>CM035165.1:9247290-9653643 GCA_020205615.1 Panax quinquefolius | reverse complement strand
AAAGTACGGGCCATTGATTTCCTACTGAGTGGACCACTAATAGCTAACTTCCCGCTATTAGTTCCCTTATTTCCTTCTAACCCCTTCTTCGGGCAGTTCTTTGCTATGTGGTCAGTTGATCCACATACAAAACATCTGTGATTCTTCTTCAGATTGGGACAAGATTAGGTGAAATGTGCCCTTCCCATCCACAATTATAACATACCACCTTACCTTTGAGACAGACTCTAAGTGAGTCTTCCTTGAGTTTTCTGATCCTCCGTCCTCCTCTTAGAGTCCCCTTGTTTTACTCCGGTATTCCCAAAGTTAAAGCCCTTTTTCTTCTGACTGTCGCCACTTCCACTGGCTCCCTCGATCTTAGTTCCTCCATCAACCCTGCCTTTGGTCTTCTTATCTTTGTGGTACTGGCTAAGAGCCTCATTCCCACCTTTGGCAATTATTGTCTTTTCTAGTATGGTTCCAAAGGAAGTACTTTGGAACACAGAGATTCGGCTATAGAGCCAGGGTTTCAAGCCCTGCTCTAACCTCCTAGCCTTTCTCACTTCAGTGTCCACTTGAAGTGGAGCAAATCGTGCCAGTTCATTAAACTTGGCAGCATACTGGGGAACTGTCATATCCCCTTGTCTCAACTCAAGAAACCTCATCTCCATTCTCCCTTGCATACTCGTGGGAAAATAGTTCTAAAAGAAAATCTCCTTGAACCTCTCCTACGTTAGGTTTCCTATATCGGCCCTAGCCTGGTTTGCCTCCCACCAGAAGTTGGCCTCTCCTTTCATCAAATAGGTTGCAAAGGCAACCTTTTGACCCTCGTCAACATTTGCTATTACAAATGCTTTCTCGATTTCTTTTACCCAAGTCTGGGCATCTATAGGGTCCGTAGTTCCCTTGAACTCCGGCGGACCTACACTTTTGAAATCCTTGAAAGTAGTAGCTCGTACTACTCCAGAAATCACGGGTACATTAGCCCCCGTTCTTTTAAATGTAGCCATTACCAAATATAACGAACTCCTGCATTGGATTAACCAGACCACCTTCTGGTTGGTTAACATTAGCGCCCATATTTTGTTGTCTCCTTCTTGGCGACATTTTGTTGTTAAGAAAACAACACATCATTATTACTTTATTCTTGTTGGTTTGTTATTATTTGTAATCAAACAACAACTCATACTCATTACTCAACATATTCCATAAAAAGATTTATATTGATTCATAACTTGTAGTATAACACTACATTGTTTACATTACTCAGCCTTAGCTGATTACATTACCTTCCCGCAATTACTTTCCAATAATTGGGATTTACTAAAGACTACCCTTTGTTATACAAAAGAGGGTTTTACGTCACTACTAGATACATAATATTTACATATCTATTCTACTCTAGCTATTGCTAGACTACATCTGTCGTAGGGCATTCTCGAAAATCTTGGCTTGGCGGCATAAGCAATTACATCTCTCTTGATAGTGTGTCGGTGCGTCACGCTTCTATCGATATCCGGCTACTGCGTCATTGAAATCTACGTGAGAACTCCTATGAATATAGGACATCCTCTCCAACTTCCTTTTTTTAGTGTTTAGCTCCTGCTTGAGCTCAAAGACTTCGCATTTCAGCTATCGGACCCTGTCCTTAGCTAAAACTCTATCATCATGCTCCTCTTCCCGCATTCCTTCCATACTAGCCTTGTCCTCACGGGCGGCTTGGAGTTCCTCTTTCAACTCCTTAACTTCTTGGCAGTAATGGACATTCTTATCCAATACTGACATAAATAGTGCTTTCATTGATTCCCTTGTAGACATTTCCTCTGTAGGTGGAACCTGGTCCTCTATAGGTGGAACCTGGTCAAAGGACATCACGTCCACCTCCTCCTCTAGTATGCCCTCAAATATAGACATGTAGTCTAAATCGTCTGAGTCTCCCGACTCGATGGTCACTAACTATGGTTCTACAACTACGGGATTTGGTAGTATCTCTACCCGATTAACTGAATCCTCGCTTACTACATGTATATCTCTATACATATTATTTTTTCCTGACATCTACAATAAAACAATGTAGTTTGATTAGTACAAGTCAGTAAAATAATAAAATACATAACATAATATAATGCATTTTTATAAGGTTACTTTCCATCTTTTACTTCTTTATTCTTTCGTAAGGTTATGACTTAAGGTTTTACTTTCCCTTTAAGTTTTATAACCTAAGGCTTTGATACCAACTTAAGCGCCCCAAATCCGGTATCTTCCAACCCGGATGCGGATGGTGCTATATCTTGTATAAACATTCATACATTCATTCAATTGAAAAGTCTCAAATAATTGAACATAACTTCTATATATTTAAAGTAATATTTACATTTCCCAAGTTATATACCGTTATAAAGGTTCTTTGTCATAATATCGGTTAAATTACAACAATAGACCTATATTTATTACAAAGATGACTTAGTAATCGCCTTTAGCTTTTCCTTTATCCTTTTTCGATCCTTCTGGACGTTCAGTCTTAGCTGCATTCATATGGTTCAAGCAAGAGTGAGCATAACTAGCTCAACAAGTATAACAATTTAATAACAACATGCTTGACACATACAAATTGTATATCTTCAATAACTGAACAATAGTCATGAAGTACTATTGATAATTCAAAATAGCACTTCGTCTTTTTCCTTCCAAAATGTTTTACAATAACAACAGTATTTAGTAAAACATTCACTCTGGTCAGAGTCCTCGAGTATTCATTCTTTATTGGAAAAGGACAACCCAGAATCAAGTCCGTAAGCCCGATATCACTTACGAGCACTTCTAGGTGATCAGCCTATTGTACTCTATGTTAATCAACACTACATCCATTAAACGTATGCACGTTTAAGCATTTGGCAACCTCACATGCCTGCTGCTTTCTTCGACAAAACATTTGTTTAACATTTCAGTCTTCTTTTGAAAACCATATCAAGTAGTTGACAAAAGATAACAACATTTGATAATACATGAATAGATTATCAATTCATCAAGTCTAGCCAAAGGAATTGGTTTTAACTTCAACATACCTCAATTCATGCGAAAGAATACATGAACCTCAAAAACTTGTTCAGATTGAACTGAGACAATAGTTAGAATACTTGCCTTTAGCGTCTACTACGGTAAATTAACTTTATGTTCAAGTCGTTCAAGTCTCTACAATACATGATCACATAATGCCTTAGATTAGGTCACATATAATCAATTATGTATATGACTATATCATATCCTCGTATTTATATTTGACTAGGTTATCTCAACCTTTACATTACATTCCTTAAGGTTTAATAAAGTTTAAACAATGCTACATTACCTTCCTGAAGTTATGTTTACTTTTAATCAATTAGGTATTCTTTTCTTTGTACTTAGAAACCTTCATTACTATCTTTGTTCTGAGACTAGCGCTGCGGCGCCAGCTCTATGCTTACATCTCGTGCTGTGGTGCGAGCTCTTAATGTTTGAATGTCCCGGACTTGGCGTTGCAGCGCGAGTCCTTACTTAATGGGTCGCGTTGCGGCGCCACACTCCAAAGGATTTTGGTATTGTTCATGTGTATTGTATGGCGCCACATATATGAACTAAGGTTATTACTGCATAACTCTTGTAGTAGGCTTGATTCTCGTTTTCATGTACAAGGCGCGCGGGTCATTTTGTACCTAGGGTTGGCCATGGCTGACAACTCGTGCACCAGATACTAAATTCAGTTTTGTGAATTTTGTGAACTTCCTGGACGCATAACTTCTTCGTTATAAGTCCGAATTAGCTCGTTCAAAAGCCTAGGGTTCACAAATTACGTAATCTACATGACCATTCAAAAATTTTATCTATTTGACTTCGTCTGCTATAAATTCACCTATTGGTTCATTTTTAACGAAAACGATAAATGTTCGTGAACGTTCAACGCTCGTTTCTTCGTTTTAAGTCGGAATCCGGTCATTTTCGAGTCTGCAACTCTTAAATGCCAAATATGACTTGTCTCTATTGGAAAACAAAGGTTTCATGATACAACACAAAATTGGACTTCCATTCCGAAAATTTTACGAATTCGACGTTTATCGTCTAATCGTGCAAATTCCGGTAATTCTTACTTCTTATGATTATTTTAACATTACAAATGAACTTCTTTCATCATGTGAACATACTAACATACTTAATACAACAACCTATATTCATTATTGGATTTTGACTTATTCTTCATGAGCTTCTAACTTATCAAATTATAAACTACTTAAGATTTCATTGTTAGTGACTTATGACAATTAGAGTTTCTTAAACATCATTTCTTATATGTTCTTAACATATAACTTAACTTAGATATACATGATACATATGATCATATAAATTCTTTTACATTCATATCATTTCTATTAATAAACTTCTTACAAGTTCATACTATTTTCACATAAGTTTATAACTTATGCTAGCTTAAATGACTTATTATCAACTTAATTGGCTTAAGTTCATTACTTATTAATTCATGTTTCTTAATCCAACTTTTCTTATCATCCTATCATGGTAGAGATAGAAGATAATTGGAGAAGAGGTCTTACTCTTGAAGTCTTTGATAAATAGCTTCTTCTTCTTCTTGGCTTATGGAAGTGGCTTATTGCTAGCTTATTCTCTCTAACACTTAAGCACTTTAGAAGTGTTGGATTAATTGCTTGAACAATTGTTAAATGTCTAGCAAAGCTCTTCTATTTATAGACTTTCCAAGGTTAGGGTAGATTGTTTATTAAATCATCCCACCTCCTTAAGCCACCTCCTTACTATTCATTACTTGGCTAGCACATCTCTTATCTTATGCTTGGTCATTACTTTCTAATCTTGGTCACCACACAAACTTGGTCACCACATTACTTTATCATTACATTACTTGGTCACCACATTCTACCATATTAATATGGTTTGCCCCATGGGTCAACCAATATATTGGACTTTAGCTTGGGCTTGGATTAAATAAATCCTTGGACTTTCCATTAACAAACACTTACTTGCTTATTAACCAATAATTTGGGCATTAGCATTTAATTGACTTGGACCTTAATAATTGTTAATCAATCTTCCCAAGTCCATTATCATTGCTTAATACATATTGTTGATGTATTATTTTCGTATTCTAATTCATATAGAATTCCTATACGGTATTTCATCCTTCAAACAAACTCATATAATACTTCGTATTATACTTGTTTTCATTACTCTTGTACAATACCAAGTATCATACAATTATTACGCATTCATTACTATTTCAACTTCCTTAACATTTAGGAATTAAGTCCACAAGCGAAATGTTACATTTTTCATAACTAGATTTAAATTACATAATCCATCTTACCTTGTTATTCCATCATTGCGTATTTCTCGGAAACTCAAAATTATATCCCGAGAAAATATCGATGAATATTGTTTTTCGGAAAATTTCTCGGAAAACTTTTATTTTCTTCTTTGAAATTCAAACACTTTAATTCATCCATGTAGCTCAAATACTACGACATTCTAACATCAATAGGTTATACAATGACAACCATCTTGATAACACATGGAATATGATTTTATTATTATTTTAATTTAATAAAATCATTTTACAATAAGATCCGAATTTCTCGGTCCTTACAGTATATCTCCAATAACTGAACAATAGTTATGAAGTACAATTGATAATTCAAAATAACACTTCATCTGTTCTTTCAAAATGTTTTACAATAACAACCATATTTAGTAAAACATTCACTCCGGTCAAAGACCTCGAGTATTCATTCTTTATTGGAAAAGGACAACCCGGAAGCAAGTTCGTAAGCCCGATATTACTTACGAGCACTTCTAGGTGATCAGCCTATTGTATTCTATGTTGATCAACACTACATCCATTAAATGTATGCACGTTTAAGCATTTGGCAACCTCACGTGCTTGTCGTTTTACCGACAAAACATTTGTTTAACATTTCAGTCTTCTTTTGAAAACCATAGCAAGTAGTTGACAAAAGATGGCAACATTTTGATAATGCATGAATAGATTATCACTACATCAAGTCTAGCCAAAGGAATTGGCTTAAACTTCAACATACCTCAATTCATACGAAAAAATACATGAATCTCAAAAACTTGTTCAGATTGAATTGAGACAAGAGTTAGAATACTTTCCTTTAGCGTCTGCTACGGTATATTAACTTTATGTTCAAGTCGTTCAAGTCTCTACAATACA
The DNA here is from genome assembly GCA_020205615.1 of Panax quinquefolius. NCBI lineage: Eukaryota > Viridiplantae > Streptophyta > Magnoliopsida > Apiales > Araliaceae > Panax > Panax quinquefolius. Next base: position 9,647,426 of record CM035165.1, on the reverse strand, counting down.
TGATCACATAATGCCTTACATTAGGTCACATATAATCAAGTATATATATGAATATATCATACCCTTCATTTAAATCTAATTGTGTATTAGATTAGATTACTATAGATTACGGTTTATCATTATGCTTGCATTATATTTGACTAGGTTATCTCAACCTTTATACAACATCCTTAAGGTTTAACAATGTTACATTACATTCCTTAAGTTGTGTTTACTTCCTTTTATTTTCTTTATACTTAGAAACATTCATTACTATTTTTGTTCTAAGATCTGGTACATGCCATGACTTTTATGCTTACTTCTTCTATTTAGCATGCCTGAGTTGAGTTCTTATAATGGGTCGTATTGCCAAGGCCACTCGAGAGGATTTTGATGCATACATGGCGATGCGGCGCCACATATTGTACTATAGTTCATACATTTTGCAATGAACTCTCTTGCGATGAGGCTCGAACAACACCGTTCGCGTGGGTCATTTTCTTGGGGTTGGCACCGCGGCGCCAACTCTGTGCACCAGAAACCAAATTCAGTTTGTGAGTTTTGTGAACTTCTCGGACGCATAACTTCTTCGTTATAAGTTCGAATTGGCTCGTTCAAAAGCCTACGGTTCATAAATTACGTAATCTACATGATCATTCAACAATTTTATCTATTTGACTTCGTTTTCTAAAAATTCACCTATTGGTTCATTTTTAACGAAAACGATAAACGTTCATGAACGTTCAACGCTCGTTTCTTCGTTCTAAGTCAGAATCTGGTCATTTTCGAGTCCGCAACTCTTAAATGCCAAATATGACTTGTCTTTATTGGAAAACAAAGGTCTTGTAATCCAACACAAAATTTGACTTCTATTTCTAGAATTTTACGTATTCGACGTTTATCGTCCAATCGTGCAAATTCCGGCAATTCTTCTTTCTTATGATTTGTTCAACATTACAAATGAACTTCATTCATCATGTGAACATTTTAACATACTTAATACAACAACTTATGTTCATTGTTGGATTTTGACTTATTCTTCATGATTATAACTTGTCAAATTATAAACTACTTAAGTTTTGATTATTCATGACTTATGACTATTTGAGTTTCTTAATCATCATACTTTACATGTTCTTCACTTATAAGTTTACTTAGGTATATATGATACATATAATCATATAAGTTCTTAATTCACTTTTCTTACTAAACTCATCACAAGTTCATATTTTCATACTTAACATTCAAGGTTAACTTATAATAAGTTTATAACTTATATAAGTTCAAATGACTTATTGCCAATTTATGTGGCTTAAGTTCATTACTTACACATTCTTCTTACTTTTTATCATTCATATTCCTCAATCCAAACTTTTCTTATCAACCTATCATGATAGAGATAGAAGATAATTGGAGAAGAGGTCTTACTCTTAAAGTCTTTGATAAGTAGCTTCTTCTTCTTCTTGGCTTATGGAAGTTAACTTATGATAGCTTATTCTCTCTACCACTTAAGCACTTTGTAATTGTTTAATTGCTTAAACAATTGTTAAATGGCTAGCAAGGCTCTTCTATTTATAGACTTTGCAAGGTTAGGGTAGATTGGTCATTAAAACAATCCCACCTCCTTATGCACCTCCTTACTATTCATTAATTGCAAGGCACAAAACCTATCCTTTGCTTGGACATTACTCATTTAACTTGGTCATCACTTATCTTGATCACCACCTATCTTGATCACCACTTATCTTGGTCATCACACATTAACCATATTAATATGGTTTTGCCACATTGGTCTATTAACTCATGGATTCTAGCTTGGGCTTGGATTAATAAATCATTGGGCTTTACATTAACAAACACTAGCTTGCTTATTAATTCAATAGTTGGGCCTTAACCTTAATTGACTTGGGCTTTGTACAAAAATCCTTGCCAATCTTTACAAGTCCATTAATATTTCATAATACATACACATATAGTTGATGCATTATTCTTGTATTCTAATTCATATAGAATTTATATACGGTATTTCATCCTTCATACAAACTCGTATAATACCTAGTATTATACTCGTTTTCATTACTCTGTACAATACCAAGTATCATACAATTATTACTTATTCCTTAACACTTCACTTTACTTAACGTTTATAAATTAAGTCTAAAAGCGAATTATTACATTTTCCATAACTAGATTTTTATTACATAATCCATCTTACCTTGTTATTCCATCATTACGTATTTCTCAGAAAATCAAAATTATATACCGAGCAAATATTGATGAATAGTGTTTTTCGGAAAATTTCTCGAAAAACTTTTATTTTTGTCTTGGAAATTCAAACACTTTAATTCTTCCACGTAGCTCAAATACTACGACATTCTAACATCAATAAGTTATACAATGACAACCATCTTGATAACACATGGAATATAATTTTATTATTATTTAATTTAATAAAATCATTTTACAATATGATCCGAATTTCTCGGTCGTTACAAACGACCCCAAAATTCATACAATTTAATTCTCGACTTCGGTCGTTAATAATACATTCAACCTCTAATTTTATATCATTAAACGATAATACAACCATTGAAATTTGCGAAATAATTAAAATTTTCTATTACAAACTACCATCGTTCCCAAAACTTTCAACCTTTACATCTAAATATCTCAGAATCATTTTAATACTACAACATTTTACATTCGCAAAACAATATTACAATTCAACATTAATACATTTTTTGAAACATTAGACATGGTTTACAAGAATAACAATTTAGCTAGGATATTAAATCTTCATATATCACTTTTGATCCATAACAATCAAGTAGCACATAGCGTTACCTTCAATTCTTGAATCTGCAAAAATGGTTATTTGCAAGAATGAGCTCGACAGCTCAACAATATCTAACAGTTTTCATGCATCACGTAGCATATAATAACATGCTCAACATACAAGAATAATCATAAACAAACATAGCATATATGTTATAGTTCACATAACAACTATAAAGATTGAGTTCCTTACTCAATCAACATTCATTAGTTCAATCATCATAGTCATAGATTGACTTTCACATTTCATACTTTTGATATATATATATATAATACATCATACACTAAAATTTTAAAGCGGATCATCATCAAGTTCACATAGCAAAAGGAACCGAAAGACTTGCCTTACTTAGGCGTTTTACCAACACGCTAATACTTCGCATCCTTGCACAACCTACACTGTATGTGAGATTGATAATAAATAAAATCAATACTCAATCTCATGGTCAAATATAATCTAAGACCTTACTTTATCTTATTATCCTTTATAATGTCTTTATTGACATCTAACTATTTTATATGCAACTCGATTTTATTTTTCATTTTCATCACCACACATGCTAGACTATCACACTTGTAGTTTAATGTGCGTATATCACACCATTTTATTATACCACTTTGGTTTCAAAAATGCATATTCAACACATTGTTTACATGTTTAATTTTCCTTTATAAATCAAAAATTACCCTTTTCAATTTCTTTCCATTATTATTCTTGTATTATCATCTTTTCATACTTAGATATCCAATATTAGCCATTAGTTAGACACTTTGTATACCAAAGTTTAGAAAACACTATTACTCTTAGGCATTTTATCGAGCACGTTATGTGCACACATTAACTTATCTCAACTCTTGATCTTAAATGGGTAATTACGCATAGAATATGATAACACATATCTATACTCATTACATATGTCAAAACATATTTTTAATCATCTAAATATATCATCACCTAAAATCTTAATTCAAACAGAATTATAAAACTCATCTTCACATTTTCTTTAACAAAACGTTGTTTTCGTTTTTAACGTAACTCGTTCGTTACATGTCCGTTTTTGTTCCTTCTTATATAGAATTAACCCTTACTAAGTGTACTACATCCTCATCTAGGCCTTAAAGTCAGAACCTTATCCATCTAAACCAGATTCTGTAATTCATCAACTAGTCTAGAAAATTTCATTTTCTGGATATCCTTACTAAACAATTTATTTCGGACATGATCCGGTCCATAAAATGGCTCAATCTCAGGAGTCTAGCTAGTAAACTTCCATATCTACAACTTTGCAGTTTTAAGTTTCTTCAGATTCAAAACACACACGAATTTATATGAATTTTTCAAAAGCGAGTAAACTTAGTAATTGTTTTGATTTTACGGATGATTTTTTCCCTTTGGACCAGCCTTACTAAAATAGACATTGCAAGAAATCTACAAAGAGTTTTCATGTGATTCCACTTTTAGAATATAGCTTACTTCCATATCTTCGATTTGATATAAGGCTCACTTTCTAACTCATTATACCCAAAGAGGTATGAATTTCACAAGATATGTCCACAATTACTAAAAACCTACGAATTTTGTTCTTCAAATTTTCTTTCTATTTCATTTTCTTTCTTGAATCCTCTTGTTTGATTCTTGATAATCCAAGATTAAACCAATACAAACAAATTAAGCATGATCTACTACCCTAGAACATAAATCTACCCAAAAAAATCAAGGATTAAATAAGAGTTTAGAAGTTACCTTCTTCTAGTTTTCTTCTTCTTCTTCTTCTTCTTCTTCTTCTTCTTCTTCTTCTTCTTCTAGCTCATCTCAATTCCTCTATTTCTCTCTATCTCTCTCAATTTCTCAATACAACTTCTACATAACAATTATCTACATTATGAAGAACATAAAAATATAATTAAAACAAGGAATTTAGATTATAACTTTATTAGTATGAATTTAAAGAGAGAGATGAAGATGATGATGATGATGGGGCTTATTTTGTCTTCTCAAAGCTTTCCTTCTTCTTCTTTTCTTCTCTTCTTCTTCTCCTACAACTCTCTCTAACTCTCTTCTTCTTTCTTTGGTTTGTTTTCTAAAACTAACATACTAACTTGTAGTATATACATATAATATACAATACTAGTAATATATAATATATGTAACTCCTAGTAATTATTAGATATACTAATTACTAGTTAATACATAGGTTACACCAATTTGAACTTGAAAAGCCTAAGACCATGTTTGGCAAATACTCATTATTTTAATTAATCAATAGCTTAACATCAATCAATCTCATCAAATTGTCACATAATTATATTTACTTGTAAATTATATTTTTTTTTGTAACAATCATCACATAACTCATCTAATTTAATTATCACAATTAAATTATAACTATAACATAAAATTATTATATTAATTAAATTAAATACTAAATATTCATTTAATTAATCTGCTACACTTAATTACATTACTCTATAATTAAAACAAAATTTATTTATTTAACTCAATAAATAATTCAATTAAATATTTATATATATTAAAATTAATATATAACATTCTCTTCACATCAATTCAAATATTCTACAATATATGACATACACATACTCACACCCAAGATATCTCATAAATAATACTTTTATTTATAAAATTCTCATTTATAATTTCTAAAAATCTAGGATGTCACATAGCTAAACGAATGAAAAGTACACAGCAGTACTTTTCGTGGTTTTTATTTCATCCGATTTCTGCACGTTTTTTGAGAAAAACTTTTATCGACTTACATAACTTTTCACGATATATTATCGTCAAATCTTTCGACGGAATGTCATTTCGACATACCGAACTCTCGAAAAGGCTTAGGTTATTCAAACCCTAACCCTTAGGTTTCGTCGATTGAATAGTGCATATTTCGTCTTTTTCCGTGGAAATATTTTTGTTCCCAGATAAATTTTATTTTTGTCTTGAAAATTCTTACTCGTTCAGTCTAGCGCGTAGCCAGAATCCTCCTGATTAATAATCATTCTAGGTTATAGAACGATTAATGAACACATAGCACATAATATTATTAATAAAAATTCATTTTATTAATAACTAATTCTTTAAACTTAAATTCTTGACAATCCGATTTGCCGGGTTGTCACAGATCCGGCAAGGATAAAGGGAAGGCGAAGGCGAACCCTTAGATTACGTTTGTAATAGTATAGTTTTGTAAGGAATAATATTGATATTATGACAAAGACAATGTATTGGTTGTAAAGAACCTGGGGAATGTAAATATTCTTTTGATATATATATAAGACATATCCGTTCTTTTGAGGCATTTCAATTGAATGTTTATGTGAACTGTAGCACCGTGTAGCACCATCTGTCGGGTTGAAAGATACCCGGATTTGGGGGCGTCACATTAACCATAAGTATATCTGAATGAAACAACTCTTAGTAGAGTTAAGTAAAAACAAACTTGCATGAACCGTTGATTACCGCTATGCAATTTATAGCGTTTTATCCGAAGACCTAATATTAGTAATATAGATCTCCAATATTAGAATAATAACATCACAATATAATACTATTATATATATATATATTTACATAGAATAACATAAACACATAACCCTATCAGTCTACAACACACATAGGACTCGGTATCAAGTCAAACTATTGCAGTCTGAGTTGAACCCGACATAAATCTAACATCCCGATGCTCTAGTCGGACTTTTATCGAGTCTAAGTTCAATTAAACTCGGCCTAACACTTAACAATTACCTCAGATAATTTATTAACAGTTGAAATATTTTTTGTAAGCTCGTAATAATTTTTAAATAATTATTACTATTTATCATGAATTTTCAATCATTAATATTGTATTTAAATGAATTAAATACCACATAATTCTTTTATCATTAATATTGATTTAATATCAAATATTTATGAAAATCATCACATAATATTATAATATATTTATAATATCACAAAGTATTTTAATACTTTAAAATCACCTTTATATGATTTTTAAACAATTAAATTCATTATCCAGATAATTGCTTTTAATATTAAAATATTAATATTTTCATGACAAAATATCAAAAGTTATATTTTATAACTTCAAAATATTTTTATATCACTTAAATAATTTTTATATGATTTTTAAATCATTAATTCTATTTTTCAACAATTTATTTAATATATTTATTAAATAAACTAATTACCATTAATATTGATTAATTAATGAAATTCATCATAAAATATTAAAAGTCACTTAAAATAACTTCAAATATTTTATCATACCATAATATTATTTTTCATGATTTTTCATGTATTAAAATCATTTTTAAATAATTTATTTAATATTATAATTAAATAAATTAAATACCATCTATATTCCAAAAATATTAAATATTTATGAAATATACTCTAAATAATTAAAAACTATTTTTAGGACTTTAAAATACTTTTTTGAAATTTATTATGTATTTTTTAATAATAAAAACTATTTAATTGATTTATTTAATTAAAATAATTATTTTTAAGTAATTAAGTGTCATTTGAAGGCCCTATAGCGACTAAGCCTATCATTATAGGTGTTTTTGGAATTGTTTTGAGAAACCTGCAATTTCTTGTCAGTGGCCAAGGTACCTAGTTTGACCGATTCTAGATTCGTGGTTATCAAGCTTCTGAGTTTGTAATTTTGTTAGTATTGTAGTATTCATGTAACACTACAACCTCGATTCAATTCTATGCCCAAACCACAACATAACAATAAACTATAAGCCTCACAAAGTCATGTCAGAGTTGTTCTTCATTTTTGGGTTTTCCAAAAATGAAGAACAGTTCGTACTGCCTTCCTTGACGCTTCATAAGTTGGATTACATGCTTTCTAAGTGTTATCTAAATGGTCTATCTTGTAGTCCTGATACCAGGGAACAATTCTGTAACAACATAACATCATATAAATATCACCTTAAGAAGATTTAGGTTGGTCAAAATAAGGGTCAGGAAACGGTCCTTGAAGATCTGGATTTTTCCAGAATCTTCATCCGGTCAGTTTGTCAACAGTCGTTTGACCACCTATATCTATGATTCAGTTATGTATCTGGTTGTTCTAAGAGCATGATTTGGTAGTCCTTATATCATATTACAGCATCAGAACAACAATTTGTTTAAAACATCAAACACATGCAAGATCAGAGGCCTTGAAAGTGCTTGTCAGACTCTTCTAGAAATTTCTGGGCTGCCCAGAAATCATTTTCGTGATCGGTCAACTAGGTTTGACCGTTCATTTCTTGAGATTTAAATATGATCTAAACCTAATTTCACTCTCAGATCCTAGTCCATATGTCATACTACATATCTATAACATAAAACACACAAAACCACTAACATATAAAGATCTAGAGGTCTTGACATTAGGTTGTCAGGCCTTATATTACCACTTTTCCAAATTTTCAAAAACTTCAATTCCGAGCATCTAAATGATATGGATCCAAGTTTAGCATCCCAGATCATCAAATGACGCCATCTAACATAACTTTAAACATCTAAACACAAAGATTAACATGAATCATAAGGATTTCTAAGTTTAGGGTTTATACCTCAATCATGCTTGATCTTTGATTCTGATCTATGGATCTGTTTTTGTTAAGCTATGGCATGATAATGACTTATCTCATCCCTCTATATCAGTCTCACTCCCGAATTTTTAGAGAGAGAAGGGTTAGGAGAAAGATGAAATGTCAAGTGGCCTTTCTCTCTCTCTTAATCTATATAATTGATTGGATTCAATGAATTTGCTAGCAACTTGTGGCTGATTTTTGGACACGTATCTAGGGCTAGGGCTAGTCACCAACCCAAAATCATGGCAATATTTGCAAGCTACCAATTAAAGAATGTGACATAAGGGTAAAATGGTCATTTCCATACAATTTTAATTCTAGACTTGCCTTTTGATGCAAACCCTTAGGGTTTAGGGTTTGAACCCTTTAGGGTTTAGGGTTTGAGCCCTTAGAGTTTAGGGTTTGAACCCTTAGGTTTTAGAAATAATTTCTAGAATTTCCAAATTAGGTTTTCAAAAATAGAAAATTAATATTTATAAATTAGAATTAGAATTTTCTAATTATATTAAAATTTCGTAATTATAATTGAAATCTTGCTAATTAGGATTAGTATTTCCTAATTAAAATTTGCTAAATTATCAATTAGGTTTCATAATCGTGTAGTAAGATTTACAACCCAAAAATTAGGGTTTCTAATAGAAAAATAATTTTTCTTATTTTGAAATTAGAATTTCGTAATTAGATTAGGGTTTTCTAATTACTAATAACTTGAAAATTAGGATTAATATTTCCTAATTAACATTAAAATTATTGAACTAACAATCAGGCTTTCCCTAATTACAAATTAGGGTTCCTAAACCAGAAATTAGGGTTTCAAATTTTGAAATTAGGGTTTTCTAACCAATTTGTTAAGATTAACACTAATTAATCTTGTAATTATTTACACTTACGCCATTAAGTTCCCAATTTAGGGTTTCATACACCGAATTAGGGTTTCGGATTTTCGGAACTGAAGTTAGGGTTTCTAGAACCGGTTTCTAGGGTTTCTTGTTAATCGCAAGGGTTTTCTAACTGAACGTTGACGTTCTTAACATATAGTTAGCGTGTGTTACAAATATCGTTTATCTGGTCAACCCTTGACCCTTAACCACATACTGTACACATATAATATCATAATCACAGAACATATTCACGTATACACTTAATCCTGAATAATTCACCTAAATCCTTCATAGAATTTTGAAATCCTCAAAATTCATTCTTAAAACGCATACACTTATTTTCTGTCTAGGTTCTAATTTTGAAATCTAAATAAATCAATTATGATTTTTAAAAATTTCTAAATTCTCGGGTTGTCACAAACATAGAATCACAATAATTCCAACTGGTTTAATTATATCATCTCAAATAATATGAGTTACTGTGCAATAACTACTGTGACACTTATTGACATAAATACTGAGTGACTTCTTACGTAATTTAGAATCAATAATATGAATCACTGTGAAATAACTACTGTGATAATTATTGAATGAAATACATAGTGACTTCTTACGTAAGAATCAAATCAATACCTTACTATAAAAAATTTAAATTCTATTAAAAGTAGGTATCAACACTAGATCATATTTATGTCAAATAACATATAAACCAACTATTAATTCATTCAAGTTATCTTTATTTATCGCATAAAATTATTATTCAATTTCCAAAACTTTAGAAATGAATAAAACTTGAGAAATCTAAAACCTAATATATGATAATCCACTATTCTGGTATTATCACCATTTTTACTTTAAGAAAAAATATTATTTTTGTTTTTATCATAACTCATTCATTACTTGTGCGTTCACATCCCAACACCTCATGAGCTTACTAACACCTCTAAAATATTAAAAATAGTATTACGAACTTTCTAAACAATTTTCATATTTTCAGGATTATCCAACAATTTTCAATAATTATTTCTATTTATAAAACTATCATTTAATAGCTTCAAAATAGAAATACTAACTTCACATACTTATATATCTTTAAAACATCATCAATATTAATCTTATATTATAATAATATTTTTCAATAAAATTCATAATTTTGCACCATTCATAGAACTTTCTAGCTATGAATTTCCTCTATTTTAAACTAACCACAAATAACTTTAAAATACAATAAATATTTATGTTATTCAAAAAATTTCCAAAAGCGTCCGAAATTATAAAACAATATTATACTATTTTTCACCAAGTTTCATAATTTTTCATCATTCATAGAATTTTCTATGAATTTCTTCTATTTTCAAACTAACCATAAATGGTTTAAAAATACAATAATTACTACGCTTTTCAATAATTCATCAAACATTTACTGAAATTCTATGGTGATATTATAAGCATTACGTAAAAAATATTTCAACCCAAATAATTTTTCTGATAATTTAATTATAAATACCAATATTCAGAAACTTCAATAATTCATAATAATTAGGCCTTTTATTAGAAAATTACAGATCTTCTAACCTTTCCATTTAAAATTTAATTCTCTAGAACTTTGTAGAAGAAATTTTTTTCAAATTCTTAATCTAACATAGAGAGAAGGCTTACCGAAAAATTCTGCTACAAATATTTCTGGATCAGTCACCTCCTTAAATTCATAAAAAATCATACGTTAATCTTTAACGGTTCAGAATTTGTGGACATATACTCAACTTATATATGTATAACATATCTAAAAATTAAAACGATCCAACGGTCGGATTAAAAATTATAACTCATGCAATAAGGCTTAAGAACACTGATTTTTTAGATTCTGAGTCCTTCGTACCAGTTTCACTAAAACTGTCACCACGAAAAATCCACAAAGAATTTTAGGGTGATTCGAATTTCTGCTGTTAGCTTACTTCCCTGGCTTTCTTTTGATATATGTCTCATTTCCTAAAGCATTATACACAAAGAGTTATGGATTTTACAAAATCAAGTAGTAAACTAGTTTTTATGAAAATTTCCAGATTTTGATTTTCATTTGATTTCTTGATTTCTCTAGTTTGATCATTGTTTATACAAGTTTAAATCATCTAAAACAAGTATAAACAAAATCTCTTCATATAAAATTTATGAAAACTCAAATCTGAAAATAAAATAAGAAATTTTAAAATTACCTCTTCATCAAAATCTTTTTCTTTCCTTCTTATTTATTCTTCTTCCTCTTCTTCATCTCTCTCTCTCTCTCTCTCTCTCTCTCTCTCTCTCTCTTTTTCTCTTTTATTCTGCTAATAATTTTGGCTACGGGAGGGAGTATGAGGATGATTCCCTTTTCTTTTTTTTTCATTTCCCTCTTTTCCTTCCTATCTCCCTCTTTTCTCGTTCTTTTTCTTTCTTTTTCTCTTTTCCATTTTCCTTGTCCCCCATTTGTCTCCCCCCTCAATTCCCTCTTCCACAAATCAGCACTTAATTAGTCGCCTCCCCTTTCTAGAAGATTTAATACCCCTCTTTATTTGCTCATTTATCCAATTAATTGCTCATTTAACCATTTATCAATTTAACATTTTACAATTTTAAAAATAATAGTCATAAATTAAATTAGACTTTTATTTTATAAGAGTCGGTGTTTTACACGCGGACTACCGCATGCATGGTGAATGACCCTTCGTATTCATTTTTTATTAAATTGTGGGAATGATTTGTCTACGTGGATTACCGCATGGCAGGTAAAAATCCATTTGTAGTTTCGTATATTCTATTATACTCGTATGAGACATCATTTCTTTTGTACTCGTCAGGGAATATCGTTTTCTTTTGTATTTTCCTTTTATGAGTACTATTCACGAGTTACTGTTCAAGAGTTACTATTTACGGGTTACTATTCACCCGGTTACTATTCATTTGAATATTATTCACTCGGGTATTCGGGACACTTTTTGTGTCGGAGAACTATTCACGAGTTACTATTCATAGGTTACTATTCACCTGGTTATTATTTACTAGAATATTATTCACTCGGGTATTTGGGGCACTTTTCATGCCGGGGTACTATTCACGAGGTACTATTCCCGAAGTACTATTCACATGGTACTATTCACCCGAAAAATATATTTTTTTCTGTCCAAATTATTTTTGATACATGAATATTATTCTTGAATTTTACTCCACAAAGCAGTATCATGTTGACAATTTGGATATGTAACGCCCCGAAATTTGGTCTACTTTCAGACCCGGACTCCGTGCGTCACGATCCCATCTCCTTCCAAACACACATCATTATATAGCTAAATATAATGATATACATTCTCAAATCCCAGGTTCTCGAAACCTTATAATCTCTTTCATTACAAATAATGATAATTACATTATTCTTTTCATCTTACACGAGTGACTTTCGTCCGCCACCAAGGATACATAACTGTTCATTAAACTAATCTATAGTTTAATTCTATCATTCTATATTACAAGTCTTCATTTGCTCTTCATGCACATTCATATACTGAATGACACTTCGTCTGGATACCGCTCAGCTTGATCTTTACGGGATCCTTAAGTTTTTTCTAACATCGTACGCTAAAAATGTTTTTAATTTAAAGCAAGTGTGAGCATTTAATGGCCCAGCAAGTCATAACAGTTTGAACAAACAAGTTCAAGAGTTTAAACATTCTTCAGAACTTCGATAACCGAACAAAGGTTATGAAGCAGCTTGAATAATAGGAATAGTCTCGATTCCTATCATCTTAAAACCATATTCACTTTCACTTTGAAATACTTTCATTCCTCTACCTTTTTCATACACATCCTGTCTGGCTAGAATCATTAGCGCGGACTTAACAATAACGGTTTATGTATAAACCGAACATACTTATTGGGTAAAATCAATACACGTAAAACACGCAAGTGTACGTGGTCAACAAGTAATATAGTAGTGAATAAATTATCGTTCCCACGAAGACAAATTAACAAGAATTTTAACTTCACAATTATCAATTTTCTATTAACCCTAATTTTATTAAACTATTCAATTCAATGGTTTTAAATTATAAAAATTAAATTAATAAATAAATAAACTATCACAAAACAACCGCTAATATCAAAATCTGGAATTTCTAACAATTAATGGAGAATTAGACTTATGATTTCACCCTGAGCCTCACTCTGATTTTCAAACCTTTATTCCAACTCAATTTAATATCCCAGTTTATTAATCAAGAACATGAATGTAGTACTAGCCACCTCTCAATGCACTAATACCGTATTAAAGTCAATCCACAATTAAGATAGAAATCCATTAAACACCTAAATCAACCAACTCACTATATCTCTATGTGAACTGCAATTAAAGAAGGTTTAAGCTTAAGTTCTCTATTCTATTACATATGATGTTAAGCATATCTCTACCTTAATAATAATCAAAAATCTGCTATTGAAAAAATTCATGACACATACTATATTAACTAGGTCTAGATTCGAATCTCCTCTTCGATTCAATTCAAATCCACAAGGAATTGTTGATTAGGCAATTCATAAGTTCACGCTCGAATTAACATACTGAAAATATATTATTGAATTGGAAATCAAAGCTATAGAATCATCGTATCAAAAAAGATCTATCACAAGTCTAATAAGGGAATTAGTTCATAATGAATGAATTAAAAATTGAATAATATACTGAAAACATCCTTTTAATCGCAAATGAAACTAAAGGGGAAGAAGAATAATGAAAACCCTTCACGTAGCCTCGATTTGCAACTGTCACGACACTCTCTGAAAATTACTCCTCTAAAGCTTGCACTTGAATCCTGGAATTTGTTCTTGAATTACCCTCCTTGCCTTCTATGATTGTTGTTTTTTCAAAGTAATATCAAGCTCTCCTTTATGTTCCAGCCGAAACCTGCTATTATAGAGTCCAGGCGCCTAACAAAGTCCCAAAAACCATGCACCAGCAGACATCAAAATCAAACAAGAGACTGCAGAAAATGGGACCCTCACCCAAGATTTGAGTCTTGGCTTAAAAAGGCTCGCCCTGCACCTAAAGCTCTTGACTTGATTTTTCCGTTTTCATATATTTTTCCACTTTTGCTCCAAAACTCCGACATTCTTCACCTCTTGCATCCATGACCACCCTATACATAAAACAACACGAAATGAGTGAAAACGAACACAAAACACGAAGATAACTATGAATTTAAACTTGAAATGAATATTGATTCGTGTATATAAAATCCACTTATCAAAATCCCCCAAACTTAAACCGTGCTAGTCCTCGAGCACAAAACAAACTACATGCTATGTAATGCAATGAGATGAAATAAATAAAATCTAAATGCCTAAAAATCCAACATTATTGCAGAAACTAAATTACCCATCGGCCTCAGAGAAAACAAGCAACTTTACAATACGAATTACCAAAACCAATCCACACTTTCGTATTAATTCTCAAATCTTGAACAATTATCATTGGTATAGCGTGCGTGTGTGATCAACATCTAAGATAACTAATACAGACCCAAATTCAATACATAAGTAACTTCTTAGAAGGAATCGTACAGTGCAAACTTAAAAATTCCAAAGATAGGCACAACTCAACTAAAATTAAACAATACCAAATTTAAGGGTACATGCAGGATAATTATACTTTCTTTTTCTTTTCTTCTTTTTAATATGGGGGCTTTTTGCTCTTTTCCCGTCATTATTCCCTTTTTTTAGATAGACGGTTGGTGAGTGCGTTTTACGCTCCATCTCACGCTTGTGTTTATGGGGAGTGTTTCTCCTCAACCCACCACAAGACTCAACATGTTTCACTTTTTTTTTCAAAGCTTATATACCCCACATATACTCTCCCAAACTTAACATGTTTCTCCTCAACATGTTTCTCCTCACTTTTTTTTCTTGCCTAATTCAAGCCTTCACTGCCTATCCTTGTCATTTTCTGGTTCACACTAGCATTATCCTTTAGAAACTATTTATGTATCAATTTGAACTGACCGGTCAACAAAGATGTTATTAGTGCTAACCATTTTATAACAGTTTCAAAAAAATTCAAGAGTCGATTCATTTCAGAAATTGTATCACAGTTCTAATAATCAATACTATATTGGTTAACTTGTTCACAATCTCATCATTGGCCCACAAAGAACATGAAAATGCGACACCGTTGGACATATGCAAACACAGTATTTAACTCATTTTTTTTAACTGAAAATAATGGAACTGACAATAATGCAAAATCCTAGACTACTATGCAAATGCCTAATCTATTATGCAAAACTAGATATGAAAACAAAAATAACAAAAATGCATGCAACTAAACAACTAAATCCCCCAAACTTAAGTAACACAATGCCCTCATTGGATAAAAATAAAATTAAGTGCATGAGGACTTCCCTGGAATCGTCTAAGTCTGGGGAGGTGGTTGGTGCTCTTCTTCATCGGAATCACTTGGAGGAAATCGAGGTAGTGGTCCGGGTTGTTGATATGGATAGTGACCCGCCAGATTTAAACTTTGGAGTGATGTGTTGAGTGAGGCAAAAGATGCGTTCATGGCATCAAACATGTGATCTTGTCGCATCGCCAATCACCGCATTTCCCGGCGTGCTACCCTATTGTGTGCATTCATCTGATTTTGGAACTCAAGGAACTGAGGACTAGATATTGCCTCGGTTTACGATACCTACTTGTTTCTTTGATCTCCCATAGCTTCATCCTCATCCTTCGAGGTATCCTCTGCATGAACTGATAGTAAGCATTAATGGCATCGTCACTGAACGGAACCATGCGACCCCGCACAAACGCTTTGAAAGGAGCTTTGTCTTCGGCGTTTGCATAAAATTCCTTGACAATGTTGACAACGGTAGGTATTGGATGTTCAGTGAAGTGAAGCCACCCCTTTTGATAAATTTGAGACATCATCTCCCCATCATTACCCTCGGGGGCCAATCCCCGCTCTGGCGTAAGTGCCTTGGTTAGCATGTTCTCATATCGATCGGCGGCGGCGGCACTCACAAATTTTCGGCGATCATAGGTTCATGTCTGTTGAGCGGAGCTTGAACTCTCCCCCCGTTGGCGTTTGGATGTCGGTTGAGAAGTCATTGATTTTCGAATGTTCGCACACACTACCTTCCCTTTACACTTAGTTCACTCACTTTGTCAAACACTTTGTGTGCACAGTTCGTTCTTCCCCCAAACTTAGGTTATTTCTATGGAATTGAGTGGAGAAAAGAAGAAAACCCAATAGAAGTGTACTTACTCTAAAGTGCGCTATGTGTTTCCCAATTTCTAGATGAATTAAAATTTAGTGGTGATGAATATTGGAGGTATGTTGTAGGGTTTATATAGAAGTGATGAATGGGAGAGGAAGTGGTGTACTTGAATGTGTGAAGTAATGGAAATCGTGGGGTGGCAAGTGGGTGCGATGGATTTAGGTAGTGGGTAGGAGGAAGTTGGTATCGTGGGTAGCAAGTGTTCTTGTTATGGAGGCTAGGTAGTGTGCTTGAGGGAGAATGAGAGAAAGAGATGCGTGTATGGGTGTATGGGATTGATATAAAAGGCAGCATGTGTAACGGTTTTGTCTGCCCATGATTTGGGACCCATTTTATGGAAGGTGCTAAGCCAAAATGTTCGCCTGGTGGCATGCCCACTGTAATAAGCTTTTTGGTCCAAAATTTTGTGATGCAAAATTCTCCGATTTTCCTCCCTTTCTTGCCCGTTATTGTTCTTACGCACCTTGAAACCCTCATGCACCCACAAACAAGCAAGATGTTAGATTAATGACGACTTGGAGTGTCATTGAGAGTTTTAGCAAAACTTTTACTTGTTAAGACCTACCTAATGCTTAATAAAACTACATCCTAACAATTAAATATGTAACTACAAAAAATAATGAAATGTTGGGTTGCCTCCCAAATAGCGCTTAATTTTAAGTCGTTTAGCCTGACTACTCCCTGTTTTACTATGTATCGGCGATGGTAATGTCGTCGGCGTCCCAGTTTGACTCGCCACCCCAGTAAGGCTTTATCCGTTGACCATTGACTTTAAACGTCTCTAATAGATTACGACTGTAGAGTTCAACGGCGCCATGAGGAAATACTCGTTTTATAGTGAATGGTCCCGGCCATCTCGACTTAAGCTTTCCTAGGAACAATCCCAACCGTGAGTTGAACAAGAGGACAGATTGACCCGGATCGAATGTTCGATGCATAATTTTCTAGTCGTGCCATCTTTTAACCTTTTCTTTGTATAGCTTGGCGTTCTCGTAGGCTTGGAGTCAGAATTCGTTGAGCTCATTTAGTTGGAGTAGCCTCTTTTCTCCTATAGCGGCTTGATCAAAATTCAATTTTTGTATAGCCCAGTAGGCCTTGTGATGTAGCTCCACCGGTAATTGACATGCTTTTTCGTACAAGAGTTGATATGGTGACATCCCGATTGGTGTTTTGTATGCAGTTCGGTACGCCCATAATGCGTCATCCAACCGAAGTGACCAATCTTTCTGACTCGGATTGACGACTTTCTCTAATATCTTCTTAACTTCTCTATTTCAGACATCAGCCTGTCCATTTGTTTGAGGATGATACGTTGTAGCTACCTTGTGGTTGACCCCATACTTAGCCAACAGAGCTATAAAAGATTTATTACAGAAGTGACTACCTTCATCACTGATTATTGCTATTGGTGTTAGGTTTGTAATATTCAAGAACGCAATCAAATTGCATAAAAAGTGCGGAAACGTGTAAAAAATCAGAGTTTAAAATTTTTACAAACCATATACCCGGATCACCCTTTATGCACAATTATTAATTAAACGAAAAGATATGAAGAACAAACATACCCTTGAAGATCTGAGCTTCCTCAGGTACAAGTTCACCTCCAATCCTTTTCGCGTTCAACTTGAATCCACCGGGTTTGGTTCCTTCCTTTGATCAACGTTAGCCACCCAAGTGTTTGGCCTCTAGAGGTGATCCACCAAGGAAGAATAAGAATTCAAGAAGATGGGTATTTGGCTCAAACCCTAGTTTTCTATCTCTATAGAAAAGGAGCGTACTCTCCAACCAATTGGAATTATTACGTAGTCTTGATATCTGATATAAGACTCCTCTTATAAAGATATCAAGTAACCCTATTAAAATAAGGTATTATTTAATTAAACTCTTTTAATTAAATGGGCTCCCTAATCTTATTAGGGATAATTAATTAAACTCCTTTAATTAATTTTCCTCCTAATCCTATTAGGAATAAATGAGAGTACTTATATTAAATTAATTCCTAAACTCTTTTAGAAATTAAAATAATAATAATTGTAATAATATTAATAAGACTCCTCTTATTAATTTATATTTAATATTTCTAAAATATTAAATAATAAATATTAAGCTATTTAATTTATTCTATCACCATAGATTAAATTAAATATACTCAACATATATATTATTACGATTATGCCATTAACTTCTTAAATAATTATTCTTCCTTTTATGGTGTGACCCTTTAGGTTCTCCATATTAATAGGTTGTGAATAAATCAATTAGAACAATTCTAATCTTATTTAAATAAATAAATTAAACAATTAATTTATTTAAATAAATAATATTTATTCTCTGACAATGGGATAAGCCTCCCTAGCGATCAACGACTTTCCGGATAATATAGATTTTAACATTAATCATAAAAGAACCTTTGAGTAAATAGTTACTGTGACAATTCAATCCTTCCACCATACAATGTCCCAATTAAATATAAGACATGGAATTATCGTCAAGTCTTATTTTATTTAATTATATGTATTACGACTCTTAAATGCACAACTCAAATAATGCAAATTAGAAACTCCTTTCTAATTTCATTCGCCTTGCCAAGGACTACTTTGGGTTGTCATTTATCGAATCACATAGACATTTCTCTTCTTTTAATAAGTGGTAGATTCTTTATTGATCATACATTATCTCCATATACAACTTATTATACCCAAGCATACCCTTTGATATACCCTAAGGGTCTTAAGGAATAAGTCAAAGTATAACTCATCATACACAAGATACTATGATGATCTCAAGTCCAAGGATCACTTGTACTACTATCACTACAGAATTCCTATTGATGAAGCAAGTAAAACTCCATTAGGTATTCCTTAGCGAGCCACGTTCGGTGAACTTATTCTCTAATAAGCACCTACATACTTGCTTTAGTGTCTCCACACAAATGATCATGAGATCAATCATCCTCATCCAATGAAAGTTGAAAGCGTATGTACCAATCTATCCGGATTCACTAATCCCCAATTTAGTAATCCAATGATTGGAAACTATTTTAGTTTTAAGCTTTCGAGAATTTAGATCTCATTAGAATGATCATCATCATTATTCTAAAAGCATTGCTTAAAACTATGGGTTTATCACATATTATAAAACAAAGATCATGTAGATAATTAAAAGCCTTTAATAAATTAATACTTTTTATTAATAAATGAATAAGATTTTTCAAAGTATATGCTTTATCATCAAACATGATTGGCTTGTGTGCATACTACTTTCAATCTCCCACTTGCACTAAAGCCAATCGCCATGGTATCTCATACTCTTCTTCTCTAAGTGGCGATTATCCTGGCTTTGTTGGATAAGCTTTAGTTAATGGATATGTAATATTGTTCATGAGAGTCCACTATCTCTATAGTGATTTCCCATCTTCAATGATTCTAATAATCAAATGAAAGTGCCACAACACATGTTTAGATCCAAGATGAGACTTAGGAACTATTCCTAGTTTCAGTAATGAACTTTTAATCTAAACAATCAACTTGCGACTTCATTTATAGCTATATACTTTGTCTTTATCACTAAACTAGCAACTCTTTCTTTGTTTGGAACCTTTCAATTCAACGCACCTAATTATTCAAGATAACGCTTTTACCTTAAAGTGGATTTATGCACATCATCTTAGTGCATCTCGAAAACTTGAGTCTGTTAAGCCCTCTAGTTTTAATTTAGACCCACCATGAATATGATCACATCCTTAGTGCTTAGGTTAAGCACTTTAATATGTTTTTCATCGACTCATAGTGAACTTCTCCATAATATGGTTGATCAAGATCGGTCTCGTACATTTCATTGCATACATGATCGTCACTCATGCGACTCTCTCTTTTCGTGAGTCTGTGGGGACTATTAAGAGATACACTCCATAGCTCATCGACATGAGACATCTCTTGAGTTTGCCATGCTAAACGACTTTAGCATCAAATGAATATACGTTCCTTGGGTTAAGTCGAGCATCCTCTTAAATCTATCTATATAGATTTATATCCCCAATTTAGATACTCTTCCAAATCATTCATGGAGGAATGTTTAGACAACTTTATCTTTACTGATTGTAGCATTGGTATGTCATTCCTTATCCGTAGTATATCAACATATAGTACTAGGAATGTCACGATGCTCCCAACGACCCTTTGTACACACTAGGTTCATTCTTATTTTTGATAAAATCAAACTCTTTTGATTTCCTCATCAAAACGAATGTTCCATATTTGAGAAACTTGCTTCAATCCATTTCTCTGAGTGTCTACAACACTTACCTCATCGTATGTAACTGGATCATCATCTTCTATGATGTGTACCTCATCATTATCATCTATGATGAATCCATACCTCCGGTATCTTGATGATTATTCAGATTTACGATTCGGTTGTGGTATAATAGGTCTATCTGAGGTTCCTCTTATTTGACTTATAGTATTTTGTGGTTCTTGAACTCTTCAAGATCTATTATCCTCCCACTAGCCCTTTTTAATGATAAACACATTTATCTTAGAAGGCAGCGTGTTTCGTAACAAACACCTTTCGCTAAGTAGAATTATAGAACATATACCCTAAACTTTCTTTAGGATGTCCCACAAATCTGTACATGTCAAATCTTGTCCCAAGCTTATCCTTCGAAACCTTTTCACATAAGTTGGACAACCCCTTATCTTAACATACTTAAGATTAGGAATCCTCCCTGTCCATAACTTTTATGGAGTCTTGGGGTAGGATTTTGAGGTTACTTTTTCGTGAATGTGCGACCATTTCTAGGACATGACCCTGAAGGATCTTTGGAATGTCGGTAAAATCATTATGGATCGCACCATGTTCAAATAGGTACGATTTTTCATTCAGATACATCAATCAATTATTGCGTATCAGGATGTGTCCATTATGAGAAAACCATTTGAGATGATCCAGAAACTTATTGCACAAGTATTTATTCCTTGATCTAATCAAAGAATCTTAATACATTGCCAATTTGTTTCACTTCTGAATTCTTTGAACCTTTCAAATAATTCACACTTGTATTTTAGCAAATACACACATTCAACTCTTTGAATGATCATATCCTTTTCTTATACTAATTTGTTCAATATGCAATTTTTTTTTTTCATGTAAGTCAAGTATACAAAATTTATTAAGTAATATTCCAGTTCTATACAAAACATTATTATTATAAATAGAACAACAATTGTTCTTAATTATAATACCAAAGATTTAATTGTCCAACAATTAAATAGAAATAATATTTTTAACAATAACTGAAATACAATAACAACTTATTGACTTAATAGATTTGCCCGTAGGCATTGCTAAACTATAAGTTTTTTATGACTAATGTGGCAACCTTTGCTACATTTCCCGTGCATAGGATTACTTATATTTGTTTAGCTTTCTACTTCTGTTTGGTCCCTTCATAAATCTATATTTATGATAACCAAAGTCGGTATCCAATACCCAAGTAGAACCTTGACTTAAAGAAAATTTATTTCAATCATGAACAAAAGCGTATTATAATAGAAACTTCACTAAGCTTCTTTGGTTAGCCTCGCAAGATGCTTTCTCGCAGTTTCTTTCCGGTGTCCGGGCTTATTGCGGTGGGAAGCAAACTCCTTTGCTATCCGTGTCGAGTTTTGCTCTTATTATTCTTTGTTTACGCCTTTCTATTTACCTTCTTTGAATCGTTCTTCTTTTCAGAAGATCCTTTGGCCCCTTACGAGTAAGACATGATCTTTCTTGGTTGGAAAGTCACTCTCAACATTTTCAACATGTTAAGCAAATCGGTGAGGAAGGTGATATCTAGCTTGTTCATATGAAAAAAATCACAACAATTGTAAAAAGTGCAGGGAGTGAGTGCAAGATCAAATCTTGGCTCAACTCTCCATCCATGACAAAACCCATTGTCCTAATTGATCAATCAAATTGATTATGTTAAGGACTTTTTATGCGTAGTGTAGTGTCATTAGTCATTCTAGATCGGAAGAGCTCCTTAGATATCTCGATATCTATCGTCCTACTTTCCTCACCATCAACTACTTGATGTGCGGGGAATATAGTAGGAGCATCCATAGTTTCATCTTCGACGTTGAAGCTCGTTACTCATGGATGATGCATTGAGCCAATCTGTGCATCATCTTGCCACTTTCTAAAAGTAGCAATCTCTTCCTCGAGGAGGCATTATGCGTAACCATTGCAAGGATAGGCGTATTAAGGACATAAGATAGCTTTTCAAATTTATGAGAACTATTCTCAAATTCCTTAACCAATCAGTTTAATTGATGCTGGTTAATTTAGCATCTAATATGCTTGTGATGATAGTAATTTTAGACATTGTAAAATTTCGTAAATGAATTTGTAATTAACAACATTTTAACATACATTCTTTTATTAATTACCAAAATAAATTAGGTCTTGTTTTAAATTGGTATCTCCCACTATTTTCTTCAAACTATATTACCCTCACTTATATAGTTCGGCAAAATCTAATTAAAGATTTGCTAGTGAGAATAAGGATCCCATTTCAAATGTATATAGTCTTGTGGTGACACAACAAACTATATATAAATAAATAGGTAGACAACTTTTGTCAATTACATCAACTATGCAACTCCTTTCTAATTGCCTCTTAGATTATTTTGATCAAGTGGTGGCACATCCGAATCAAAATTATCCAAGTTAAGTCCCACCTAGCACTCCATATATTCAAAAAGAAAAATATCATCCTTGTGGTGACACACAACAAAACAATATTGTTCAATTTTCTCTTTATAAGCATCAAATGTGATAAATTAATATCTTAAATACTTAATACTTGCCTTGTGGTGACACAACAAACTCATATTAAATATTTAATACTCTATTAATTTTATCATGCTAGAAGGCGACGTTCGATATTCCAAATATCTTTGAACGCTTAGGACTTAATATATAAAAATTGAGGGTTTGTTATTAATTTGTCTCATCTTGTTTTATATGCATGTATATATATATAAAACACGCGTCATATTAATTAACATGCGATGCATGTTTGCATAATATATAATATATATAGTATAAGCATGCACATATAGAATACTATAATCTACCTGGATTGATTATGGACTTTTATTCTAGTTTGGTTCACTAGAGCCACCAAGTGAACCAAAAGGTCAAACCTAGGGGTGCAAGAAATTAATTCACTACAAACCCGGACTTCACTACAAACGGGTCTTCAAGCGCTCCTTGCTCCTTGATCTCCAATTTTTCAAAATTAATTCTAACTATTCCTATTACAAAATTATTTAAAATAAATAGAAACCTTGATCGTGATCGAGGGAAGTACATAGAGAGAGATAGAATTTACATTAGAGAAAGACGAGGTATGCAGACCCCATTTAATAAAACCCATACATTCATGCATCCAACTAAAATAAAATCCAATCACATTGGTCGATAGTCCATAATCAATCTCATTTATTATCATACACATCACCATATGCATCAATAAATAACATTTATCTTATGAATAATAAACATTCAATATATATATTGATATCATTTAATGGGCAAAATTAGTTAGTATAAAATCTAATTTTGAATCAAAATAAACTCCTTTATTTTAAATCAAATTTAAATTAAAATAAAACTATTTTATTTTAATTTATCCAATTTTGAATAAAATAAACTATTTTATTTTAATCAAAACTTTTAATCAAAATAAACTCCTTTATTTTAATTAATTATGGAATCCAATTCCATATATAAAAAATCTTATTAAAGGAAACACGGATTTTCTTTCTTATTCAAAAATAAACTCCTTTATTTTAAATAATATGAAATCTTATTTCATATCTAAATAAACTCCTTTATTTAAGGAAAGATGGATTTACTTCCTATTCATAAATAAACTCCTTTATTTTAGGAAAAATAAAATCCAATTTCAACTCCAATTAGTTATCATGGAATCCAATTCAACTACTAATTAGTTAGCATAAAATTCTAATTTTAAAATTAAAATAAACTCTTTTATTTTAATATTTAAAATAAACCTTTTATTTTAAAATTAAAATAAACCTTTTTTTAATTAAATAAATTTTATACAATAAAATTATGCCCAATTAAATTTTTCTAAACACATATCAATATACATATTAAATTAAAACAATTAATAATTCGCATAAAAGTTTGGCTCGATACCCTTTATTATAGTTGTAATATTCAAAACCTTGATCAAATTGCATAAAAGTGCGGAAACATGTAAAAATCGAGTTTAAAATTTTTACAAACCATATACCCGGATCACCTTTTATGCACATTTATTAATTAAGCGAAAAGATATGAAGAACAAACATACCCTTGAAGATCGAGGCTTCCGCCGTATACTGAAGTTCACCTCCAATTCTTTTCGCGTTCAACTTGAATCCATCGGGTTTGGTTCCTTCCTTTGATCAACGTTAGCCACCCAAGTGTTTGGCCTCAGAGGTGATCCACCAAGGAAGAATAAAATTCAAGAAGATGGGTATTTGGCTCAAACCACAGTTTTTCTATCTCTATAGAAAAGGGCGTACTCTCCAACCGATTGGAATTATTACGTAGTCTTGATATACGATATAAGACTCCTCTTATAAAGATATCAAGTAACCTATTAAAATAAGGTATTATTTAATTAAACTCTTTTAATTAAATGGGCTCCCTAATCTTATTAGGGATAATTAATTAAACTCCTTTAATTAATTTTTTCCTCCTAATCTATTAGGAATAAATGAGAGTACTTATATTAAATTAATTCCTAAACTCTTTTAGAAATTAAAATAATAATAATTGTAATAATATTAATAAGACTCCTCTTATTAATTTATATTTAATATTTCTAAAATATTAAATAATAAATATTAAGCTATTTAATTTATTCTATCACCATAGATTAAATTAAATATACTTAACTATATTATTACGATTATGCCATTAACTTCTTAAATAATTATTCTTCCTTTTATGGTGTGACCCTTTAGGTTCTCCATATTAAATAGGTTGTGAATAAATCAATTAGAAACAATTTAATCTTATTTAAATAAATAAATTAAACAATTAATTTATTTAAATAAATAATATTTATTCTGATAGGGATAAGCCTCCCTAGCGATCAGCGACTTTCCGGATAATATAGATTTCAACATTAATCATAAAAGAACCTTTGAGTAAATAGTTACCGCACAATTCAATCCTTCCACCATACAATGTCCCAATTAAATATAAGACATGGAATTCTTCGCCAAGTCTTATTTTATTTAATTATATGTATTTCGACTCTTAAATGCATGACTCAAATATTGCAAATTAGAAACTCCTTTCTAATTTCATTTCGCCATTGCCGAGGACTCTTGGGTTGTCATTTATCGAATCACATAGACATTTCTCTTCTTTTAATAAGTGGTAGATTCTTTATTGATCATACATTATCTCCATGTACAACTTATTATACCCAAGCATACCCTTTGATATACCCTAAGGGTCTTAAGGAATAAGTCAAAGTATAACTCATCATACTGAGATACTATGATGATCTCAAGTCAAGGATCACTTGTCTTACTATCACTACAGAATTCCTATTGACAGCGCAAGTAAAACTCCATTAGGTATTCCTTAGCGAGCCACGTTCAAATTGAACTTATTCTCTAATAAGCACCTACATACTTGCTTTAGTGTCTCCACACAAATGATCATGAGATCAATCATCCTCATCCAATGAAAAACAACGTATGTACCAATCTATCCGGATTCACTAATCTCCAATTTAGTAATCCAATGATTGGGAACTATTTTAGTTTTAAGCTTTCTAAGAATTTAGATCTCATTAGAATGATCATCATCATTATTCTAAAAGCATTGCTTAAAATTATGGGTTTATCACATATTATAAAATAGCATCATGTAGATAATTAAAAGCCTTTAATAAATTAATACTTTTTATTAATAAATGAATAAGATTGTTTCAAAGTATATGCTTTATCATCAAACATGATTTGCTTGTGTGCATACTACTTTCACTTTGCGTGCCAAACCTCGTGAAAATGTTTTTCTGTAGGAACTTGAGGACCACCTTGGCATCGTTAGATGGTAGTGATGCAGCTTCAACCCATTTCGAGACGTAATCCACCGCGAGTAGAATATACTGATTGCTCGAAGATGAAGGGAATGGCCCCATGAAATCGATGCCCCATACATCAATGATTTCAACTTCAAGAGTTGTTTGTAGGGGCATCTCATTCCGTTTAGATATGTTTCCCACCCTTTGGCATCTATCACATGTTTTC
Source organism: Panax quinquefolius (assembly GCA_020205615.1). Lineage (NCBI taxonomy): Eukaryota > Viridiplantae > Streptophyta > Magnoliopsida > Apiales > Araliaceae > Panax > Panax quinquefolius. The sequence continues at coordinate 9,620,501 of CM035165.1, read as the reverse complement.
ACAAATTGGTGGGCGTCTTTGAACAATGTCGGCCAATAAAACCCGGCTTGGAGCACTTTTTCCGCGGTGCGCTCACTCCCATAATGTCCCCAATATGCCGATGAGTGGCATTCTTGCAGTATGTTGTGCACTTCGCTGTAGGGGATACACATTCTAATCATCTTGTCGGCGCACTGTTTGAATAAGTAAGGCTCGTCCCACATGTACCACTTGACGTAATGAAGAAACTTCTTTTTCTGTTGTCTTGTAAGATCAGGGGGAAGCATGTTGCTCACCAGATAATTTGCGAAGTCAGCATACCAAGGAAATTCAGCATTTAAACCAAATAATTGCTCATCCGGGAATGACTCATTAATTGCGCATCTATCTTCATCCTTTTTCTCCCGATTTTCCAGCCTTGATAAATGGTCGGCAACTTGATTCTCCGTCCCCTTTCTATCTTTAATTTCTAAGTCGAACTCTTGAAGTAGGAGAATCCATCGGATAAGGCGTGGCTTAGCATCTTTTTTCGCTATTAGGTACCGAATCGCCGAATGATCCGTGTATACTATCACCTTGGTCCCGATCAAGTATGGCCAGAATTTGTCGAACGCGTACACCACTGCAAGCAACTCCTTTTTCGTGGTAGTGTAATTCATTTGAGTCTCTGTGAGTGTTTTGCTTGCATAGTATATGACGTGAAACACCCTGTCTCGCCTTTGTCCCAAAACAGTCCCAACCGCATAGTCGCTCGCATCACACATAAGCTCGAATGACATTTTCCAGTCCGGTGCGACTATCACGGGGGCTGTAGTTAATTTCTTCTTCAATAGGTCAAATGCTAATTTGCATTCCGCAGTAAAGCTGAAAGTAGCATCCTTCTCTAAAAGACTGCACAGAGGTTTTGCAATCTTAGAGAAGTCTTTTATGAACCTCCTGTAGAACCCAGCATGCCCCAGAAAACTTCTAATACCCTTAACTGAACTCGGTGGAGGTAGTTTCTCGATCGTATCCAGCTTTGCTTTGTCCACCTCCAATCCTTGAGCCGACACCTTGTGGCCCAAAATTATGCCCTCTTCAACCATGAAGTGTCATTTTTCCCAATTGAGTATGAGGTTTGTATCCTTACATCGCTACAAAACCATGACCAGATTCTCTAGGCAAGTATCAAAATTGTCTCCAAAAACCAAGAAATTGTCCATGAAGACTTCAACATTCTTCTCCACCATATCTAAAAAAATTGCCATCATACACCGTTGGAAAGTTGCTGGTGCGTTGCATTGCCCGAATGACATCCTTCTGAATGCAAATGTGTCGTAAGGGCATGTAAATGTTGTCTTTTCTTGATCCTCTGGAGTGATGGCGATATGATTATAGCCCGAGTATCCATCCCAATAAATAGTAAAACTCATGTCCCGCTAACCTGTCTAACATTTGATCGATAAATGGTAGCGGGAAATGATCTTTTCGGGTTGCCTTATTCAATCTCCTATATTCAATCCTCCAACCTGTCATTGTCCTTGTTGGAATTAACTCGTTATCCTCATTATGTATCACCGTCATTCCCCCTTTCTTCGGCACACAATGAACCGGACTAACCCATTTACTGTCGAAAATTGGATATATGATACCGACATCCAATAATTTCAGAATTTCCTTCTTGACCACTTCCTTCATGATTGGGTTAAGTCGACGTTGATGCTCCACCGATGGTCTTGCATCATCCTCCATCAGAATCTTGTGCATGCAAAATGATGGGCTAATTCCCTTTATATCTACAATCGTCCATCCAATCGCTGATTTGTGATCCCAAGGCACCCTCAGCAACTTTTCTTCCTGCAATTCGTTAAGTGCAGCATAAATAATTACAGGTAAAGAATTTGAATTCCCTAAATACACATATTTGAGATGTTTAGGGAGTGGCTTAAGTTCCAATGTTGGTGGATCCTCCAATGATGGTTTCAATTTTTTTGCAGCTGTCTCCTCAGTGTGCAGAGGTTCAAACGGTGCTCTGAATCGGCTAACTCGTGGCAACGAGTCTAGCATCTGTAATAAGTCCACAAATTCTGGGTCGTCTTTTTCTTCATCCCCCAATAAAGTTGTTTCTAACGGATCGTTAATCAAACTCTTGCTCACATCTTCGCTGGTAATTTGCTCAATTAAATCCATTCAAAAATACTCTTCCTCGTCCGTAGGGTATTTCATGGCCTTAAACACATTGAATTTTATTTCTTGATCTTGGACTCTCATAGTAAGTTCTCCTTTTTGCACGTCTATGAGTGTCCTTCCCGAAGCCAAGAAAGGTCTCCCTAGGATGATCGGGATGTTCTTATCTTCATCGAAATCCAGAATGATAAAGTCCGCAGGGAATATAAACTTATACACTTTAACCAGAATGTCCTCTACAATGCCTCTTGGATAATTTGACTGACTTATTCGTTAACTGCAACGAAATATTTGTAGGCTTTGGCGCGGGCAAACCCAATTCTGAGTATACTGACAATGGCATCAGGTTTATACTCTCCCCCAAATCACATAAACATTTGTTAAACAACATTTTCCCGATCGTGCACGGGATAGTAAAGCTCCCCGGGTCTTTGAGTTTTGGTGGTAGCTTCTTCTGTAACACCGCACTACACTCCTCTGTTAGTGCCACCATTTCGAATTCTTCCCATTTCTTTTTCCTCGACAAAATTCCTTTCATAAACTTCGTATAACTCGACATTTGCTCCAGGGCCTCCGCGAATGGGATGTTAATCTGGAGTTTCTTGAACACGTCTAAAAACTTTGCGAACTGCTTATCTGATTTCTATTTTTGGACCCTCTGCTGAAATGGCAGTGGAGGAAAAACAATCGGCTCATTGTTTAACTTTATATCCTCATTTTTGTTACCCCCCACCACGTTACTGTCATCAACTTTTTCCTCCGGTGTTGCTGAATTTTCTGCACTATTACCCCCGAGATGTTTTCCACTTCTCAACATAACTGCTTGACATTGCTCATGATTACCCTTCGGATTTCTCTCGGTGTCGCTAGGTAATGTTCCTTGTGGTATATAATTCAATGCAAACGTAATTTGACCTATCTGATTCTCTATATTTTTGATAGCCATAGCTTGATTCTTCATAGCCAAATCGTTGCTAGTCATGTATTTTGCCCACATTTCCTCCACATCGGATTTCCTTTCCTGCTGTTGAACCAGTTGTTGGTGACTCTGAAAACCAGTGGGATATGATGGTCGTGGAGCTTGAGTTTGCTGGTTATTGCTCCATGAGAGGTTTGGGTGGTTCCTATTCCCCTAGTTGTAGGTGTTTTGGTATGTATTTTGCGGAATTCTATTGTAGTTGCCTATGAACTGAACGGATGCTGGATTTATTGCGCACTAATCTGTAGGATGATCACCTGCACACAATTCACATACTACCGCAACCTGCTGAACTTGAGCCCCTGTCATAGTATCAACCTTGTCATTCATAGTATCAAACTTCTTGGACAGTGCAGAAATCTGTGCTTGTATAGCTGTCACCCCATCTAATTCCAAAATCCCAGCCGCCTTTGCATGTGTCATTCTTGCTGTGGGCCACTGGTAATTATTTGCCGATATGATTTCGATCAAATTGTAGGCTTCCTCGTAACTCTTAGCCATGAATGCACCGCCCGATGCCGCATCAATACTGATTCTGACATTCCCATTTAGTCTGTTGTAAAAGGTGTTTAGTTGCAGTCATTTGGGCAATCCATGATGTGGGCACTTTCTAAGTAATTCCTTGTAATGCTCCTATGCCTCATATAGCGACTCCCCATTCTGCTGCTCAAACATCGTTATGTCAATCCTCATTTTAGCAATCTTCGCTGGTGGGAAAAATTTGGCCAGAATTTTTTGAGCCAAGTCTTCCCACGTAGTAATCGACCCCAGTGGCAGAGAATGTAACCAACTCTTCTCATTGTCCTGTAAAAGTGAACGGGAACAAGCGAAGTCTCACTGCCTCATCCGACACCCCATTGTACTTGAGCGTGTCGCACATTTCCAGAAAACTGATTAAATGCTCATTCGGATCGTCGTTTGCCATTCCCCCAAACTGACATGAGTTCTGCATCATCTGAATGGTTCCATGCTTGATTTCAAAAGTATTTACAGCTATTGCAGGCCTAGTGATGCTCGACTACAAATCAGTCACCTTAGGTGTTGCAAAATCCCTCAACGCTTTCTGGTCTTCGGCAGCCATAGATTCTTCCTTATCAGAACTTTTGAATTCGTTCTTTGTTTCCTCGATCCACTTATATAACCTCTGAAATCTTCTTTTGATGTAGTCCTCAAAAGGAAGCAAGTCTGGGTTTTTGGATTGCGTTTGCATAAACAAATGTCAAAAACCTGAAATAGGAATAACAAAAACAAAAAAAAATGTTTAAGTAAAACTGGACTAATTAAACTGATATCGTTAAAATATTAAAATCTAGGCTAAATTGTCCCCGGCAACGGCGCCAAAAACTTGTTGGGTAAAATCAATACACGCAAAACACACAAGTGTACATGGTCAACAAGTAATATAGTAGTGAATAAAGTATCGTTCCCACGAAGACAAATTAGCAAGAATTTTAACTTCACAATTATCAATTTTCTATTAACCCTAATTTTATTAAACTATTCAATTCAATGGTTTTAAATTATAAAACTAAATTAATAAATAAATAAACTATCACAAAACAACCACTAATATCAAAATCCAGAATTTTTAACAATTAATGGAGAATTAGACTTATGATTTCACCCTGAGCCTCACTCTGATTTTCAAACCTTTATTCCAACTCAATTTAATATCCCAGTTTATTAATCAAGAACACGAATGTAGTACTAGCCACCTCTCGATGCACTAATACCGTATTAACGTCAATCCACAATTAAGATAGAAATTCGTTAAACACCTAAATCAACCAACTCACTATATCTCTATATGAACAGCAATTAAAGAAGGTTTAAGCTTAAGTTCTCTATTCGATTACATATGATGTTAATCATATCTCTACCTTAAAAATAATTAAAAATCTACTATTGACAAAATTTATGACACATGCTATATTAACTAGGTCTAGATTCGAATCTCCTCTCTCGATTCCATTCAAATCCACAAGGAATTGTTGATCAGGCAATTCATAAGTTCATGCTCGAATTAACATAGATAAACTAAAAATATATTATTGAATTGGAAATCAAAGCTATAGAATCATCGTCTCGCCCAAAGATCCATCACAAGTCTAATAAGCGAATTAGTTCATAACGAATGAATTAAAAATTGAATAATATACTGAAAACATCCTTTCAATCACAAATGAAACTAAAGGGAAGAAGAATAATGAAAACCCCTACACGTAGCCTCGATTTGCAACTGTCACGACACTCTCTGAAAATTACTCCTCCAAAGCTTGCACTTGAATCCTGGAATTTGTTCTTGAATTACCCTCCTTGCCTTCTATGATTGTTGTTTTTTCAAAGTAATATCAAGCTCTCCTTTATGTTCCAGTCGAAACCTGCTATTATAGAGTCCAGGCGCCTAACAAAGTCCCAAAAACCATGCACCAGTAGACATCAAAATCAAACAGAGCTGCTAGAGCGGGACCCGCCCAAAAAATCGGCTTAAAAAGGCTTGCCCCATTTAGGCTATCGACTTCAGATTTTTTCGTTTTCATGAATTTTTCCACTTTTGCTCCAAAACTCCGCCATTCTTCACCTCTTGCATCTATGACCGCCCTATACATAAAACAACACGAAACGAGTGAAAACGAACACAAAACACGAAGATAACTTTGAATTTAAACTTGAAATGAATATATATTCGTGTATATAAAATCCACTTATCAATACTCACATTTAACAGTTCGATCACAGAATAGTTCATCTCATAGAAACACCGAAGTGCTCACATTGTGGCAGACGGCCTTATACATTCTACCACCTTGTACAAATATCACACATTCTCACATAGACAGAACTTCTCAAGTTCAACATCTGAGAAGTTTAAGAAACTAAAATTCATGTATTATGAATGAAGTTAGGAAACTTGTCTTACGCATAGCTACAACTTATAGTTTACGCTGAACTGCTCATTCTAATTCCTATGTAGCACATAAGGAAATAACACATACACCAATTAGTCATATACTTGACTTTACGCATTGGTTTACTTAACTTTACTTCTTAGGGTTCGCGTTCTTATAAACTAAGTTTATGCGACTAACTTTCTTTACTACCAGTTTATGGCTTCATGACATACAGAGATGTCTTACTCAAAACATTCATCATCTTTGATGATTTTCATTCTTATCTTCTTCTTATAACTTCTATAGGACTCAGTATACATCGTTTCTCTACTAGTAGTCCATATGATACTCTGAGTGGTTTCCCACAAACAACCAACAAACAAGTTCCCGTCTCATCTACACTGCCCACACAGTGAGTTAGATTGGTTGTCAGTTTTGTATATACCTTCGCTCTCTAAAGGAATTGTTTAGCCCAGTTCTTATATGTCAACCATCAAAGGTTACGATTGTACCACAACCTAACTTCTCTTAACTTATACGAACTATTAAACTATAATGTTCGTTAATTCAACTTCTTATTCCTTGTGGCTTTCTGGAAATGAAATGCCATACCTTAGGATTCATTCATTATCGTCTAAGTCATACAGTCTTTTGTATACTCGGAACGATCATTTAATGTCAATACTATGAGGTCATAGCGTTAAACATTTTATATTAACTTATTCGTACCTTACAACGTCTGGTTCATTCAACTCGGAACATTGTTTAAGTTATACTTATTAACTCGGCTTCTTAACGTTATACGTTATTGTCTTCCATTTAGTTTCTTCACTGTTCATGGTTAAATCTTTAGTCTTCATTACCTTACGGTCAAACCATACATGAAGTGTAGTTTTTACCAGTTTAATATTCACGTACACTTAACCCTTACGTTGGTTAAAGTGTCTAACGCTTACATTCATTCCATCTTCTTTATCTGACTTACATTCGGACTTAAATTACTCTTATTACCGTTCGCTATGGCTTTTCACGATAATTCATATCTTACTTACTACCTTCGTCAACGTCTAAGTCATACAAACGTTGTACACTTAGAACGTTCGTCCAACGCGAATACGATTCACGGGAATCGTTAACGTATTCGACGTTTACGTTGCTCGTCTCTTAATCTTTCATTCAACCTTTACTTAAGGTTTTAATCTCTTTCAATTGTTATCCAACCCATGAACCCCATGTTCATTATTCTTTCTTAATGTCGAAGCCATACTGATCGTTGTATGTTAAGACCGATCATTCATCGCAGCAACATTGCGTTCACAGCGTCTAAATGCCTTATACTTATCTCTCATTACCACATCATAACATCGAAATGGTATTCATTACCTTCATCACTCAACGTCTAAGGAATCACAACCAAAGAAATCCCTCACGTTCGTTAATCGCGACTACGGTCCTTAGATATCGGTTCCGTAACCCGCACTTACAATCTTTGTCTTTTAATCTCGTTTAATCTTTCCGTTCAACCTTTACTAAAGGTTTAACTTGCTTGCTTAAGCGTTATTTTAGGTGAACTATATGTTCATACTTCTTTCTTGCACATCCTCCAAAGATTCGAGAAATAAAATCTCATTTACTGGCATTGCTGCAGATCGTATTTACCAAGACTGCGTGCTCTTCTCTCTCTCTCGTATGCACAGTGGCCCGACCTATATCACCCTCTTATTTTGGTCTGGCGCTGCGGTGCAAAACTCTTTATTATCTCTCACGCTGCCGCGCCAATTAACAGCACCTGAGGTCCGAGCTCACGATGCGGTGCCACTTCTCAAAGCTCAGTCGGCGCTGCGGCACCGAGCCTAAACCTAGAAAATTATTCTAAGTGTTGCATTAAGTTTGAGATACGTACTTCCCAACCTCATAACTTCTTCATTATAACTTGGAATGAGGTAGTTCCAAAGCTATTCTCTTCCTTATCTTACATACTTCAATACCCCTTGGACAGAACTTCGTTCTGAATCCGTTAACGTGCCATTCGATTGGCTTGATCTTCACTCTTCGTTCATTTTTACGCTTTTAATGTTATTCGCTCGTTCATCCGTAATTCGTTCATTCGAACTCGGAACTCAGTCGTTCTTGATTCCACGACTCACATTTTCTACGTTCTCTTACTTTCTTATGAAACCCTACACGTTCAGGTTCATTCTCTAACTTTCTAATTCTCGTTCGTCTTTTATGAAAATTTCGGCATAACTTCGTTATAGCTAAGTTTTAATCTATACTTCATGAACGTTTCTACTGTTCTTATCCAAGCAATAAGCAACTAACTTATACACGATGGTTTTAAACTTGTCCATCAAAAACAATTATCCTACGATGGTTTTAAATTTGTCCATCAACAACATTCTTCGTGTTTTTCGCGTTCTTCGTTCGTTCTTCAATTTTAATCGATATTTTGGATTACGATTCCACTTTTTCTTGGAATTTGATGTTATAGAACATCATTCCTTACTTATTTCACCTACTCATTCATATAATTCATTCGAATCTCTCAAAATCCTTACGAATCTTATACTTCCTTAAGAAATTTATAAACTAAATTTCTAATTCTTATTTCTTTATTTTCTCATGATTTCAACCATATGAAATCATTCTTAACATCATCTACTCCTTATCTTCATTAAGTTATGTTTTAAACATATCAAACATAAAGAAAATTTAGAAGAGACTAGGGTTTGGATTATCGTTCTTCTTTAATCCTCTTTCGTTATCTAAAGCCGGCGATTTGCAAGCTTTTCTATCTCACGATCACTTTTGATCCAAGCATTCATGCTCAAACTCTTCCTTCTCCCTCTTCATCCGAGCTCTCTCTCTCTCTCTCAAGTTATAGGATTTTCAAAATCCTAAAAAACGAAATCTAGCTTCCTATTTATAGAAAACCAAAGCTTTGGGCAATTTGGTCATTTCGCCCCCACCTCCTTACTATTGCCACCTCCTCCAACACTTAGCCACCAAGTTTAGTTGGCCACCACCCTTACTTGGTGGCCAAGTGGCTGGCCCACATGCCCATGGGTTGCCCCATTGGTTCTTACCCATCCTTTTACCCATCGGTTCGATCCGCAGTTTATTTTCTTGGTTTGGGCCTTAACCCTAATTCTTCTTGGGCCTATCTTGGGCTTAATTTCACAAAGAATTGGGCTTGACATAATCCAAGACCAATTGGATTCTACAAAGTCCATGAACTCAAAGTCCATTAATACTAATCGTATCCTACGTATTCCATTCTCGTATCCTCGTATTCTCTTCTTATATCGTTCGTACGATATTCGTATTATAGGTCGTACTAATCTTCTTACTATACTCGAATAATAACTAGTATTATACTCGTAACTTATAATCATCCTAGGTTATAAAACGATTAATAAACACATAGCACATAATAGTATTAATAAAAAATTCATTTTATTAATAACTAATTCTTTAAACTAAAATTCTGGACAATCCGAATTTCTGGGTGGTCACAGGATATTTTTAAAATCTGGATAAATTTAAAGTCTTTAATATTTATCCTTGATTTCGTTTGATTAATGCTTATATCATTGTAATCCTCCTCATGCTTATATTGTGATGAAAGTCATATTTGTCTTACGTGCATAGATGGACTATTGATTGGTATAATTATGACCAGGGATCATTCAGTATAATCATGATCACAATGTTGCAAATGATGTGGTAAAAGTCCTCATTGGCCCGTAGTGCATTGATGGACAATTTTTGGTATGATCATGACCATGGGTTCTCTTCGGTCAAGGGTTCAAAGATGAATTATTTTATGGCGTGATCATGACCGTTGATGAAAACACGATTATCCTTGGCCCGTAGTGCATGGATAATTTGTGGTCGTGATACTAATGAATATCATTGGCCTGTAGTGCATGGATAATTCTGTGATGTAGATTATTTATTGTGTTGACTCTCAGCGATAAAATATTAATAATAAACTTTTAATTTGTAGAAGATGGTAGATATCATGCTCTACTTGACTATTCCAAAATACAGTTGCATGTCTTTGGCCTGTAGTGCAAGGATGAATTGTTATTGAATATCTTTTGCCCATAGTGCAAAGATGAATTTATTAGTATGATTATGAACAGGAACTGTGATTTGGTATAACCATGATTTTTGATGTTTCAGGTAAAGACAGGTGATGAAAATTATCTTCGTCCTAGGTACGAAGAGGAATTTAGAACCACAATTATGATTATGAGTTATTCACATGATTGTGGACATAAATTGTTGATTGATGTTACAGAGATAAAATATTGTTGGTGGACTTTTAAAATGGAGAAGATAATAGACTTTATGGTCTATTTGACTCTTCCAATGGATTGCTCGTTCCGCTGCAACTATGGTTGAAAAGTTTTATCATCTACCATATGTTCTAAATGTATGATTTATTACTAACGAAGGCTATTGATAATTTAATTATCTTCAGTCATGATATTCTTTACTAGGCTAGTTGTGCTCACTCTTTTGCTTCACAATTCCTTTCAGGTAATAAAAGTGCACCTGGGTCGAGCGGGGGTAACAGAGGAATAGAACGATGGTCAATATCTATTGAGGTTTCACCTAAAACAGTATGAAAATAATTTTTTGAGAATTTTAGATAAGTGTGTCGTATTTTATACGTCATTTTAACCGTTGATTTTGGTGAACCAAATAGGGTGAGGTGAACCCAACTTTGGAAGGGTGTTTTGCCACTATCATACAAGATGTCTAATGACAGACGACTTCGTGTTATCATAAGACAAGGTTGTGCACATGCACTTGCTGATTATATCTATGAGCACTACCTATATAATCTTGGAGTTTGGTTGAAATATAATTCTCAATTGGAGACAATGGAGATAATTATATGTCAAGAGAAGATTCACCATTGGAAAGAACATGACAGTAGTCTTCTCTTTTTTCTTTGGGGTCTATTGGTTCAACCGAGGATAATTCTCGAGTAATATGATATCTATCATAACTTAGATGCATGGCCTCCTATGTACGAAGGTTTCCTTAAGCATTTTCCAAAGATTTTAATTTCTAAAATAATTATTGATTGTACTTTTATGTAAAGTACCATTGTAAGGTGTTGTGGTTGAGGCACCATAAGAGTTACATATATTTGAATTAAAACTCACATCTTATGTGTTGTTGTACTCTACACGACAATTCAACAGTTGTATAAATGTTGTTTGTATTTGATTTCTGTAGTGTGATATCTGACGACTCAGAATGGGTCGTGTGTACCTGTTTTGGGGGCGTCATAAATGGTATCAGTGCTTAGGGATATGGTCGATGGCGGAGATATGAGTCTAGAACTAGGAGGGGAGAGACGAGTAATATACTTCGCTAGTGTGTGACTTACCTAAGCTGAAATTGTTTACTTGATAAGTTGAGAAATTGTAATATGTCAATTAACCTTTTTTTTGAAGTTATATTCTAGAATGATATTTGAAATACAAGAGATGAGCAATGGGGAAAATCATGATATAGAGGAAATAACCGGGAAGGTACAATCCGAAAAGAAAGTAAGGTATTCTCATCTCTTCAAACTACCAGATACATAAATTTCGAGGGCAAAATTTCATAAGGAGGGTTGATTGTGAAACCCCAAATTTTATGAAGTGAAAGTATTCAATTTTCATCTTATTATTATTTTATTTAGTAAATAGTTAAATTGATAAAGGTTAAAGTTAAGGGTGACATTTGAAAATTTTGCAAAGTAAGCAAATGGTTATATAATATTTTATTGGTTGGGGAATATTCGTTTTAAAAGGGAATATTCGTACGACGACATAATCATTAGTGGACCCCATAACGGAAGTATTGTCGTAGTTAGAAAACGACAGAAATATCTTTTTATAAAAATAACGGTGAAAGTTTTACCGTTAAACTGTTTAACTACCCGGTGGGAAAAAATGCGATGTTGGCGTGTTTGCGTAGTAGCAAGACACGATATTGATTATTGATGCTTACATTGAGAAGTCACTTGATTATATAATTATTATTCTGATGAATTGATGCATAATATCTCTCATATTATTAATACAATTATTGTCACAGTATCATCTGCATAATATTTTATATTATTAAATCAATAATTGAGATGAAAAAGTTATTCATATTATTATTTACAATATTGATGATATCTAGAAAGTTCTGTCGAGGAGAGGTTTGGTCACCTAAGTACTCGCCAATAGGGATAAATCCTTATCGGAAAGCCCCCTCTTTCCTGGGAATGATCTGGTTGTTAAATATTGTGAGTTATAATATTAATGATGATTAAGTTTGTGTTGATTAAAGATGAAATTGATAGTTCCATTGTGTTAGGATTATTAGTGTTATGGAAAATCGACATTTATTTCGATAATAAATGATTTCTGGAGGTTAAATTGACCAAATCGGGTAATTAATCGGATAAATGAGCAATTAATTGCTATTAATTCACATGCTTATAACTATTTGTTCACATGTGTGTACTATTGATTCACATGCATGTACTATTAGGGGAGGTGGTGCAAGATTGATAATACTTGCATGACTAAATTACAAATGAAGGTATAGATGAAGGTACTATACTATAATTATTTTTTTTCACATGTATAGAACTATTGATTCACATGATTGTACTATTGATTCACATGATGTACTATTAGGGGAGGTGGTGCAAGTTTGATAATACTTGCAGGACTAAATTAAAAATGAAGGAAAAGATGAAGGTATTATATACTGTAATATTTTGAGGCCCAAAACGTGCAATTATCGAAACTATGTTTTCCTATAAATAGAAGCTCATTCTTCCTTCATTCTCACCAATTCACTAAGACTCGCAAGAGCAATTATAGAGAAAGAAGCTATAGAGAGAGAAGCTATAGAGAGAAAGAAGAAGAGAAGTTTGCTACTTCACTATTCCAGTATCCAGTCTTCTTCTAAGGTAAGGGGTATTATTTATTTCATATTATGAAGAGAAATTATTTTTCGTATTCGTATGAATATTATTTTCGTTTAATATTCGTAAGGGGTATTATTTCTTTCGTATTCATGAAGAGAGTTATTTTCTTTCAATACTCATAAGGGTTGTTATTTCATTCCTTATTATTCTGTTGGAATAACCTGTATACGCAGACTACCGTATGCATGGTGAAATTCTTCTGTTATTCCATTCTTTATTATTCTTTTGGAATAATCTGTATACGTGGACTACTTTATGCATGGTGAAATTCTTCTGTTATTCCATTCTTTATTATTCTGTTGGAATAATCTGTCTATGCGGACAACCGTATGCATGGTGAAATTCTTCTGTTATTCTATTCTTTATTATTCTGTTGGAATAACCTGTCTACGCGAACTATCGCATGCATGGTGAATGATCCTTCGTCTTCATTTTTTATTAAATTATGGAAATGACTTGTGTACGTAGATTACCGCATGGCGGGTAAAAATCCATTTGCAGTTTCGTATATTCTATTATACTCATATGAGATATCATTTCTTTTGTAATTGTAAGGGAATATCGTTTTCTTTTGTATTTTCCTTTTATGAGTACTATTCACGAGTTACTGTTCAGGAGTTACTATTTACGGGTTACTATTCACCCGGTTACTATTCACTTTAATATTATTCACTTGGGTATTCGGGACACTTTTCGTGCCGGAGTACTATTCACGGGTTACTATTGACCTTGTTATTATTTACTAGAATATTATTCACTCGGGTATTTGGGGCACTTTTCATGTCGGGGTACTATTCACGAGGTACAATTCCCAAAGTACTATTAACATGGTAATATTCACGGAATACTATTCACACGAAAAATATATTTCTTTTACTATCCAAATTATTTTTGATACATGAATATTATTCTTGAATTTTAATCCACAAAGGAGTATTATGTTGACAATTTGGATATTTTTAAACTCTAGATAAATTTAAAGTCTTTAATATTTATATTTGATTTCGTTTGATTAATACTTGTATCATTGTCATCATCCTCATGCTTATATTGTGATGAAAGTCATTATTGGCTTACGTGCATAGATGGACTGTTGATCGGTATGATTATGACCAGGGATCATTCGGTATAATCATGACCGTAATGTTGCAAATGATGTGGTAAAAGTCCGCATTGGCCCGTAGTGAATTGATGGACAGTTTTTGGTATGATCATGACCATGGGTTCTCTTCGGCCAAGGGTGCAAAGATGAATTGTTTTATGGCGTGATCATGACCGTTGATGAAAACACGATTATCCTTGGCCCCTAGTGCATGTATAATTCGTGGTTGTGATACTAATGAATATCCTTGACCTGTAGTGCATGGATAATTCAGTGATGTGGATTATTTATTGTGCTAAGTCTCAGCGATAAAATATTGATAATAAACTTTTAATTCGTAGAAGATAGTAGATATCATGCTCTACTTGACTCTTCTAAAATACAGTTGCATATCTTTGGCCTGTAGTGCAATGATGAACTATTAATGAATATCTTTGGCCTGTAGTGCAAAGATGAATTTATTAGTATGATTATGAACATGAACTTTGATTTGGTATAACCATGATCTTTGATGTATCAGGTAAAGACAGGTGATGAAAATTATCTTCGTCCTGGGTGCGAAGAGGAATTTAGAACCACAATTAGGATTATGAGTTATTTACATGATTGTGGACATGAATTCTTTATTGATGTTCCGGCTTCGGGGTTTCGGCTTCGGGTTCGGGGTTCGGTAAAGATGGTTTGGCCCTCTTCTACAGGCTCTCGTAGTCCTTCCTATGCTTCAGCATCCTCTTCGGTTGCTGCAACGCAGTTTGGTTCAGTCTTCACCCCAGTTTACAAACTTTGGGCAGTTAGGAACTCAACTGTTCATAAAAATGCCAAATTACCTATGAGTGTTCGGTTTCCATGGCAGTTCGGCCTCTTCGTTGGTTTGGTTCAGCTATGGCTTCGTCGTTTTGGGTCGATAGCATCTTGATCCAGAATCGGGTTTGGCTTTGTGGCGATAAAGTGCAATTTGGCATCTGGGCTTGGCATCTGGGCTCGGCTTCGGGGTTCTACCTCTTATCTTCGTGAAGCTGGGGGATGTTGGTTTCGGCTTTGGGGTTTCGGCTTCGGCTTCGGGCTTCGAGGTTTCGACTCCGGCTTCGGGGTTCGGTATAGATGGTTTTGGCCCTCTCCTATTGGCTCTCGTAGTTCTTCCTATGCTTGAGCATTCTCTTCGGCTACTGCAATGCAGTTCAGTTCAGTCTTCGCCCCCATTTATTTGGATGCTTGGTTTCACCTGATTGGTTGTCTAAGTTGTTTAAGGTTTCATGCTTGTATTTACTATTGTCCTGCTTAGTAACACTTTGTTCTTTCATTTGGCTTGGTTGTTAGTCTTTTGAAGTCCATTTTGGGGGTTGTCCCGTGTGGTTCTATCAAAAGCTTCTGGGGTATGCCCTTATCGATTGTATTTTCTCTTCTTTTTCAATATACAAACAAACTTAGCGAAAAAAAAAAATTCTTTATTGATGTTACAGGGATAAAACATTATTGGTGGACTTTTAACATGGAGGAGATAATAGACTTTATGGTCTATTTGACTCTTCTAATAAATTGCTCGTTCCGCTACAACTATGGTTGAAAAGTTTTATCATCTACCATATGTTCTAAATCTCTAATTTATTATTGACGAAGGCGATTGATAATTTAATTATCTTCAGTCATGATATTCTTTACCGGGCTAGTTGTGCCCACCCTTTTGCTTTACAATTCCTTTTAGGGTATAAGAGTGCAGCTGGGTCAAGCGGGGGTAACAGGAGAATAGAACGATGGTATATATCTGTTGAGGTTTCACCTAAAACAGTATGGAAATAATTTTATTGAGAATTTTAGATAAGTGTGTCGTATTTTATACGTCATTTTAACCGTTGATTTTTGTGAACCGAATAGGGTGAGGTGAACCCAACTTTGGAAGGGTGTTTTTCCACTATCGTACAAGATGTCTAATGACAGATGACTTCGTGTTATCATAAGACAAGGTTGTGCATATGCACTTGCTGATTATATCTATGAGCACTACCTATATAATCTTGGAGTTTGGTTGAAATATAATTCTCAATTGGAGATAATGGAGATAATTATATGTCAAGAGAAGATTCACCATTGGAAAGAACATGACAGTAATCTTCTCTTTTTTCTTTGGGGTCTATTGGGTCAACCAAGGATAATTCTCGAGTCATATGATATCTATCATAACTTTTATGCATTGCCTCCTATGTACGAAGGTTTTCTTGAGCATTTTCCAAAGATTTTAATTTCTAAAATAGTTATTGACTGTCATTTTATGTAAAGTACCATTGAAAGGTGTTGTGGTCGAGGCACCATGAGAGTTACATATATTTGTATTAAAACTCACAGCTTATGTGTTGTTGTACTCTGCACGACAATTCAACAGTTGTACAAATGAAGTTTGTATTTGATTTCTGTAGTGTGTTATCTGGCGACTCAGAATGGATCGTGTGGACCTATTTTGGGGGCGTCACAGGTACCCTCACATTACCTGTCGATCTGATTTCCTTAAAAATACTTGCATTTGATGTGATTTTAGGGATTGATTGGTTAACTACTCATCATGCAAAAATTGATTGTTTTCGTAAGGTTGTTAGCTTTCACATTCCTAACCAACCTATTATGCGAGTTCAAGCAACCAAACCATTAAAATTATTCATTATCATCTCAAGCCATAAAGCTATTCGTTTATTGAAAAACGGATGTCAAGCTTTCTTATCTCATGTCACGGATTTAAACAAATATACATAAGTTTTGAATGATATTTCTATTGTTAATAAATTTCCTGACGTATTCCCTGAAGAACTTCCTGGTCTACCCCCAGAGCGTGAAATTAAATTTTGTATCGACCTTGAACTCGGTACAAAACCCATTTCCAAAGCCCCATATCGAATGGCTCATATTGAACTTTAGGAGTTAAAGACCCAACTGCAGGAATTGTTAGACATCGGTTTCATTCGTCATAGTACATCTCCTTGGTGTGCTCTTGTTCTATTCGTGAAGAAGAAAGATGGGAGTATGCAACTTTGTATTGATTATCGGGAGTTGAACCATGTCACTGTCAAAAATAGGTACCCATTGCCTCGTATTGAAGTTTTGTTTGACCAGTTGCAAGGTGCCAAATTCTTTTCAAAGATTGATCTACGTTTCGGATATCATCAATTGAAGATTAAAACTGATGACATTCCAAAGACTGCTTTCAGAACTCGGTACGAGCATTATGAATTCCTAGTTATGTCTTTTGGATTGACTAATGCTCTTGCTGCCTTCATGGATATGATGAACCAAGTATTCAAGGAATATTTGGATCATTTTGTGGTCGTCTTTATTGATGACATCCTCATTTACTCCAAAAGCTGAGAAGATCATGAGCAACACTTGAGGCTGATACTCCAAAAGCTTCGTGAAAATAAGCTTTATGCCAAGTTGAAGAAATGCAAGTTCTGGCTTAAGGAAGTAGCATTTTTTGGGCACGTGATATCAAATCACGGAATATCTGTTGACCCAGCGAAGATTGAAGCAATACAAAGTTGCGATCAACCTAAGTCAGTGACCGAAGTATGTAGCTTTCTGGGCTTAGCTGGTTATTATCGGAGATTCGTGGAAGGATTTTCTCGAATCTCTACTCCATTAACTCAGCTGACTCAAAAAGATACAAAATTCGGTTAGAGCGAGGAATGTGAGAAGAGTTTTCAAGAACTCAAGAGGAGACTCATTTAAGACTGCTCGACAACACCATACGGTTGAGAGGATTTGTCATCTCTGATGATGCTTGAGCGATGGGTTAGGATGTGTTCTCATGCAACATGGGAAAGTAATAGCCTATATACCTCACGACAACTCAAAGAATATGAGAGGTATTATCCTACTCATGATCTAGAGTTAGCAGCAATCGTTTTTGAACTAAAGATCTGGAGGCATTACCTATATGGGGAGAAAGTGGAGATCTTTACGGATTATAAAAGTCTCAAATATTTGTTCACCAAAAAGGAACTCAACATGCGGAAACAACGTTGGCTTGGACTGTTGAAAGATTATGATCATATCATTCAATACCATCTTGGAAAAGCGAACGTGGTAGCTGACGCATTGAGTAGAAGATCATATGCGGGTACGAGTGCGAGATTGTCAACATAAAGGCCCATTTTGTATGACTTGCAAAGGATAGAGATAGAGTTAAAGACTCTATGGACCCACATGATGATAGCCAATATACGAGTAAAATCGACTTTAATCGATAAAGTTAAAATTGCTCAAGCTAAAGACCTGGAGCTGATGCGTATGGGGAAGAAAGTACAAGAAGGTGCTATCCCGGAAGCACGAATTGATGAAGAAGGAATACTACGAGTCAACTCTAGACTTTGTGTTCCTAACAACCCTGATTTAAAGTATAAAATAATGATGGAGGCGCACAACACACCGTTTGTAATCTATCTTGGGAGTACCAAAATGTATCGTGATATTCGACATACATTTTGGTGGAGCAATATGAAGAGAGAGATAGCGGAGTTTATCTCAAGGTGTTTAACTTGTCAACGAGTAAAGGCGGAGCATCAAGTGCCAAAAGGTTCATTGCAACAACTTGAAATTCCAGAATGGAAGTGGGAGCACATTACCATGGATTTCGTTACTAGTCTTCCAAAGGTTTCTCAAGACATAGATTCAATTTGGGTCATTGTTGATAGATTGACCAAGTCTGCTCATTTCTTACCTATACGAGAAACTTATTCACTTGAACGTCTTGCTCATATGTACATAAATGAGATTGTAAGACTTCATGGTATGTCAATATCCATAGTTTCTGATCGAGACCCAAGATTCACTTCACGATTTTGTGTTAGTTTGCAAAAAGCTATGGGCGCGGATTTATGATTTAGTTCGGCATATCATCCTCAAATGGACGGGCAGTCGAAGAGGACTATTCAAACTCTTGAGGATCTATTAAGACTCTGTGTCCTTGACTTCAAGGGAAGTTGGTACAAGTTCTTGCCATTAGTGGAATTCTCCTACAACAACAGTTATCAAGCAAGTATCAGCATGGCTCCATTTGAGGCGGTGTATGGAAGGAAGTGTCGTTCTCCAGTATGCTGGGATGAGGTGGGTGAAGCAACGTTGTTGGGAGCGAAATTGGTACATATGACTACGAAAAAGATTCAAATGATCTGGCAACGTATAAAAACCTCACAAGATCGACAAAAGAGTTATGCTGATCTTCATCGGAAAGATGTGGAATTTAATGTTGGAGAGCATGTGTTGTTATGTGTTCCTCCATGGAAGGGAGTTACAAGATTTAGAAAGAGAG
Organism: Panax quinquefolius; assembly: GCA_020205615.1. Classification (NCBI taxonomy): domain Eukaryota; kingdom Viridiplantae; phylum Streptophyta; class Magnoliopsida; order Apiales; family Araliaceae; genus Panax; species Panax quinquefolius. Next base: position 9,601,094 of record CM035165.1, on the reverse strand, counting down.
GAAAGCTCAATCCTCGATTCATTGTCCCATTTGAAATCCTTGACCGAGTAGGAACTGTGGCCTATAGACTCGTTTTACTGCCAAGTATGTCTCGTGTTCATAACGTTTTTCACATATCCATGTTACGTAAATATGTGGAAGACTCGAACCATATTATTGAGTTAGAACCGGATGAAATAACAGAAGATTTAACGTACGAAGAGGTACCTGTTAAAATCTTGGATAAGAAGGAACATATTCTACGCTCTAAGGTTATACCTCAAGTCAAAGTTTTGTGGAGAAACCACTATGTTGAGGAAATGACTTTGGAGTTAGAATTTGAAATGAAATCAAGGTATCCTCACCTCTTCGACATACCATGTACGTACCCTAATTTTGAGGACAAAATGTCATAAGAAGGGGAGGTTGTAAGACCCCAATTTTCATAAATAAAGATTAATTTTTCTCGAAATATATTTTTGAATATTTTGGTGTGGATTTGCTATAATGTTATAGTTGTGGGTAATATTTATAAATTTTGCAAAGTATGCCAGTTGTTTTATAATATTCGATTTGTCGGGGAATATTCATTTTAACAGGGAATAGTCGTATGACGGCACAATCATTGGTGGACCCCACAACGAAATTATTGTCGAAGTTAGAAAACGACAGAAATATCTTTTTATGAAAATAACGGCGAAAGTTTTACCGTTAACTATTGAAATACCCGATGTTAAAAGTACGATGTCTGGCGTGGTTGCATAGTAGCACGATATTTATTATTGATCTTGACGTGAGAAGTCACTCGGTTATATTCAATTATTACTACGATAATTCTTTGCATAGTATCTCACGTTATTTGATTCAATTATTGTCGATATTTTATATATTATTAAATCAATAATTGAGACGATACAGTTATTCATATTATTAGTTGCAATATTGACGATTTCTAGAAAGTTCTGTCGATGAGAGGTTTGGTCACCTAATTGCGCACCAATAGGGAGAAATCCTTATTGGAAAGCCCCCTCTTTCCTAAGCATGACCAGGTTGTTAAATATTGTGAATAATAGTATTTATGAATAAATGTTGTTAAAAATATTGAGTAAATTTTTATGAAGTATTTGATGTAAATTTTGCTTAATGTATTGACCCCCCCCCCCCCCCATTTACCCATTTTCAAAATAATAGGTAGAAAGTTATATATATATATGTAAAAATGGTGGGGCCCGCATTTGGATGACATGATTTTGGTGGAAAAAATGAAAGGTCACGGGAAGGTATATATATTCACGGGTTATATATATATTATATAATAAGTTTTATTTTTTATGAAAAATAAAATATATTATATTTTATTATGCATAGTGTTTGCATAGTGCCTGCAAAGTGTTTGCAAAGTAAAATAAAAAAAAATATTAATCGGTCGAAGCGTCTGTGAATCATTCTCCTGTGCACACGTGATTTTCTAAATTCAAATAGTATTCTTTCTATTCTCCTATAAATAGGATGCTTAGTTGGAATTGAAAATCACACCAGAATCAAAAAATTCTTCTTCTATAATATTGATTGTATTTCTTTAGAGTTTTGAGAAGCTTTGAGCGTAGAAAATAGTGAAAGTTTTCTTCAAGAATATCCCCGCCCTACCAGTCGGAATACTCTTTTTTAAGGTAAGGCATATTATTTCTGTTCAGTATTTGTATAAAATAATATTTTCTTCCATACTCTGTAGTATGTAAGTAATATTATTTTGTTTCAGATTTCAAATTCTATACTCATTTTGTTAAGTTTTGGCTTCTATACTCCATGAAATTAGTAAAATATCCTTGATATTTGCGCTTCATCCAGTATCTTTTCGTGGAAATATTATTCTGAGCATTCTTGATAAGTTTGAACCTTTTTACGCCTGAGTACTATTCACGGGGTACTATTCCCGAAGTACTATTCACGTGGTACTATTTGTGACACCCCGAGAATTTTGAATATTTTTAAATTTTTTATTTAATTTATTTAAGGTTCAAAATTTGAACCTAGACAGAAAATTAGTGTATGCGTTTGATATTTTTGAGATGGAATTTTGAGGATTTCTAAATTCTGTGAAGGATTTAGGTGAATTATTCAGGATTAAGGAAATACGCGGATATGTTCTGTGTATATGTATACAATATGTGGTAAAGGGTCAAGGGTTGACCAGATAAATGATATTTGTAACAAACCCTAAGTATATATTAAGAACGTCAACGTTCGGTTAGAAAACTCTAGCGAATTATAAGAAACCATAAAAGCGGTTCTGAAAACCCTAATTTCAGTTCCGGGAATTTGAAACTCTAATTCGGTGCATGAAACCCTAAATTGGAAACTTAAAGGCGTAAGTGTAAATAATTATAAGATTAATAAGGGTTAATCTTAACAAATTGGTTAGAAAATCCTAATTTCAAAATTTGAAACCCTAATTTATAATTAGGGAAGACCTAAGTGTTAATTTAATACTTTTAATGTTAATTAGGAAATATTAATCCTAATTTTCAAGATATGAGTAATTAGAAAACCCTAATCTAATTACGAAATCTAATTTCTAATTTAGGAAAATTATTTTTCTAATTAAAACCCTAATTCGTGGGTTATAAACCCTAATGACCAATTACGACCCTAATTGCTAAATTAACGATTTTAATTAGGAAATGCTAATCCTAATTAACAAGATTTAATTTGTGATTAGGAAATTTTAATATAATTAGAAAATTCTAATTATAATTTTGAAATATTAGTTTTCTATTTTTGAAAACATAAATTGGAAATTTTAGAAAATTAAATTACAAACCCTAAGGATTTTCCAAACCCTAAACCCTAAAGGTTTTCAAACCCTAAACCCAAACCCAAACCCTAAACCCTAAGAGTTTGATCAAATGTTAAAAATGCCATTAAAATTAAATAAAAAATGACCAAAGTGCCCTTTGTTGAATAATTGAAGGTTACTTGTATATCTTGCCATATTTGGAGTGGGTGACCTATTATTAATTAGCCATGTGACTGATATCTCTAGCAAAATCAGCCAATATACATTACATACAATCTTATATAGATTAAAGAGAGAAAAAGGCCACTTTACTCTCATTTTCTCCCAAGCTCTTCTCTCTCTAAAAATTCGAAAGTGTAGAATGAGATAGAGAGATAAGATAACCCAATATCAGTTCATTGCTAGCCTAGATCAGACCACTATGACCAGAATCAAAATTCAAAGCTCAAAAGGTATAAGAACCCTAAATTTCGAAATCTCTTGATTTTATATTTGATGTTGTAATTGATTGTTTAAAGTTGTGTTAGAAGGTGTCTATAAGTGATCTGGGTTGATAGATCAAGGATCCATATCATGTAGATGCACGAAATCAAGATTTTTGAAACTGACTTAGAACCCTAAAAAGGTCGCCTAACAAACAAATGTTAGTAGCCATAGATCTTGTTCTGTTTTTGATTTTTCTTGTTTTATGTTATAAATATGTTCTTTGTCATGAGGACTATTATCTAAAACAAGAAACAAGACCAGATCCTTAGTATATTAGGAGATCTGATGGTCAAACTAGCGTTATTTATTCAAAAAACATTTACGGGTAACCCCAGATTTCCCAGTGATCGTCACGACAACATTTAGCAGGACATAGATCGTGTTGTGTGTTAGTCGATTAGTCAATTTATTGTTTGTTTGTTGTAGTTTGGTATGTATACTATATATTAAAGTCAGCAGATCACTTAGATCATAACTGGAATGGAAGCAAATCACGGTCAAAATAGCTTTGACCATCTGTTTTGGGTAACTTTCTGGAAAACCCAAAAAAATAAAGAGCAAGTTTTCTGACATGGTTTGACCATGCCAAATCTTGCTCATGTGATTATGTTATTATGTTATGATGATAGATAATTGTGCTATGACATGTTCCCTACAGGATAAAACCCTTATATTACACAAAGCAGGCTTTAACATCAAAGATTCAAAGGCCCTAAAGTAGCACCTCGACTGTTCTTCAATTTCTGGGAAACCCAGAATTGAAGAACAGTGTCTGACAAGACTTTGATGCACTGTAATTTCTTGATTAGATGCAGGATGTCCGTGAATTTGGTTTATGGTTGTAATATTACATTAGTACTACAACTATAACACCATTATCAATCTAGAAATCAACTAGAACATAGGATTAGAACCGGTCATACGACCCACCTTGTTGTTTGACATGAAGATCTGGACAAGCTCAAGAACAGGCCAAGAACACCTATAGCGACGGGTCTGTCGCTATAGGGCCCTTTAGTGACAATTATTTTTGGCAAATAGATTAATTAATTAAATAAATAGAAAAAAATAGTTTTTAATTATTAAAAATACTAAATAAATTCTGAAAAATTATTTTAAAGTCTGAAAAATAGTTTTTTTTTATTATTTTGAGTATATTTCATAAATATTTATTATTTTTGGAATATAAATGGTATTTAATTTATTTAATTATAATATTAAATAAATTATTTAAAAATGATTTTAATGCATGAAAAATAATATTATGGTATAAGAAAATATTTAAAGATATTTTATGTGACTTTTAATATTTTGTGATGAATTTCATTAATTAATCAATATTAATGGTAATTAGTTTATTTAATAAATATATTAAATAAATTATGGAAAAATAGAATAAATGATTTAAAAATCATATGAAAATGATTTAAGGGTTATAAAATATTTGAAGTTATAAAATATAACTTTTGATATTTCACATGAAAAAATTAATATTTTAATATTAAAAGCAATAATCGGATAATAGATTTAAGTGTTTAAAAATCATATAAATATGATTTTAAAGTATTAAAATACTTTGTGATATTATAAATATATTATAATATTATGACATGTATTTCATTGATATTTGATAATAAATAAATATTAATGATAAAAGAATTACGTGGTATTTAATTCATTTAAATACGATATTAATGATTGAAAATTAATGATAAATAGTAATAATTATTTAAAAATTATTACTAGTTTATGAAAATTATTTTGACTAATATTAAAATTATCTGAGATAATTGTTAAGTCTTAAGTCAGAGTTTAATTGAACTTAGACTCGATAAAAATCCGACTAGACCATCGGGATGTTAGAATTGTGTTGGGTTCAACTCAGACTGCAATAGTTTGACTTGATACCGAGTCCTATGTGTGTTGTAGACTGATGTGTTATGTGTTATGTGTTTAGGTTATTCTATGTATATCTATATATATAATAGTATTATATTGTGATGATATTATTCTAATATTGGAGATCTATATTACTAATATTAGGTCTTCGGATAAAGCGATATAAATTGTGTAGCGGTAATCAACGATTCAGGCAAGTTTGTTGTTACTTAACTCTACTAAGAGTTGTTTTATTCGGATAAACTTATGGTTAATCATTGTTGGTTGCCATAAATTGTAATCTGTACATATTGCATGTATAAGTCAGGTATGCAAGGCTGATCACCTTCATCACCAGTTGGTTCAGATATATTTGTTCATGTTCAATACTTGTTCAGTCATAATTGGTTCCTGCTAGTTCACAATTATATTGTTGAATTATAGCCAGCCAATTATTCAAATCTTTCAATCATGATATATCGTTATATTGTTGAACTGAAACTTGCTGGGCAATCTTATGCTCACCCTTACTATATCATGATAAACATTGCAGATTAAGACGAATGCGTCGGATACAAGAAAAGGTTAAAGACGGTTCCAGCGTAAAGTTAATGTGTGCGATTAGATTTGTATAAGTCTGGTGTAATAATGTTATTGTAAGTCAAGTAAGTTATGAAATGTGTATTAAGTTAAGGTTACTCGACCTTGGGAAATAGTGTGTAAAATGTATTGTATAAATAATTTATGTTTATATCTTTCGGAAATAGTAATAGTTGTATAGAATGATCGAACCGAATTCGAGGTGATTTGGGACCTCAAATTCGGGGCCGTCACACTATTCACTCAATTACTATTCACCCAGGGTACTATTCATGACAAAAATTAATTTCTTTTCGGTCAAAATCATTTTTGATACAATATTATTCATGAATTTTACTCCAAAAAGCAGTATCAAGTTGACAATTTGGACATTATTGAATTCTGGATAAATTAAATTATAAATCTTTAAAATTTTATCATTTGCTTTCATTTAATTGAATTCTTATATCATTGTCATCATCCACATGCTTATATTGTTATGTAAGTCATCTTTGGCCCATAGTGCATAGATGGACTTGGTATGATTATGACCAGATATTATTTGGTATAATCATGATCGTAATGTTATAAATGATGTGGTAAGAGTCCTCATTGGCCCGTATTACATTGATGGACAGTTGTTGGCATGATCATGACCATTGGTGAAAACACAAATATCCTTGGCCCGTAGTGCATGGATAATTTGTGGTCGTGATACTAATGAATATCCTTGGCCATTATGCATGGATGATTCGATGATGTGGATTATTTATTATGTTGAGTCTCAGCGATAAAATTGATGATAAACTTTTTAAATCATAGAAGATAGTAGATATCATGCTCTACATGACTCTTCTAATAGATTGCTTGTTCCGCTGTAGTTAAACTTGATGTTTGGTATATTTTATCAATTTAACACTGTTGAAGGCCAACGATAATTTTTTCCGCATTATCTTAGTCATAATATTTCTTATTAGGCTAGTTGAGCTCACCCTTTTCTTTCATTGTTCTCTTCAGGAAATGAGAATATATCTGGGACTAGTCAAGGAATGGAGTGACGGTCCAGATGTTTGCATTAATAGTCCTCACTATTCTGTGAAATAGTGTGATAATAAATGTAATGAGGACTTATTTTGAGTTTGAATACTGTCTAGACGATAATATTTGTATTGAAACTCACAGCTCATGTTGTATATTTAAGTTTTATTTATATTCTGTACTATGTATTTGGCGACTCAGAATGGGTGATGTATACCTATTTTGGGGGCGTCACAATTCATATTCAACTAATACTAATACGACTTATTTCCTACGCCTTTTCCTTATCTTGGACAACCTTTCGCTTGATGACCTTCCACCCCACAGATAAAACATACACCTTGTTTCGGAGTGGGACAATGAGGAGAGATATGTCCATCATGTCCACAATTGTAACAAACATTTTCTCCTTTCCTACATAAGCCTTCATGTTTCTTTCTATAGTTCGTACATTTTTCTATTTTATTAAGGTTCCCTTGGGATTAAAATCATAATTTCCTAAATCACGGTCGTTCATCTTTCTTTTCCCCTTCTTGCTTGGAGCTGCACACGATTTGTTACTTTTGGTTCCCATATGATCAATTTGGATTTTAAGCTTATCTTGTTCTTCCATCGTTTCTATTAACGCCTTCCGCAATTGACTATTCAATAACTTTTTTATTTCCCACAACTTTTCCAGAGAAAAAACCTTGTTCCTCAGATTCTGCACTTTCGTTGATGCCTGGTCAGCTCCAACTTTAGTGTCCAAATCACTATCTGTCAGTACCACCATTTTTGGATCATGTACTACATTTTCCACTATAACCACCTCATTAAGGTTGCTTTCAATGTAAGCCTTTATTTCAGCTATTGGCTTTGATATTGGCTAGGGTATGGAGAGTTGTTCCTTCTTTACAGTCTGAAAGTATCCTAATCCTTTTCAACCTGACATCTACACATAAATTGTCTTGATTAGTATTTAATAGATATTATATACACATATCAAATAATAGTTTTATATAAGTTATTTTTTATTTTGTTTTACGATGAATTTATTTAATTCATTTCTATTAAACTTTATTTGAGTTATTTGTATTTTCAACATTTTCATATGTCCTAAGGTTATAGCATATGGTACCCCACCTAAGGTTTTTAACCTAAAGCTTTGATACCAACCTGTGACGCCCCCAAATCTGGGTAATTGAAACACGTACTTGGTGCTACACGATAACATTCATTCAAACTACTTATGTATTAATTAATCAAAAATATTATATCAAAGTTATCTACCTCCCCAAAGTCGTGAACCTTTAGGCCAAACATTACATAATAATAAATAACTTATCAAAAGTATAGTTATTATAAGTAACATTAAATAGTCTAATTCTTCTACTTTCCCTTCCCCTTGTCTTTGTCGGAACCTTCAGGTCGATCTAGCTTAACTGAAAACATTTAAATTTAAAGCAAGAATGTTCATTTAATTGCCCAACAAGTAATATCAAATAGTAAATATTAGCTGAAAGAGTTAAATGTGTTCTTTGAACTACACTTCTACAACGAGACAATAGTTGTGAAGTAAACTGAACAATACTGAACAACATAACTAATAACTTATATTTTTGAAACTACGTACTGACTATGAATGGAGAACTGTTGATAGACTATGCACTTTTATTTTCAATTTTTAAAAAGGTTATACAAAAATTCATCAGCAAATCGTCATAACTTACGGGCATGGAGGGTGATCAGCCCGGTATGCCCTGTATTGATTAACACTACATTTTAGAATGATATTTTCGTCCATCATATCCGCCTTGGGCGCACAAAAGTTTCCCATGATCGAGATGTTCGTATTCAATCTAGAATCCAAAACGAAACAATTCAGTCGGATGACAATAATGTTCTATCATGTTCAACGATACTTTTCAATCTAGGTCTAGCCGAGTCAAATAGCTTAGACAAGTTTTAATTAATGTATACATACCAGAAACAAATTAGTATGTATAAACAAATGTTTAAATACAACAGTTATCCAATTGAATACACTTGTATAACCAAACTTAGCTGATAATGAACAAAATATATCTTGATAATACAGTAATACTACACTGGTAAACAATGAACGAATAGAGTTCAAGAATTTATATGAATACAAAGGTTTAGATACATGATTAATAATAATAGAGTTAATAAGCTTGTATATCAAGGATATAGTTCAGAAACTTGATTACACATGTCCATTGCATAAAGTAAATGCAAAGGGTAGGATACTTGCTTAATAAAGAGTATGAGTTAGAAACTTGCCTGATCTGCTACTTACAGCTACACAACTTAGTTTTATCTTTTATACAAAGACCTATCATTAATAAGATTATTCATTTGATTAGAATAATATATCGTAACACATAGTACTAGTATTTACAGTTAACAAATAACTTAAACACATTGTCACACACTTATATCTGTTATTAGAGCCTAAACAACTACATATCAAGTCAAACTATCTAAGTCCGAATCAATTTCATAAACTTTTCAGTTTACCGACGGCTTTATCGGGTAATTATCGAGTTTAAAACTCTATTCTGTAGTTCAATATTCCTTTAGATAATTTAAATATCAGTCATATTATTTTTCAGTGGCTTATAATAATTTTCAAATAATTATTACCATTTATCATGCTTTTTCAATCATTGAAATCATTTTTAAATAATTTAAATCTTGAATATTTCTATTATTATTAATATTTAAATAATATTAAATTATTAATGAAATCCTTGCCAAAATATTAAAGTTATTTATAATAACTCAAAATATTTTTAAAACATTATTATTACCCTTAAATGATTTTTAAAATATTTAAAATTATTATTAAATAATTAATATTAATATTTAAATATTAATTTATTATTCATCAAAATATTAAAAGTCATTTATTATTACTTAAAATATTTTAAAATCATTTTATTACTTAAAACCATTTTTAAACTATTTATTTAATATAATTATTAAATAAATCTAATATCATTAATATTAAATTATTAATGAAATTTACCTTAAAATATTAAAAGTTACATTTTATAACTTACAATATTATTAAATACTTTATTATCATTTAAAATAATTTTAATATAATAAAATAATTTTTATTCAATTTATTTAATACATTTATTAAATAAATTTAATATCATTATTTTTGAAATAAATAATAATATTTATGAAAAATATGTCAAATTATTAAAATTTAATTTTTATAACTTAAAATAATTTTTAAAATTAATTTTGGAATTTTTAGAAATTAATTTTTATTTGTAAATAATTTTTAGAAATTAAATTAATTAAAATTAATAAAGCGTCATTTATAGCCTTTAGCTTATTTAAACCGTCGCTTAGGTGTTCACGAGGCTAAAAGAACGATATTCATAAGCGTGATAAAGGTGCTAGGTTTGACCATCTTTAATTGTCAGATCATGAGGTTTCTGGGCAAGCTAATGGTCAGATCTTGTCGTATTAATGTAATACTACATGATCCAACAACAAACAAGGTCATACAACATCACACAAGCAAGATATAAAGCATTAAACTTCTTGTCAGACATGTTCTTCATATTGCGGGCTGCCCAGAAATATGAAGTCATGGTCAATCAACGCTTTTGGTGGCCTTATATCATTTAATATGTTCATATAATAGGTGGTTTAGACGTCGGGCCTTGTAGAGCAAGTAACAGGGTACATGGTTAGAGCACTTAGAATGTCACAAATCATCAAGCTACAAGATCTATGTGACGCCCCCAAATCCGGGTATCTTCCAACCCGGCATATAGTGCTACACGGTGCTACAGTTCACATATACATTCAATTGAAATTACTCAAAATAACGAATATGTCTTATATATATATTCCAAAACAATATTACCATTCCCCAGGTTCTTAATAACCATTACATTTGTTCTTGTCATAATATCAAATATTAATATCATCCACCTATACTATTACATAAGTAGTCTACAGGTTCACCTTAGCCTTCCCTTTATCCTTGCCAGATCCTTCAGTCCGTTCGGTCTTAGCTACATTCATATGGTTCAAACAAGAGTGAGCATAACAAGCTCAACAAGTACAAAATTTTCATTTAAACGACATGCTTGAAACATAGGAATAATATATCTTCAATAACTGAACAATAGTTATGAAGTACTATCGATAATTCAAAATAATACTTCTTTTCCTTCAAAACGTTTCACAATGAATAACATTCATTAAACATATAACTTGGTTCAAGACCTTGAGCATTTCATACTTTCTTTGAAAAGGACAACCCGTCACTAAGTCCGTAAGTCCAAAATACCTTACGAGCACGTCTAGGTAATCAGCCTATAGTACTCTATGTTGATCAACACTACATTCTTTAAACGTATGTGCGTTTAAGTTGTGGCAACCTCACGTGCATGTCGTTTGACGACAAAACAATTATTTAGCATACTCAGTCTTCATTTGAAAACCATACAAACATAATTTGGTAAAACATTGACAATACTTCAACAAATTATAAGAAATCCAACATATCGTAAGTCTAGCCGAAAGAATTGGCTTTGACTTCATCATACATCAATTCATGCGTAAGAATACATGAATCACAAAGCTTGTCCAGATTGAACTAAAATAAGGGTTAGAACACTTGCCTTCAGCGTCTGCTATTGTTATTACACGTTCACTTTAAGTCTTTAAGGTCTCTATAGTAGATGATTACATAACATAACACATTAGGTCATGAATAAACATACATGGTTCTTAATGAATCTTATCCTTCTTCTCAATCTAATCATGACTTAGATTGTTTATTATTGGTTCCGGCTTATCACATTACATTGCTCTGACATTTAATTAATCTTTCGTCGACCTTCAGTTGTAATACTTAAGGTCTTTAACATCAATTAAGAACGTTACTTCAAGTTCCTTAAGGCTGTACTTCACTACTAACTATCTGTCTTTCTTTTTATCTTTATAATCTTTCTTTACTATGAAACCCAAAAATTTGGAGGCATGCTGGCCACTTTCCCTTCCTTGACCCACGCCGCGACGCGACTCGTCAGTAGGTTTACCCCGGTTCCGGTGCTGCGACACCAACTTTAGAACATTGGGTCGCGCTGTGGCGTTCAACTCCAGTAGGTTATGGCATTCTCGGCGCTACGACGCCACCTATTTGGCCTTGGGCTGGCGTCGCGGCGCCAGCTCTGTGCACCAGAAAAATTTGACAGATTTTCACTTTGTGAATTTCCCGGACTCCAAATTTAATCATTTTAAGTCCGAATTGGCTCGTTCAAAAGTCGTTAGCTCATAAATCACATACTCTACATGTTCATGTAAGAATTTTACATTTTCGACTTTGTTAACTAAAAATTCACCTATGAGTTCATTTTAACAAAAATGATAAACGTTTGTGAACGTTCAATGCTCGTTTCTTCGTTCTAAGTCGAAATTCGGTCATTTTTGAGTCCGCAACTCTATAATGCCAAATAAGACTTGTTCCCATTGAAAACCAACGTTTCCGAGCTTAATATCAAAATTCAACTTCTAATCCGAGAATTTTATGAATTCGACAATTATCGTCCAATCGTGAGAATTTCGGCATAACTTCGTTACTTATGATTTGTTCATCATTTCAAATGGTTTATTTCCATCATATTGATATCCCAACATACATATTACATCAACTTATTTTCATGATAAGTTATTACTTGTTCTTCGTGAGTTTATAAGTTATGAAAGTATAAACTACATACAATTTCATTTCTCATGACTTATAATGGTTTAAGTCTTCTAACCAACATCCTTACAATCTTCCTCTCATACAATCTTATTAAGGTAACATATGACAAGTTCATATATGTTCTTAATAAGTTCATAACTTATTTAAGTTTGAGTTACTTATTCATGACTTATTACGGCTAAAGTCCATTGATTATTCATTCTCTTCATTTCTTATCATACATGTCAACTAATCAACACTTCTCTTATCAACCTACAATTGAAGAGATGGGAGATTAATGACATAGGATTCTTACCCTTGAAGATCACTTGAATCTTTCTTGTTCTTACTTCTTGCTTCAAAGTCAAAATTTTTTCTAACTTATTCTCTCTAACCAATAAGCACTGTACAAGTTGAAAGTTGGTGGATGAAATGAACAAGTAACAAATGAGCTAGCAAGTCCTCTATTTATAGGATTTCCAAGGTTAGGGTATAATAGTCAATAGACACATCCCACCTCCTTAATCACCTCCTTACTATTCATTACTTCATAACTAAGTTATCTTGCTCATTACACTAATTACTTGGCCATCACATAATTTTCTTGGTCACCAAGATTAACCATATGATCATGGGTTGCCCCATGGGTCATCCTAATCCATTGGATCAATAGTTTGGGCTTTAAGTTTAATTAACTTATCCTACACTTGGGCTTGCATTAATCCAAATTGGATTATACATTACAACCATTTGGGCTTTAACATTTATTATCATTGGGCTTTATTATTATCCCAATTGGACTTTACAACTTCTTACCAAATCCTACAAGTCCATTCATTTGGCTTAAAGCCTTAGTATGTATTCTCTACGTATTAATCTCGTACTATAACTCGTATACTCAATCATCATATACGACATACCATCATTCATACCTACTTGTATAATACTTCGTATCATACTCATATTCATTACCTCGTACAATACCTACGTATTATATGATCATCACTTAAGTTCTTTAACGTTTTATTTTCCCTAACGTTCTCGAATTAAGTCCGCAGACAAAAAATTACGTTTTCCATACTCGAATTATTATTACATAATCCATCTCACCTCGGTATTCAATCATTACGTATTTCTCGGAAGTTCAAAAATAATTCCCGAGCGGAAATCGATGAATAGTGTTTTTTAGAAAATTTCTCGGAAAGCTTTTATTTTCGTCTTGGAAATTCAAACACTTTAATTCCATCACGTAGTCAAAATACTACGACTTTCCGACATTTCTAGGTTAAAGAATGACATTCAGCTTACTGACACATAATAATAACAAATAATATAATTTTATTCATTATTTAAACAAATAAAATCATTTTACAAATTATTTAATTTTCTGGGTCGTTACAATCATAGCCTCTAAAGAACTTGTCAGACCACTGTCTCAACTTTCTGGGTTACCCAGAAAACAAAATGTGATGCCCCCAAAATAGGCATACATCACCCGTCTTGGGTCGCCAGATACAAGGTACCGAATTCAAATACAACTTAATAATACAACTGTCGTGTACAATACGACAAAACATAAACTGTGAGTTTGAATGCAAATATTGTCTACTAGAGAGTATACAAACTCAAAAGGAGTCCTCATTATAATTATTATCACACTATTTCACAGAATAGTGTGGACTACTAATGTAAACATCTAGGACCATCACTCTGTTCCCCGACTAGTCCCAGCTACGTTCTCATTTCCTGAAGAGAACAGTGAAAGAAAGGGTGAGCTCAACTAGCCCAGTAAGAAATATTATGACTAGGATAATGTAAAATAGATTATCCTTAGCCTTCAACAGTATAACAACTGATAGAATATAATAGACAACAAGTTTTAGATCAACAACTGCAGCGGAATAATCAATCCATTAGAAGAGTCAAGTAGAGCATAAAATCTACTATCTTCTATGATTTAAAAAGTTTTTCATCAACTTTATCGCTGAGACTCATCTTAATAAATTAAATCAAATCATCCCTGCTCCACGGCCAAGGATATTCATGTAATCATCAATGGTCATGACTATACCGAATAATCCCCGGTCATAATCATACCAACAACTGTCCACCAATGAACTATAGGCCAATGAGGACTTTTACCACATCATTCGTCACATTATGGTCATGATTATCTTAAGAATAATCCACGTCATAATCATACCAAGTCCATCTATGCACGTAAGCCAATGATGACTTTCAACATAATATAAGCATGAGGATGACGACAATTCAATAAAACAAGTTCAAGAATAAATTTTAAAGATTTATAAGTGAATTTATCCTGAACTCAATAACGTCCAAATTGTCAACATGATACTTCTTTGTAGAGTAAAATTCAAGAATGCTCAGAAGAATATTTCCATGAAAAGATACTGGATGAAGCGCAAATATCAAGGATATTCCACTAATTTCATGGAGTATAGAAGCCAAAGCTTTAACCAAATGAGTATAATAGAATATATGAAACTGTAAATGGATTTTCGCCCGCCATGCGGTAATTCACGTAGACAGATCATTTCCACAATTTAATAAGGAATGAATACGAAGGATCATTCACCATGCATGTGGTAATCCACATGAGCGAGTTATTCAACAAAATAATAAAGAATGGAATAATGGAAGGATTCACCATGCGTGTGATAGACTACTCGCATGCGAGGATATTAAGCGAATAATAAATAATGGAACCGGTTAGGTATAAGCCTTGCGACGAGGATATTAAAGCCGAATAATAAAAAAGCGTAATATTAGAAGAATTTTTCCATGTATGCGGTGCTTATAAATAAGCGAGTTATTCAGCAAGAATAATAAGAATGGAATAACATCAGAATTCACCATGCATGCGATAGAACGCATAGATAGGTTATTCCTACAGAATAATAAAGAATGGAATAACAGAAGAATTTCACCATGTATGCGGTACTTCATATAAACAGGTTATTCTAACAGAATAATAGGAATGGAAAAAGTTCTCTTCATAAATACGAAAGAAATAATACCCCTTACGAGTACAAGAAATAATATCCCTTACCTTAGAATAAAAAACTGGATATTGGAAAAGTGAGGTAGCAGACTTCTCTTCTTCTTTCTCTCTATAATTTCTCTCTCTAGAGTTTTAGTGAATTCGTAAGAAATAATGAAGGAATGAACTTTTATTTATAAGAGAATGGACTGAATAGTAACTAATTCATGAACGGTCCAGATTGATTTACTTTTAAACGGACGGTCCATATTGATTTACTATTAAAACTTAAAGCAACGATCCATACTGATTTACTATTAAAACTTAAAGCAGTGGTCCATAATGATTTACTATTAAAATTTTAAACCAGCGATCCATATTGATTTACTATTATAACTTTACACCAGCGGTCCATATTAATTTACTATTATATCTTCAACCAACGGTCTGAAAAATTAGCACATCTCCTCATGGAATAATATTGTACCAAAAAATGATTTGGACCGAAAAGAAATATATTTTACGGGTGAATAGTATCCCATGAATAGTAACTCGTGAATAGTAACTCGTGAATAGTACTCTGACACGAAAAGTGTCCCGAATACCCGATTGAACAATATAACCTCCAAACATCAATTATTATCAAAACAAATGTCGATTTCCACTAACACTAATAATTCTAACACAATGGAACTATAAAATTCATCTTTAATCAACATGAACTTATTCATCATTAATATTATAATTCACAATATTTAACAACCAAGTCGTTCCCAGGAAAGAGGGGGCTTTCAGATAAGGATTTCTCTTTATTATTGGTAGCTTGATTAGGTGACCAAACTCTCTCCTTAATGTAACTTCTAGACATTGTCGATATTGCAAATAATAATATGAATAACTTTGTCGTCTCAATTATTGATTTAATAATATAACATATTATTAGGATGATCTTTGTGACAATAATTGAATCAATAATATGAGAGATATGATGCGAGAATTACGGTAGCGATAATTGAGTATAACTAAGTGACTTCTTACATAAGCATCAATAATCAATACAGGTATTGCTCTTATGCAACCACGTGTATTCTTGTATTATTTACTACTAGGGTAGTTCAAGCGGTTTTAACGGTAACACCTCATAGTTATTTTTATAGAAAGATAATTTTGTCATTTTCTAACTACAACAATACTTACATTGTGGGGTCCACTAATGATTGTCTTGTCGTCATTGAATATTCCTGTTAAAACGAATATTCCCCGACCAATCGAATATTATATAACCACTTGCGTACTTTGCAAAATTTATAAATATTACCCACAACTATAACATTATATCAAATCCACACCATAATATTTAAAAAAATATTTCGAGAAATTTAAATCTTTATTCATAAATTTGGGGTCTCACACAAAACTTAACGGTCAACGACTTTTGACCGATTACTACAATCGATCTGTTGCTTTCTAAGGTTCGAAAGTGCTCTGGACTTGTAGTCCTTATGTCATACTATAATCTAGATACCAATATACATCCTAATAGCTTGACAGTAACGAGATCAAATCCGGTCAAAGTCACTGCCAGAACACGTTCTTCAGTTTTTTGGGTTTATATCACTTATTAATACAACATACAACATATTTAAACATCAAAACACCTGATCTAACATAGCATACAAGATCAAAATTTTGGATTAGGGTTATACCTTTCTTTGAAAAATACTTGATTCTTGGCTCCTAATCTGTTTTTGGTGTATTAGGGGCTTGATAAGGGACTGAATCAGTAATGAAATTAGTGGGTCTAGAGAGAGAGAGAGTCTTGGTTGAGAGTAAATGAACAAATGAGGCTTGAAAGTGAATTTTCTCTCTCTTTAATCTCTTATACTATGATGCATTGTATCTATATGTGTGCAAGCTGGCATAGAGGGCTGATATTGCTGAGATTTGAAGTCACATGGGTTATCTTAGGGTTGGTTACCAACTATAAATATGGCAAGATCTACAAGCTATCTCATTAAAGAATGCTAAAAAGGGTACTTTGGAAAATTGGCTTAAAATTTTAAGGGTATCATTGTCATCTTCTCCAAACCCTTAAGGATTGACCCTTACAGTTTGACCCTTACGGTTTGACCCTTAGGGTTTAACACTTAGGTTTTTGCAAATTAATTATTTTAGGATTTCTAATTAGGGTTTAAGATGGAAATTTAGGTTTTCTAAATTACAAATTAGGGCTTCCTATTTGTATTAAGTTATTCTAATTATATTAGGCTTGAACATTAGGATTAAGGTTTCCTAATTATCATTAAGCTTTCTAAATTAGTAATTAGGGTTTTTAACTTAGTTATTAGGATTTTTAATAATTAAGGTTTCTAATTATTAGGGTTTCTAATTAATTATTAGGGTTTTCCCTAATTAGGTTATAATTAATAATACATATTATTAAGCACATTAACACAATTACTTATCAGACTTAACTTCCTATTTGAATTTCAAATTAGGGTTTATAAATTTAACCTTAGGGATTTTCTAAGGCTATTCTAAAATTGTTCATCAATTAACCTTACACATATAAAGTACATACTTATAACACAAAAATACAATAATTATATTATTAATATTCAAATTCCTTATTCAAAATCCAAAATTAGGGTTTTAAACAATATCCGACTTAACTTTCATTCTAAGTCAATCTTAAAAATTTAAACTGACAATCCTGTTAATTCCATATCGCACATATTATAAAATATTATGATTGAAACCAATATTCATAATAATTAATTAATTAAAAAAAATTATTTGTAAAAATATAGATATAATTTGTTTAAAAACTCTCAGTCTTTACACTATTTCCCAAGGCTTCCATGCCTAAGGTTCATAACCTAAGCTTTGATATCAACTTGTGACACCCCCAAATCTGGGTTCTTCATTCCCACAGGATTTGGCGTTCGATGTCCAAAACATTCATATCTAACTACCCACAACAAAGGATATTACAACATATAAACTTAGATAACTTAAATAAAAAAATCATTCCCATTAAAGGGTTACATCAACTCAAACAAATCCCTGGTCATCTAACCTTTATTCCATAAGTTTGCAGAAAACATATAACATATTTAAATAACTCGAATTACATAAACATTTTAAAATAAAACCAAACAAGTCTTCATCACTTGTTCATCTTGCCTTTGCCTTTACAAGTGGAAGACTCGTCAACTTTCTTAACTTTAACTGCAATGTTATATGCAAGAGTGAGCAAAATAAGTGCTCACTAGTATAACAATGTATAATAACAGTGTATGATCGAACCATAATGAATAAACTCAACTGAGTAACATAACCATTTTTGTATATGATTGTCAAGAATAGAAAGCTCAACAAGAAATTCGACTTTTGAATCAAGAATAGAAAACATGATCAAAAGTAATCTGAGAGTCACAAGACCATGAACTATGGCTTAGGTTATTGAGTATTTCTACTTAAACCTTTATCAGTCGTTAGACTATATGGACCTTCATTCTCGTACTAAGAAGGGTCAGCCCTCCATACCATGTATTATGCACACACATCGTAACACTATCGCGTAATGTAATCCCCTATAGTAGAGTTGTTCATCTCAGCTTTGACATTAGAGTCCGCACCAAAAGAAGTTTGGTTTGGATTAGCTTTAAGGGTAATTTAGATTTCAACATACATCAACTAAGGATTAGTTGAATCAATAAAGAATTGCCAACAACATAGTCTTCAGAATATAAGATTTCAATAATATTGGAAAACAATATCTTCAAATGAATAAAGCTTGTACATTAAGATATTATTTCTGTGACAACCCGAAAATTTATAAGATCTTGAACGATTAAATTAGAGGTTAAAGAATAAAACCTAGATTTAAAATAGAGGAATAATAAAAAAATTTAAGAAATACTTATACGGTTTAATAATTGAAAGAATATAGAGAAATTAAATGTGAATGATAAAAATTTTGAGGAGTAATGAGAAGATGAAGAATAAGAGAAAATATGGGTTATGAAAATCCAAAATCTGGAATAGATTTATATGTGTACTTGAAGGTATATTAAGAATAAGGTATTATGATACCTTTAAATTTAAATGAATGAATCGATGAAATAGATTATGTAAGAATTTTTATAATGATATATATGGGGAATTTATTAAGGAAATAAATTTTAATAAAGTGATATTATAAGGATAAAGTGAATGTGTATATATATATGTACATATATATTTCTTGAGGTGCTTATATATATTTTAGCAAGAGAAGTGATTAATTAAATTAATCATATAAGAATATTAGGTCACATTAACTATTTATCCATGATACTTTGTGACTTATGAAGAATATGTATGTGATTTAATAGATACATATATTATAAATATGTGTATATATTTATTTATTATATAAAGAGAAATAAAAAGAAGTCAGGTTACCCACACAGCTTGAGAATTAAACTATAATCAAATGTACGAAAGAGCAAAATGAACATTTTTCCAACTTAATAAAGTATTGAAGTGAATTATTAAATTTAAGGGAGAATTGTGCCAATTAAGAAAACCTTAGGGTTGATAACCTAAGATTTGAAACTTAAAAAAATATCTAAAGGAATATGCTAAAGAATAAAGAATATTCTGAGAATATGCTAAGAATATGTCTTAAATGATTATTTAATTGAACCCAATAATATTAAATTGGGAGCAGTCGAGGATGGTGGACTCCACTAAGGTGTGATAATCGGTGATGATGGTTAGGAAATCTTTAGGAAATTTGTGACAATGCATATGGTAAGTTCGTGACTCATAATAATATGGTATGTTTTAAACCCCTCAACGAATGGATGCCTATGGTCTGACTATGATAAGTTCTTAAACTCATATTATTGTGGCAAGTTCCTAAACTTCCAATGCATGTGCAGTAAGTTTAATGAACTGGGGTATACTTAAGTGTGAATGGAGTATTGAGGATTATGAGAATAGATAGGATTATTAAGCAATGGATCAGTATAGAAAGTGGAGACATAGGTTTTTCCAAATCTTCTAGCTAGGCTAGACTTCAAAATTTTTGACATCAAATTAAATTTGCACTATGTGCCTTTTTAAAATAAATTTTTACTCTCAACGCATGGTGAAAACCGAGTAAGGGAGGTTTCGTTGATTCCGAGGACATAATCCTTATAAGGGGGGAAGGATGTGACAACCCGAATTTTTATAAGTTATTAAAATAGGAATTTAATAATTAAAATTCTTATTACGAGATGTTTTGAGTTTGAGTATGTATATGTACGTGCTATATATTTTGAAATATGTGATCTGGTGTGAAGAGAAATATATATTCATATATTGGGAAAGTGAGGTTTAATAGTACCCTGAATTATTTGTTTAATCTGTATTTTCGATTCTGGGGACAAAATCTTTGTAAGGAGGAAAGAATGTGACAATCCAAGATTTTAGTAATTGTTATTTAAAATATTTATTAAATGAAATAAATATTTTATTGATGTAGTTATTATTAGTAAATATTTATGACTAGATAATATTCTAAATTAAATTAATTTATAATTTAGAGAGTTGTAATATAACATGGCATGTTATATGGTTGTTTTAATTTAATAATTTAAGATGGTATGATATGTTATTAAATAAAAATTATAATGAGATTATAATTTTGTGATATTTATTTAAGTGGAATATTTATTTTAAATATAGTATGTGTAATTAATTTATTTGATTAATATTGGATATGGAAATCCAAATAAATAATATGTGATTATAAATTATAAACTAAATTGTTTATTAAAATAAATTAATGGAGTTTAATTTAGTTTTTACCAAATAAGGCTTAAAATATTAAGTCTTTAATATTTAAAGGTTTTGTCAAACAAAGCCTTATGACTTTTGGGATTTTTGATTTTTGATTTTTGATTTTTAAATAAAATAAATAAAATAAAAAATAATAAGATGTAATTATATCCTAAGCGTTATATTTGTAACTAATGTTATAATAAGTATACGCCTATCAATTTTTTTATGTTGGCGCTTGAGAATTAGTTGGCTTTACGTGATACTGAGTAAGAAAAGAAAATACAGAGAACTTGAGAGAATTGAGAGAAAACCTAAAGATTTTCAAAGCAATTTCCAGCGATTTAAGCAGGGATTACAAGCTAATTGAAAGTATTTTCATAACCTTAGTATTACATATACATATACGTTTTATATATGTTTTACGTCGTGTATTTTCTAGCCTCTGTGAATTTAAATTCTCTCGAATTGTTGTAAAAAACTGAGTTGTTGCAAGTGTAAGTAATTGTAATGCCAAAGTTTATGTTAGTTAGGGAAATTGTATGCTAATTTTGTTTAAAAGTAGAAAAAAATAATGACAGTGAATATTTTTCTCATATGTCTTGTAAAAGTACCAATTTTAGTGGTTAATTTGTATGTTAAACTGTAAATTGAGTTTTGACTATGCTAGTTCGTTAAGAAATGAAGATAACGTAGTTTGAACAAAGTGATTCGGTGTAGAATTGTAATCACAGTTATGGTTTTTGTAAAAGATTTCAAAATTTGAGTTTTCATATAAAAACATGGAATTTGAGGAATTAAAATAGTTAAAAGTGTTGTTAAATTGTTCTAAGTGGTTGAATATGTTAGCAATCATGTTTGTGATGGTTCTGTACCAATTGTATGTGTTAATATTACTGTTTGGTGGGTGAAATTCGTGTTAGTTGGCATAAGAATAGTGTCGTATTCATGTTACGCAAAAGCTGGACTACTAGTGCGTGGCAGCGTCTTGTATGATAGCCGCCTGACAGTGTGATGATAGCCATGTGATAGTGCATGATGAGTGTACATGAAAGTATGATAACCTAAGGTAATGTCGGTATCGTGGCCGCGCCAAGATAAGTCGATCATGACCGGTGAAGTGAACTGCTGCTACCGCAGACTTTGGACATTCATTGTAACTTAGCTTAATGATATGTTAATGTGAGAACCATGTAACAACAAGGTTAAAACAGAGTAGTGTTATGTGGTTAGTAAATTCAAGGTTATGAGAATGATTAGTAAGTTACAAACGCATTATGTGATAACTTAGTATACACAATGAATGTTAGACAAGTGTTGTGAAGTCAACACTTGGAATTTTTGAAATGTAAATGGTAATGTAAGACTTGTATCGAAATAACAAGTTTAACTAGAAATGAGTGTTATGTTGGAAAAAGGATGTTAGTACATTGTGTATTGATTAATAAGAAGGGTTATGAGATGTAGAGTAAAGTTTATATTATAGCTACTATGCGTTACTATGTGACTAATAGTTAATGTGAATAATGATATAACGGTGTAGGAATACACGAAGTGCATATAAGCGAAAAGCAGTTAAGTCGTAGTTCATAAACTACGAATCAGGAAAGTCTTTCAGTTCCTATTTGCTATGTGAACTTGGTGATTATCTTTTTTAAATCTTTATTGCAAAGAGCATGATGTGTTATATATATGATGAATGTATGAAATGTTAAAGTCAACTTATGACTACGTTGATTGAGTAAAGCATGCTAATTGAGTAAGGAACTCCATCTTTATACTTGTTATATGAACTGTAGCATGTATGTTATGTTAGTCTAATGTTTATGAGATATATGTTGAGCATGTTATTATGTGTTACGTGATGCATGAAAAGCTATTAGATTTTCTTTGGAAATTTTCGAGCTCAACCTTGCAAATAACCATTTTTCGAGTTAAGGATTGAAGGTAACACTATGTGCTACTTGAATAGCGTGGATCGAGAAATAATACGAAGATTAATATTTTAGCTAAAGTTGTTGTTTCTTTATACCATGATTAAGATTCATGAGATGTACTAAATGTTTTATTATGTATAGTTTTATGTTGAGTTGTAAAGCTAAAGTTAGAGTTATCTGATATGTAAAGGTTATTGGATTGAAATGTAAAATTTTATATAATAACAATGATAAAGAAAATCATAAAATAAGATTGATTCAAAGACGTGTAGTTGATAAAGGTTTTGATTTAGGGAATTAAAGTAAGAAGACATAAAAGTTTAAATTATTTCGCATTTTATAAAGTTTAACATCGAATAATGATGTGAAATCAGAAGTTAGATGTATTGTTAATGACCGAAGTCGAGAATTAAATTGTATGAATTTTGGGGTCATTACAAATTACCTACAAGTGGGGAAATGATTATTTTGCCCAAATTTTTTTTTTTTAATGACCAATAAGTCTTATGAGGAAATTGCCAAGAAGTTTTCTATTAATGATGAAATGATTAAATTACGCTTAGATTATTTATGAAATTACTAAATAGAATCAATCCATGTGAACTTAAATCGACCAATCAGAGAAGAGATGATATAAGCATGATATCATCCTTAAAAAACACAAAGATGATGTCATCGTGATGATGTCATGATGATGTCACCTGGTAGAAGATATTTTGAGGGACTAAGGTGCAATTAATTAGGTACTAAACTGTAATTAACCCAGGTACCAAACTGTAATAAGTCGGGTGCAAACTATAATAGGCCAAGCCCCTAACGTGGAATTATCAGAAATAATTTTTCCTATAAATAGGGGGGCGAAGTTCATTAATTTTTCACCAATATACAAAGCAAAGTTTTAATCAAGAATTAAAAAGAGAGAGTTCTTGTGAGATTGCAAAGGATTAGTTAATGCTTGCAACTTTAAGAGGTTTTTACTCTAGTGGTTATTATTTTCATTCATCTTTATATATTTAGTAAAAATATACTTTTACAAGCAGTTATAATGTCCAAATTATTTTATGTATATAGAATAAAAGCCCTATTTATAAGAAGCTATAATGTCCGATTTATTTCTCTTACAAAGTAGAAAATATACTTTTAAAGCAGTTATAATGCTGAAATTATCTCAAATATAATAGCAAGAATATTAATTTTTAAGAAGTTATAATTTGAAATTATCTCGGATATAATAACAAGAATATTCATTTTACAAGCGAGTTATAATGTCCACTTTATTTTTAGTTGATGAATAATCATTCTATAAGCAATTATAATCTTTGAAATTATTCAATATATAGTACGTGGAGTCTTATTTATAATCTTTTATAATTGATTAAGTTATTGTTAAAGGTAAATGATTAGAATATTTTTTAAGTGATTAATAAATTCAAGAAATGAATGAAATATTATTAAATGATTAATAATATTTGTTAATGATTTAAATATTATTAAATTATTAATAATATTAAAGTGTGATTAGAGTATTATTAAATAATTAAAATATTATTAAATGATTAATAATATTTGTAATTGATTAAGATATTATTAAATTAATAATAACATTTGTGAGTGACTAAGATGTTATTAAATTAAGAAGTGAATAAGATATTAAGAAATGATTAATAATATGAGATGGAATTTTAAGATAATGATTAAGTGATTTAAATATTATCAAAAGACGATAATATTTTTAATAAGTTAAAGAAATATCTGATGAGTGATTATGTAGCTTAATGCTAGATAATTTATTTTTAAGAGTAGTAGTATTATAAGGTATGATATGATATGCTGATTGAAAGATCAATCTTATAAATGATAGGTCTTTTATAAGAGATTAAATTAGATTATTTAGCGGTAATCAGCGGTACATGCAAGTTCCCTAACTCAAACTCGAGTTGTTATTTTTTAAGCATATTAGTGGATAATTATTGTTGATTATTCCAAATCTATGGTTATTATTGAATATTCGCATTTATTGCAAGTTTCCTAACTCAAACTCGAGTTATTATGTTTCAAGCATGCTAGTGGATTAATTTTTGACAATTATTCCACATACATGATTATTGATTCACACTTTGTGCATGTTGTATATATTCATCGATCACCTTAATTACCATAAGGTTCACTTAAATATGTTCATGGTTATTGTTGACCACTCAGCTTATTAACTTAGTCATTCAATTATTGAAACATTATTCTCAATCTTTCACAATTATTATACGTTATTGAAAACTTGAAAGCTTACTCTTTTTCAATCATGATATATCTTCATTTTACTTAAATTTGCTGGGGAAAAATAGTTGCTCACCCTTGATATATCATGATAATATTTTCAGATTAAAACGAAGGTTCGAAGAAAGACAGAGACGAGAATAAATTCCAAGAGTAGATTGGTATGACCATTTAGGTATTAAGTTATCTTACATTAATATTATTGTAAACCTTTAAAATTATTGAAGGTATGTATCAAATTAAGGTTATAGGCCTTGGAAAATGTTGTAGAATTATTTTGAAATACACAATGTATGTTTATATATTCCGTATTAATTATAGAATTTTTAAGAAGATGATGTATCGTGATGTACCAGATTCGGGGGTTAAGGGACATGGATTTCGGGGCGCTACATTTGGTATCAGAGCTATAGGTTATAAATCTTAGGTTGGGGTACCTTAGGCTATAACCGCAAAGATAACGATAAGGAATAAACTCAAATAGTGTTTAGAGTGCTAAGAGGTGAATTTAGGAAATTCATCATTAAGTAAAGAAGAGGATAAATAAGATTTAATGAAGAATCTTGAAGAGTTATAAAGATAAGAATCCGGAGTTACCTGACTCCAATAATAAAGATGATAAGTAATGATGAATAAAAAATAATCTACAGGACTAAGAGCCTAAAGGAAATAATGATTAAGGAAAGATAAGAAGATCATAAAACAAAATGATCATAAGATAGAAAAGAATCGTAATATAACACGAATATAAGAAAAGATCACGACATGATCTTATTAAGACATGGAATGATGAAGAATCAATCGAATGATTGAAAACTTGATAGTAGAATTGCTATACGAAAATGGTACTATGAAATAGTACGAGAAAAAAACTCAAAAATGAGTTAAAAATGATGAGATACGAATTAAAGAAAAATTTTGTATTGAGCAAAGAGCAAGATAAGATTATAATTATGTGGAATTTCAATTGAGGACTCATGTGATAGCTAGGTTATACAAACCATTGTATGGACAAGGGTTTGTGATTGGTCTAACGACTACCTAGTTTATCATATTGATAATCATTAAAATGTTGGTATCGCACTATCGATATATATATATGGCGAGAAGGTGATTATTTTCTCATA
Source organism: Panax quinquefolius (assembly GCA_020205615.1). NCBI lineage: Eukaryota > Viridiplantae > Streptophyta > Magnoliopsida > Apiales > Araliaceae > Panax > Panax quinquefolius. The sequence goes on along the minus strand of CM035165.1, from coordinate 9,574,459 downwards.
TATATATTTGATAGTTAGAGAATATTAAGATTAGGTACGAGTTCTTAAAACTCATACTTATGGTAAGTTTGTGACTCATAATTGTATGGTACATTTTTGAACCCCTAAGCGTATGGACAGTCCTTGATCTGTTCTTGGACTACATATTAGTAGGAAAAGTATCTAAACTCATATTATTGTGGTAAGTTCCTGAACTCATAACGTGTGGTAAGTTTGATGAACTATACTGAGATATAGAAGAGTTGTGAATGAAGAACTGAGGATTTTCAGTGTATTAAGCTTTAAGAATGTTATAAATAGATAGAATTATTAAGCAATGAAGCATTGGAGAAAATTGGAGTTAATGAAGGAAGCGTAAGTATTCCAAATCTTCTAGCTATGTAAGACTTCAAAATTTAGACATAAAACTAAAATCGCACTGATGTGCCTTTAAAAATATAAATGAGTTTTTGGTATCCTCAATACATGGTGACAAGGGTGTGGATGTAGACTTCGAGCTACTAACACTTCATTATTTGTTGCGGCATGAGAACACTAAAAATGATTGTCAATGGTTTTAAACCGTTTAAAGAAGTGTCTATGCTAATTGTTTCGGCTAGACAAAAATGATTTGAAAAATATCAAAATCTATTTTATATATCATCAATGCATCATGGAACCTGGTGCAGAGATGTTAAAAATGATAGAGTCATCAATGTAGATTAACCTAGTGTTGGATGTGATCTAAGGATCGTGAGCCCACTATAGTATGATGTAGTATGAAAAAGTCACAAAATGACGGGATCCTCAAACGAACTGTAAATATAGTGCGTAATCCATGACGTCATAAAATAATTTTTTGAATTTTAAAGATAATTTATTGTCAATTGAATTTGGCCAGACACATGTTTCGATTGATGTTTAAATTATTGGTATACGTCTAAGCTATTTGATTCAGCTCGACAAATGTTTATAAAAATTCAAGTATTTCTTCGAGAATTTATCTCAAACCAAATTGTTTTGGTACTGACTCTTATGCTAAGTGTGAGGTGAACAACACCGATTGGATAAAATAATCCAATCTAGTAGCGCAAACAGCCGCTAAACAAGATTGATACATTGTGCACGACGTAAGCGTACGATAGGCTGATCGCCTAAAGTACTAGTAGAGTAGTTTACCTTTTTCATGATTGTAAACATACTTAGTTGTTACCGTTTTGCGATGTGAATACTGTTAAAACTATTAGTTCATGGTCTATATGACCCCTCAACATAATATGAAAAGTTTTTAACTCCTAAAAAAGGTTATGGTAGCATGTGATGATAGAAGTGAAATCCTCAAAGGAGGAAGAGATAAATGTTATATTAAAAACCTATTTTTGGTGAATGAAAGGAGCAAAGATTAGTAGTCTATAATTTCGAGGACAAAATTCTTAGAAGAATGGGAGAATACGATAACCTGAAAATTTATAAGATCTTGAATGATTAAATTAAAGGTTAAAGAATAAAGCCTAGATTTAAAATAAAGGAATAATTAAAATTTTTAAGAAAAAACTATACGGTTTAATAATTGAAAGAATATAGAGAAATTAAATGTGAATGATAAAAATTTTAAAGAGTAATGAGAAGATGAAGAATAGAAGAGAAAACATAGGTTATGAAAATCCGAAATCTCGGAATAGATTTATATGTGTACTTGAAGGTGTATTAAGAATAAGGTATTATGATACCTTTAAATTGAAATGAATTAATCGATGAAATAGATTATGTATGAATTTTTATAATAATATGTTTTGGAAATTTATTAAGGAAATAAATTTTAATAAAGAGATATTATAAGGATAAAGTGAATATGTATATGTATATGTATATATATATTTCTTGAGATTCTATATATATTTTAGCAAGCGAAGTGATTAATTGAATTAATCATATAAGAATATTAGGTAACATTAATTGTTTATCCATGATATTTTGTGATTTATGAAGAATATGTATGTGATTTAATAGATACATATATTATAAATATGTGTATATATTTATTTATTATATAAAGAGAAATAAAAAGAAGTTAGGTTACCGACATAGCTTGGGAATTAGACCATAATTAATTGTACAAAAGGGAAAAATGGGCATTTTGCTAACTTAATAAAGTATGGAAGTGAATTATAAAAGTTAAGGGAGAATGGTGCTAGTTAGGAAAACCTCAGGGTTGAAAACCTAAGATTTGAAAATTAAGAAAATATCTTAAGGAATATGCCAAGAAATAAAGAATATTCAGAGAATATGCTAAGAATATGCCTTAAATGATAATTTAATAGAATCCAAAAATATTAAATTGGGAGAAGTCAAGGATGTTGGGCCCCATTAGGGTGTGATAATTGGTGATGATGGTTAGAAAATTTTTAAGAAATTTCCTACAAGTGAAGAAATGACTATTTTGCCCAAAAGAAAATTTTTAATGACCAATGAGTCTTAGGAGGAAATTTCCAAGAAGTTTCCTAGTACTGATGAAATGATTAAATTACCCTTATATATATTTGTGAAATTAAAAAGAACCAAACCATGTGAACTTAAATCGACCAATTAGAGAAGAGATGATGCACGCATGACATCATCATTAAAGAAACACAAAGATGATGTCATCGTGATGTAAGCATGACATCATCATTAAAGAAACACAAAGATGATTTCACTTGGTGGAAGATATTTTGAGGGACTAATGTGCAATTAATTAGGCACTAAAGTGTAATTATCATAGGTACCAAACTGTAATAAGTCAGGTGCATACTGTAATAAGCCAAGCCCTTAACGTGGAATTATCAAAAATATTTTTTCCTATAAATAGGGGGCTAAGTTCATTAGTTTTTCACCAATTTAGAAGCAAAGTTATAATCAAGAATTAGAAAGAAAGAGTTCTTGTGAGATTGCAAAAGATTAGTTAAAGCTTGCAACTTCATGAGGTATTTACTCTAGTGGTTATTATTTTCATTCATATTTATATATTTAATAAAAATATACTTTTACAAGTAGTTATAATGCCCAAATTATTTTAAGTATATAATACAAAAGTCTAATTTACAAGTAGTTATAATATTTGATTTATTTTTCTTATAAAGTAGAAAATATACTTTTATAAGCAATTTATAATCTTTGAAATTGTCTCGAGATATAATAAACGAATATTCATTTTATAAACAGGTTATAATCTCAAAAATTATCTAGGATATAATAACCTGAATATTCATTTTATAAGCAATTATAATCTTTGAATTTATTTTTAATTGATGAATATTCATTCTATAAGCAATTATAATCTTTGAAATTATCCCATATATAGTACAAGGAGTCTTATTTATAATCGGTTATAATTGATTAAGTTATTGTTAAAGGTAAATTATTAGAATATTATTAAGTGATTAATAAAATCAAGAAGTGTCTGAAATATTATTAAATGATTAATAATATTAGTAAATGATTTGAATATTATATTAAATGATTAATAATATTAAAGTGTGATTAGAGTATTATTAAATGATTAATAATATTTGTAATTGATTAAGATATTATTAAATGATTAATAATATTTGTGAGTGACTAAGATGTTACTAAATTAAGAAGTGAATAAGATATTATTAAGTGATTAATAATATGAGATGAAATTTTAAGATAATGATTAAGTGATTTAAATATTATCAAAGGACGATAATATTTTTAATAAGTTAAAGAATTATATGATGAGTGATTATGTAGCTTTAATGCTATATAATTTATTGTTAAGAGTAGTAGTATTATAAGGTATGATATGATATGGTAATTGAAAGATCAATCATATAAATGATAGGTCTTTCATAAAAGATTAAATTAGATTACTTAGTAGTAATCATCGATACATGCAAGTTCCCTAACTCAAAGTCGAGTTGTTATTTTTCAAGCATGTTAGTGGATAATTATTGTTGATTATTCAACATCTATGGTTATTATTGAATATTCGCATTTATTGCAAGTTACCTAACTCAAACTCGAGTTATTATGTTTCAATTATGCTAGTGGATTAATTCTTGACAATTATTCCACATATATGATTATTGATTCGCACTTTGTGCATGGTGTATATGTTCATCAATCACCTTGATTATCATAAGGTTCACTTAAATATGTTCATGGTCATTGTTGACCACTAAACTTATTGACTTATTCATTCAACTATTAAAACTTGATTCTCAATCTTTAATAATTATTATAGTTGTTGAAAACTTGAAAGCTTACTCCTTTTCAATCATGATATATCTTCATTGTACTTAAACTGGATGGACAAAATAATTTCTCACCCTTGCTATATCATGATAACATTTTTAGATTAAGACGAAGGTTCGAAGAAAGACAGAGACGAGGATAAATTCGAATGTTATGACCATTTAGGTATTAAGTTATCTTACATTAATATTATTGTACACCTTATAAATTATTGAATGTATGTATCAAGTTAAGTTATAGACTATGAGAAATGTTGTAGAATTATTTTGAAATAAACAATGAATGTTTCTATATTCCGCATTAATTATAGAATGTATAAAAAGATGATGTACCGTGGCGTACCAGATTTGAGGGTTAAGGGACCCAGATTTGGGGGCGCTACAAATTCAATAGGAATTGAAAGCTTTAAATGACATAAGCATTTGAATACATTTATAGACGTTGCTTGAACAATAATAAGCTAAGGCTATAATCCTGATCAACAAAGAAGTACGGCAAGAAAATATGTTAAAGGACAAGAACTCGCTCAATGAAAATAAGGTAAGGATATAACATTTGGTCAATATAAAAATATGGTTTAAAAACTTGAATAATCGTAATCAAGATAGGGTAAGAAACTTACCTCGTGTGTAGGTTAAACAACCACTACTCACGTTCCTCAAAAGTCCTACATATTCCATTAGGATCATAACATCCATTTAGTTTCTTACAAGCATGACTAATGTTGCCGCTTGTTTTGGGTTTAACAAAATAGACACTAACTCGTGCAAGTATACACGGTCAACAAGTAATATAGAGTAAGTCAAGTATCGTTCCCACGGAGAAAGGTGAATATTTCTAAACTAGCATGCAACAACCTTATAGCTATTTCTGGCTGCTTAAACGATCAATTAACAAGTAAATTAAAATCTAGAATAATTATCAACACAAAATTACTAATTAATTAACTAAGAGATTCAAATTGGAAAGATATGGGATCCTAATGTCATTTAATGCTTTATCCAGAATTTAAACCTCTTGTTAAGCTTGAATAATTACCATGGACTGCTAGTCGAGAGCACGAAAGTGAAACATGACAATTTTTCAATAAACCATGCCCAAATCACATAAAATCCACAAAAGAGATAAAATTCATATGAGCATCAATATTACCTAACCCACTATATGTCTATGTGAATTACAAGCAATATCAATTTAAGTGCAAGCTCTCTCATCGACTACACATGGCAAATCGGTATACGTCTATCCGGGTCACGAATCCCAAAATCTAACACATGTAAATCTCATGAACACATGCTAATATGGTCAAATCTGAACTTATATTTCCTTTTTCAATTCCATACAAGTTAATAGGGTAGATGGTGATCAATCAACTAAACATTAACCATAAACAAGTTAGACAACCCAACTATAATCATACAAGCATCACAATAAGGCATACAAATCTGAACTACACAATAAACATCATTAGAATCCCATAATGGAGGTTAGTTCATCTCTGAATCAACAACCATTGTGAGATCCCGAAATTATGAAATGAAAGTATTCAATTTTCTTATAATTATTATTTTATTTAGTAATTGGTTAAATTGAGAAAGGGTTAAATTTAAGGGTGATATGTGAATTTTTTTGCAAAGTAAGCAAGTTGTTATAAAATATTCGTTTGGTCGATGAATATTCTTTTTGTCGGGAATATCCGTACGACGACACAATAATTGGTGGACCCCATAATGGAAGTATTGTCGTAGTTAGAAAATGACAAAATTATCTTTTTATAAAAATAACGGCTAAAGTGTTACCTTTAAAACTGTTGAACTACCCGGTAGTAAAAGTACAGTAATACGTGTGATTGCATAGTAGCACACGGTATTGATTATTGATGCTTACGTAAGAAGTCACTCAGTTATACTCAATTATTACTACAGTAATTGTTGCATCATATCTCTCATATTATTGATTCAATTATTGTCACAGTATCAATATTTTATATTATTAAATCAATAATTGAGACGACAAAGTTATTCATATTATTATTTGCAATATTGACAATGTCTAGAAGTTCTATCGAGAGGTTTGGTCACCTAATTGCGCGCCAATAAGGAGAAATCCTTGTCGGAAAGCCCCTTCTTTCCTGGGAACGACCTGGTTGTTAAATATTGTGCGTTATAATATTAATGATGAATAAGTTCGTGATGATTAAAGATGAAATTGATAGTTCCATTGTGTGGGAATTATTAGTGTTAGTGGAAATCGACATTTATTTCGATAATAATTGATGTCTGGAGGTTATATTGACCAATCGGGTAATTAACCGGATAAATAAGTAATTAATTTTTATTTATTCACATGATTATAACTATTTGTTCACATGTGTGTATTGTTGATTCACATTCTTGTACTATTAGGGGAGTTGGTGCAAGATTGATAATACTTGCATGACTAAGTTAAAAATGGAGCTATAGATGGAGGTACTATACTGTAATTCATATTTTAATATGTCTAGAACTATTGATTCACATGATTTACTATTGATTCACATGATTTACTATTAGGGGAGATGGTGAAAGTTTGATAATAGTTGCAGGACTAAATTAAAAATAAAAGAAAAGAGAAAGGTATTATACTGTAATATTCTGAGCCCCAAAACGTGCAATTATCAAAACTATATTTTTCTATAAATAGAAGCTCATTCCTTCATTATTTTTCATCAATTCACTAAAGCTATAGAGTAATTTTTATAGAGAGAAATTATAGAGAGAAAGAAGAAGAAGAGAAGTCTGGTACCTCACTATTCCAGTATCCAGTCTTCTTCTGAGGTAAAAGATATTATTATTATAGTAAGGGGTATTATTTTTTTCGTATTCATGAAGAGAGCTTCTGTTATTCTATTCTTTATTATTATGTTGGAATAACCTGTCTATGCGAAGCACCGCATACATGGTGAAATGCTTATGTTATTCCATTCTTTATTATTCTGTTGGAATATATCTTATGCATGCGGATTCGCGATGACCTAGTTCCATTCTTTATTATTACATTTGGAATATCACATGCATGCGACACGCATGACCGGTTCCATTATTTATTATTCTATTGGGAATAACACATGCATGCGGTCTATCGCATGCACGGTGAATTCTTTTGTTATTCCATTCTTTATTATTCTGTTGGAATAACCTGTCTACGCGGACTACCGCATGCATGGTGAATGACCTTTCGTATTCATTCTATATTAAATTATGGAAATGATCTATCTACGTGGATTACCACATGGCGGATGAAAATCCATTTACAGTTTCGTATATTCTATTATAGTCGTATGAGATATCATTTATTTTGTACTCGTCATGAAATATTATTTTATTTGGTATTTTATTTATGAGTTACTATTCACGAGTTACTATTCACCCGGTTACTACTCACTCTAATATTATTCATTCGGGTATTCGGGGCACTTTTCGTGTCAGAGTACTATTCACGAGTTACTATTCACGGGTTACTATTCACCCAAATTACTATTCATCTAAATATTATTCACTCGGGTATTTGGAGTACTTTTTATGTCGGGGTACTATTCACGAGGTTCTATTCCCGAAGAACTATTTACGGGGTACTATTTACCCGAAAAATATATTTCTTTCCTGTCCAAATTATTTTGGTACATGAATATTATTCTTGAATTTTACTCCATAAAGCAGTATCATGTTGACAATTTGGATATTTTTAAACTCTGGATAAATTTAAAGTCTTTAATATTTATCCTTGATTTCGTTTGATTAATGCTTATATCATTGTCATCATCCTCATGCTTATATTATGATGAAAGTTATCTTTGGCTTACGTGCAAAGATGGACTGTTTATTATTGGTTTTACAGTTGTATATCTTTGGCTTACGTGCAAAGATGAACTATTGATTGATGAGTATCTTTGGCTTATGTTCATAGATGAACTATTTATTGGTATGATTATGACCAGGGATCATTCGGTATAATCATGACCCATAATGTTATAGATAATGTGGTAAAAGTCCTCATTGGCCAGTAGTGCATTGATGGACAGTTATTGGTATGATTATAACCAGGGATTATTCGGTATAATCATGACCATTGATGATTACATGAATATCCTTGACCGTAGTGCAGGGATGATTCGATGATGTGGATTATTTATTAAGCTAAGTCCCAACGATAAAATATACATTATACACTTTTAATTCGTAGAAGATAGTAGATATCATGCTCTACTTGACTCTTCTAAAATACAGTTGTATATCTTTGGCCGTAGTGATGAATTTATTAGTATGATTATGAGCAAGAATTGTGATTTGGTATAACCATGATTTTTGATGTTTCAGGTGAAGATAGGTGATGAAAATTATCTTTGTCCTGGGTGCGAAGAAGAATTTAGAATCACAATTATAATTACGAGTTATTCATATGATTGTGGACAGGAATTGTTGATTGATGTTACAGGGATAAAACATTATTGGTGGACTTTTAACATGGAGAAGATAATAGACCTGATGGTCTATTTGACTCTTCTAATGGATTGCTCGTTCCGCTGCAACTATGGTTAAAAAGTTTTATCATCTACCATATGTTCTAAATCTCTGATTTATTACTGATGAAGGCAATTGATGATGTAAATTATCTTTAGTCATGATATTCTTTACTGAGCTAGTTGTGCTCACCCTTTTTGCTTCACAATTCCTTTTAGGTAATAAAGAGTATTCTTAGAATTGACGGGGATAATGAGGGGAATAGAGCGGTGGTCTATAGTTGTTGAGGTTCTCCCTAAATAGTATGAAAATAATTTTGTTGAGAACTTTAGATAAGTGTGTCGTATTGTATACGTCATTTGATATTTAATTTTGGTGAACCGAATAGGGTGAGGTGAACCCAACTTTGGAAGGGTGGTTTACCACTATCATACAAGATGTCTAATGACATACAACCTCGTGTTATCATAAGACAGGGTTGTGCACATCCACTTGCTGAGTATATCTACGAGCACTACCTATATGATCTTGGAGTTTATTTGAAATATAACTTTTACTTGGAGACAACGGAGATAATTACATGTCAAGAGAAGACTCACCATTGGAAAGAAGATGATAGTAATCTTCTTGTTTTTCTTTAGGGACTTTTGGGTCAACCAAGGATAATTCTATGGACATATGACATCTATCATAACCTAGACGCATGGCCTCCCATGTACGAAGGTTTCCTTGAGTATTTTCCAAAGATTTTAATCTCTAAAACAATTATTGACTGTACCTTTATGTAAGGTACCATTGTAAGGTCTTGTGGTCAAGGCACCACGAGAGTTATATATATTTGTATTAAAACTCACAACTTATCTGTTATCGTACTCTGCATGACAATTCAACAGTTGTATAAATGAAGTTTATATTTGATTTTTATAGTGCGATATCTGGCGACTCAAGATGGGTGATGTATACCTATTTGGGGGGCGTCACAACCATTATGGGATTTAAGCCAAGCATGGAAAGAAACAAAGAGAACAAAGAGATTAAAGATAAAAGAAATAGCAAATCTGATTAAGCTCTGCCCCCAAATATGCTTCCAACTCAGTTCAGATCCAAAATCAAAACCAAAATGATACTCAATATTCACAAGCTACTAGATCTAGAGAGAGAAGTAAAATTGTAGAGTAGTGCTATGGAATCTCTCTAACTCTATCAAACCCTAAAATAACAAAAGATAACTGATAAAATTCGTCTCTCATAACAAGCAAATACACCCTTATATGGTAATCTCACTACAGCAGTATAAAATGAAAAGTTAACATTTTAAATGGTCTTGATTAGCGTGCATGACCGAAATCTGAGGGAATTGAAGGCGGGCGCCACCTGACCGCTTCGAGATTCTTCAGGCGTGGGCACTTGAAACACATAGAAAAAATTGGGATCGGGCGTGCCGTGTCATCATTTATGATCCTCTTGGCGTTGTTGCAGCGGGTTTAGCTATTATTGATGAAGTAGCACGGTAGCATGCAGCCTTCCTTTATCATCAATCTAATTGGTGTATTATTATTATCTTCTTTATTCTTAACTTCTTTTCTTTCTTCACTTAATTCTTCAATCTTCACTTGACCACTTCAGATGCCCTCTTCACATGCTTTAGTCCAGCTACATTATTCATTCTAGCCATTCATCACTATACCTCGCCATACTATGTCATCACTATGCCTTTGGAGTTTACTTGATGTAACGTACATACAAGCATTAAAAACAATCAAACAGTACTAAAAATACTTAAGTTTGAGCAAAAATTCTAGTAAGTTGGTAACAAATAAGTAGGTCTAAAACCTACTTGTCAAATACCCCCAAACTTGAACTATTGCTTGCCCTCAAGCAAATAACACAAATACGAACTAAGAAATGCAATTTTGCATGCTATACAATTACAGTATCATGTAAATGAATCCCAAGATTTCCAGCTATGTTAAGAATTCCAATAAGATATGCCTCAGAGAAATATCAAGATCCAAGAACAAAGCATCAAACTAAGCTAAAGGTATAATGATATACAATCAGATAATTCCAACCTGCTATAGTGATGATGTGTGTATGTGTGGTATGTTCACAGATAAGCTTGACAAAGGTGAAGATTCCACATGCTATAATGCTTAAAACAGAAAATTGAGGTTTCAAATCAAGAGTTATGCATAAAAATGAAACAACAACTACTCCAACACATCAGTACAAGCTAAGGTTCAGCAAAAGCGTTTATTCTACTTTATTTTTACTCACGAGGGCGATTTCTTTTCGCACTTTCCCGCGGTATTTATTGATTTTTTCTATTTCCCATGACTGTGCAATGTCTCATTCCATTCGGCTAAAAGTGCTACCCCTTAGCGAGATTTCGACCAACGACTCTCAGACCATTAAGACCTTAGGGCGCTAGGTGTAAAGACAATCCCCTCGGGTGTACTTATTCAAGTAACAAAGGCCCCGAAACAAGACTAGCCAAGGGTGCTTATTTATTTTTTATATTAATTTATAGAAGATAACAAGTATACCCATGCATTCCCCAAGCTTGAGTTTCAGTGTCTAGCAGTCATTACCCACTTCCTACATAATTTTATCATTAAAAACAACGTTCTTCTCTCTGCAGACAAGCAAGTTAATCTTAACCAACAAGAAAATATGAACACTGACGTGCTACCCGATAGCATCTAAATAACAAGCATAAATTATATCATGTATAAAATTATAACTCAACTCAAGATATAAACCAACTCAAAAATCTATCTATTTCTAAATCATCATTGGCTAAATAAGAATTCAACTAAACTAAAAATCTGGGATTATGCAATGTGATGCAACTAAACAGATAATAAGCAAACAATTTTTTTTTTACTGCAAAATTAAATAACAACTACTAACATGCAATTAACTATATGAAACATGAATATATGATGAAATTATACTACATGCTCTAAATTACTGATTAGACCCAACACCCCCAAACTTAGCATATTCATTGTCCTCAATGAAGGTAAAGAGTAATGAAACTCCTCTATCAGTCGGCATGGCCACCCTCCTCGGGTGGTGAATCTGACGGGTGATATGGCATGGCTGAACCGAAGATAGGCCACTCCACCATAGTTCCTTGCTATGCAAATGCCCCAGCTAAAGCTCTAGACATCCCATTTGTGAACGCCAAAAAATTATCGTGCAGCGCGTCCACCTTCTTCTCTAATCACCTTAACCTACGATCATCGATCTCTGAAGTAGCACGAGGGGTGGTGTCACGAGGGGTTTGCTGTGGAGACGACACTGACAATGGAGATAGCAAAATAAACCCTTTTCCCCGAGGGTGTGCTGTGCCACCAACCCAGTCATCGAATTTTTGAATTGTGGCATGTGTAATATCCTGGCTTGGTATTTGTAACTGCTCATCCTCCCAGCTTACTCCAGCTTTGGCGCATAAATAGGCTATGACTAAGGCATGGAGGGATACTGCCTGTGGTGTTCCCCCTCATATAACGAAGCATGTTCTGGTGGAGGAGGTGGCCCACATCGATATACATTCCTATGAAAATCCCCCATACTATTATCGCTCTCTCAACTGGGATATCGTGCTGGTACGTAGATGGCATTAACTTAGCATAGATGAATAAGTTACATACCTTCGCGTAACAATTTAACGCTGCACTCAGGAAATTAGTGAGCTAGTTCGTGCCTTGCTTATAGTTTCATTTGGTACCGGGCACACACAAATCTTCGATCACTCTATCCAAGTCTGTCTCAAACCTCGCAGCTTCCACCCAATTTTGTCAGCCTGTCGGAGGGTCGGGCAGATTGAATACCTCCCGAATCGCATGTGGGTGATAATCCACCTGCATGCCTCTAACAAATGATATACCACTCTGTGTTTCCTTAGCATTTGCATAAAACTGACGCACGATAGCCATCGGCATAGGCATTGGGCTAGCCCCAAACCCCAGCCAACAACACTCCCTGATCATTTCCCAAAGCTGCCTATCTTGTTTCCCGGGCTTGAATCCCCTTTCTTTCACGAAGGTTTTTGAGACATCCTGTAGTACTTCGTCTGAGCCTCGAGACTGACAAATTTGGTGAGGTCTAGGATGTCTTCATCTAGACTGCTGCTAGAAAAGGACTCAGGTGTGCGTGAGCGTGCTCGCTTTGGTCCCATGAAGATTGTCTTAGAAGCCCTAACTATGATGTGAGAAGATGAGAACGTTGAGTGGAACTATGTATGCCCCAATTGGATCAAACCCTAACTCAACCCTTTGAATGATCTGAACAAGCCTTAATCACTGCAGAAGAACCCCCAAACTTGATTTTTGATGTACACAAGGAAGTCTTCTGATGACTTAGATATAGGGGTGTGTAACGGGTCGAATTTATTGAGTGGTGATTCTGGGGACAGAATCCTTTTAAGGGGGGAAAGATGTGACGAACGAGATTTTGTAAATTAAATTTTTATATTTATTGAATTAAATAAATATTTTTTGATGATTTAATTATTGGATTAAATAATTAATTGATGCAATTGTGGTAGATTAATTTAATTATATGTGTTACATTTATTAAATTAATGTAGAGAATAATTATTATTCAAATATGTAACTATGTGAGCTTATTGAATTAAATTAAATATTTAATTAAGCATGATGTTATTTAATTAATTTAATTATTAATTAGAGAGTTAATAATTTGACATTATTTATTAATGAGAAAATTAATTATGTGACTGTGAATTTATAAGAAATTATTATATTTATTTAAAGTAAATTAAATAAAATATTGGATCTATTTTATAAGGAGTGTGACATTAATTAAACTATAGTATAAGAAGTTTATCAAATTAAATGAGAATGAATTATATTAAAGGTTGCCAAACAAGGCACTAAAGCGAGTTGGAAGCAGTTACCACTATTGGAGTAACTGACCATTATACGTGTCAGTTGGCTTAATTATTATACGTCTTCTCTTTATTTCTTTATTCATTATTTGCCTAAGTCTAGAGATACAGAGAGAGATTGAGAAATTCAAGAGAGAGTTCAGAGGATTTTGTGAGAACTCAGTGATTGAAGAAAGAATCTAAGCCTACATATATATACTTTATTCTCAGGGTAATCTCTCCCTCCCAAATTCCTTTTTCACGACAGTTAGTTTTTATATGAAAATGGATTTTAAAGTTTTTGGTTTAACCTCTATAATTGGGTTAGGAGTAATGATTATGGGTTGTATGTGTATTATGACATATCAAATCGTGTTTAATTATATATATTATGTAAACCATATCATCAAATTCATGAAAATATGTAGTATATAATTTCTGCAAATATACAAAGTATGGGTTTTGGCCTTATGGCCTTATACGTGATATTTTATGTATTGATCGCATATTATCCCTAAATTTTACACTCGTATGTTGTTATGCATGTTGATACGAAGAGACCAAAGTTTAAATAAACAGATTCGGTATTATAACGAATCCGTAGTATCAATTTTCATGTATTGTTTTCAAAACCTTCATGAACATCAAAGTCAGTGAAATTCACATGCCTTAAATCTGTTATTAAGTGTTTAAATTGGTTAATGTCAGTATATAAATGTTGGGTTATGTTTATACATGAATTATTAACATGTGGGTATGTTAATTTAGTGAAATTAATGATTATTTAGTGTCCTTTTCGCTGAACTCTGTGTTCTTCGCTAACTAGGAATCGAAGTTCGAGTCTCATGCACATGGCACCAACTCGAGAATCGAAGTCTCTGAACAGAGCGCCATGGCCAGCAGCAGAAGGCCATGCCGCCAGCCATGACGACGAAGTCAGCGGCATACGGCACCACAAATACCAAGTGTCCAAATCAGAAGCGCCATCATGCAAGCTATGACGTGAAGATCATATATAATGTTAGTAGCAATACCACTCTCCCGAAAAAGTTTAAGAATGAGATTTTTAAAATGTTTAAGTCTAACAATGTGTTAGTGGATTAATGTAATGAACATGTAAACATGTTAAAAGAATAATGTGATGATAGAATAATTGTATAACATGTAAATAATATAATTACATGTGGATTGAATTATTGAATACATAATTAGATTATTATTCATGAAGTGATATTATGTGACAGTAATTCTGATAAATTGACTAAGTATAGTCAATAATTAAAGTAGACAAAGAGAAAGAGTTTATGATGATTAGTTAAGTTATAATTAACTGGTATTGTGAATGTGAATGGTATGTAGGATTTAATTCAAAGAACGTGCTTAGTTAAAGTGTAATCTACGCATTTCCTAACCCTACTTGTCATTATTGTTCAAGTTTATTATTTACCTCGAGTAAATTATCATGACTATCATTCAAGTTCAAATGTTATATTAAAGATTGATTATCTTTTCAAAGCATGATTCAGTTATACAATAATTGTTCTATTGTATACTTCCTGAGATTATTATTCAATTTGAATATCATTATTATTGAACCTTATTAGACTAGCGAACCCTTATTGATTCGACTAGTTCATAGTTGATGAGCGTTCTAAATTTCAGAACCCTTGATGAATTATCCAAACCAAACTTCCTTTGGTGCGGACTCGAATGTCAAATTGAGATGAACAACCCTGTAAAGGGATTTACTTATGCGTTAGCGTTAAGATATTGTGCAGAGTATAGTACTAAGGGTTGATCTCCCTAAGTACGAGTAGAAAGGTCCATAGTCTTATGACTGTTAAAGGTTTCAAGTATAACTCTTGATAACCTAGGACATAGTTCAAGGTCTTATGACCCTCAGAATTCTTTTGATTCTTGTTATTCATTCTTGATTCAAAAGTTGAGCTTTTATTCAGATGTCTTTGATTTACTCGCATGTTATTATACTGTTATTTCATTATTATACTTGTGGGCAATAGTGCTCACTCTTGCTTAATAATAACATTGCAGTTAAGAATGAAAGAACTGATGAACCTTCCACTAGTAAGGGCAAGGGCAAAGTTAGCAAATGATGAAGACTTGTTATTTTATTTGATGATGTATTTATGTTAGACTTGAGTTAATGATGTTGTTTAAGACTTATTATTTATATTTCTCACTGATGTTTAAGGTTAGTTCAACCTGGGATGATGTTTATTATTAGGATGTTGTAACCTATAAGGGAAGATTTTATTTCTATCTATTGCATGGTTTGCATTTATTATGGGTAGATAGTTAAATGATATTCAGATGATGAACACCAAATCCCGTGGAATTGAAGTACCGGATTTGGGAGTGTCCAAGTTGGTATCAAAGTCAGGTTATGAACCTTAGGTGGGGGAACAACCTTAGGTAGTAGCCTTATAGAAAGAAGATAGTGATGGAAAACTCTTATCGAGTTATAAGAAATGAATTTCTGTAATTCATTGAAGATAATAAAAGACCTTATGTGTTTATGTGTTAAATTATGCGTTAGATGATACGACTTAGTAACTAAAACTTAAAATTTTGTTGTTAGGATGTTGAATGTTGGAGAAGCTAGTCAAGTGGGAGGAAGAACCCCTGTGTATATAGTACCTCTTGAGGAGGACCAGTGTACCTATATAAATGCTGCAAGAGGTGGAGCCCAAGAGACATTCATGTCGTTAGGGAGCAAAGCGGTATGATACAGAGGGAGTCATCTCCATTGATCACCGTTGTTGGTCAGGAGCATGAGCCCGAGACTGATCCTGAGGAGGATCCTGAGGAGGAATTTGTAGAGGAAGAGGAAGAGGAAGAGGAAGAGGAAGAGGAAGAAGAGGAGTTACCACGGTACACCATTGATGCTGAGATGTATGACACGTTATAATGCACCGTAACGTGGAGTTACGAGATGAGGTCTGAGATTTGGTCGAGCGAAAGCGGTTATTGATAGATTACTATAGGGGAGAAGGAGAGGGAGATTTCGACTCTTCACTCTCGACTGGCAAATGTAGAATGGGATTTGGTCCATGAGAAGGGTCAAACTGAAGATAAGATCGAGGAGATAGAAAAGCTGAAGAAGGAACTGAAGGAAACCTCCGAAAGACTGAACATAGCAAAAGAGGGATGGGTAACAGAATCACGTCGAGCTGATCGTGCAGAAGATGATAGTCGTGCAAAGAAGGCAAAGCTTAAAGAAACATACTCTACACTTAATCATGCAATGGATGAGGCCCAAGATCGAAGTTTTGAGGTACCCCATTGGGATTCGAAGGACTTCCATCGTATATCTTTGGATCGCAGGACGATGTCTCTCGTGATCATGAATGAGGCGCGGCAAGGCTATTCAAAGACCTAGATGAGTATGGGAATAGAATCATTTAATTATGTGAAAGACTTAATTAGTTTTTAGATGTAAATTCTGATGTGTTTATGAACGAAAGAATATTTGAATATTTTAAATCCTGTGAATTCTTTATTCCAGGATAGTTGATGTAAATAGCAGTTATGCTATTGTTTAATGTAAAACTTTGATTTGAATGAATATATATCAAGTTGTTTGAGATAATGTGTTAAGTGATATGTTAAATTGTTGAGTAATGCCTTAAATATTTAGAGAAATAAATAAAGTTCTAATAAGCGTTTATTTAACAGAAAAATGCCGCCAAGGAGAAGATAATAACGTCAACCGGCTCAGGAAGAGTCAACCAATATTAACAATAATGCCAACGCTAATCTCGTGCAGCAGTTGGTTAACTTACTGACTGGAGCCATGAATAACCAACCGCAAGCTCCACCAAGAACGACGTTTAAAGATTTCAAGGCGGTGGGACTGCCAGAGTTTAAAGGTTCCAAGAACCCGATCGAGGCTCAAACATGGGTTATGGAGATGGAGAAGGTTTTCGACGTTGCTAGGGTTAGAGAAGACCAGAAGACCGTTTTTACAACGTTTATGCTAAAGTCTGAGGCTAGCTACTGGTGGCAAGCAAACAAAGTGCGAGGAGGTGAAGGTGTAATTACGTGGGAGAGATTTAAAGAAATGTTCTTCGAAATGTATTTCCCGACCAGTTCACAGAACCAGATGGAGGTTCAATTTCTAGAGCTGAAGCAGGGGAATATGAGCGTACCTGACTATGCGGCTAAATTCGACGAGTTGGCAAGGTTTGCCCCGTACCAAGTACACACTGACGAGAGAAAGGCCAGAAGATTCGAACAAGGACTAAAGCCTTGGGTTTATAGTAAGGTATCAATGTTTCAGATAAACACATTTGCCAGAGTACTGGAAAAGGCCATCCTCACGAAAGGAGGAAGCGATGCGGTGAGCAAGTACAATCAAAATCAGAAGAAGAAGAAGACTGAAGGTGAAATTAATAACAAGGCCAGTGGAAGTAGCACAGGAGGTGGAAATTTCAATCAAAAGAAAAGGTGGAACGACAACTCATCATCGAGGAATCAGCAAGGTAATCAGAAGAAAAGAATAGAAGCATGCCCGACTTGCGGGAAAGCCCATCTGGGAGTTTGTATGAAAGGAAAAAGAGTGTGTTAAAATTGTGGTCAAGAAGGCCATATAGCACCAAACTGTCCAAACCCAAAAAAGGGTGCTTGTTTTACTTGTGGTTCGAAGGACCATCTGGCAAGAGATTGTCCCAAGAAGGGATTAGGAGGATCAGGATCTGGAGGAAACCGGGGAAATAATAGTGGAAATGCCTTAACCATCACCGGACCTACCACAACAAACTGACCGACTGCCCGGACTTTCAATATGACGGTGCAAGATGCAGTTCAATCCCGTGATGTGGTGTCAGGTATCATTCCGATCAATAAAGTTAATGCTTACATATTATTTGATTCGAGTGCTACTTGTTCCTTTATATCCGATGATTTTGCCAAGAATTTAGATTTACCTAGGAATGAATTGGATTACCCCATGAACATAGAAATTGCGAATAGAGAAATAATCTCTGTTAAGTACATACATAAGAATTGTAGAGTGGATATTAAGGGTAATATCATGAACGTAGATCTTATGCCTACTCGACTTGGGGAATTTGAAGTTATTTTGGGAATGGACTGGTTATTCAATTACGGAGCTGTAATTGATTGCCAAAAGAAGCGTATTAACCTTATGACTCCGTCAAAGGTTGTATTTTATGGTAGCAAGTCACCTAGACAAGCGAGTTATCTGACGATGATGCAAGCCAGGAAGTTGTTGAGACAAGGCTGTGTAGGATACTTAGCTTACATAGTCGATAGTCGAAAAGAGAATCCGAAGGTAGAAGAAATACCGATTGTGAAGGACTTCATCGACATATTTCCAGAAGATTTACCAGGACTTCTACCAGATAGAGAGGTATGTAACGCCCCAAAATCCGGTCTATCTTCACACCCGAATTCCGTACGTCACGAGTACATCATTCATTCTGCATACATCATTATATACTAAAATATAACAACATACACTCTCAAATCCCAGGTTCTAAAACCTTATAGCTTTTCTCATTACAAATAATGTTAATTACATTATTCTTTACATCTTACATGAGTGACTTTTATCCACCACCAAGGATACATAATCGTTCATTAAACTATTCTATAGTTTAATTCTCATCTTTCTACATTACAAGTCTTCACTTGATCTTCTCGCTCATTCACATTCTGAATGACACTTTATCTGGATACCATCATCTTGATCTATACGGAATCCTTAAATTCTTCTAACATCGTTCGCTGAAAATGTTTTTCATTTAAAGAAAGTATGAGCATTTAATTGCCCAGCAAGTCATAACAGTTGAACGAACAACTTCAAGAATTTAAACATTCTTTTCAGACTTCAATAACCTAACAAAGGTTACGAAGCAGCTTGAATAATAGGAATAGTCTTGATTCCTATCATCTTAACACATTAGTTACATGCACTTTGAAATAATTTCGTTCTCTTCTCTCTTTCATGCACATTCTGTCTGGCTAGAATCAATAACACGGACTTAACAATAACGGTTCATGTATAAATAGAACATTCTTTTATTGAACAGTTCAAACATAGAACAGTTCATCTCATAGAAACACCGAAGTGTTCACATTATGGCACAAGGCCTCATACGTTCTACCACCTTGTACAAATATCACACATTCACACATAGACAGAACTTCTCAAGTTTAACATCTGAGAAGTTTTAGAAACTAGCATTCATTTAAAAATATGAATGAAGTTAGGAAACTTGCCTTACGCGACACGACTACGACTACTATTTGAACTGCTCATTCCAATCCCTTTAACACATAAGGAAACAACACATACACCAATTAGTCATATACTTGACTTACGCATTGGTTTACTTAACTTTACTTCTTAAGGTTCACGTTCTTACGACTAAGTTTACGCGACCACTTTCTTTACCGTTTTACGGCTTTATGACATACGGAGATGTCTTACTCAAAACGTTCATCAACTTTGATGATTTACATTCTTATCTTCTTCTTATTCTTCTCTAGGACTCAGCACACATCGCTTCTTTACTAGTAGTCCATATGGTACTCTGAGTGGTTTTCCACAAATAACCAACAAACAAGTTCCCGTCTCATCTACACTACCATCATAGTGAGTTAGATCGGTTGCCAGTTTCGTATATACATTCGTTCTCTGAGGGATTTGTTTAGCCCAGCTCCCATATGTCAACAATCAAAGGTTATGATTGTACCACAACCTAACTTTCTCTTTAACTTATACGAATTATTAAATTATAATGTTCGTTAAGTTAATTTCTTATTCCTTTTTGTTTTTTGGCAAGTAATTGCCATACCTCAGGATTCATTCTTATCCGATTCACATTCGACTTTCATTAATCTCATTACCGTTCGATACGGCTTTCTTGATACCATTCGTATCTTACTTACTACATTCATCAACGTCTAAGTCATGCAACCATGGTATACTTAGCACGTTCGTCAAACGCGAATACGATTCACGAGGATCATTTATGTATTCAACGTTCACGTTGCTCGTCTCTTAATCTCTCATTCAACCTTTACTCAAGGTTTTAATTGTTTTCGATCGTTATCCATCCCATGAACCCCATGTTCATTATTCTTTCTTAATGTCAAAGCCATACGGTTCGTTGTATGCTAAGATCGATCGTTCATCGCAACAACGTTGCGTTCATAGCGTCTAAACACTTTACATTCATTTCTTAATGCCATGTCATAACATCAAAATGTTATACATTAACATCATCAACCAACGTCTAAGGAATCACAACCATAGCAATCCCTAACGTTTGTTTATCGCGACTACGGTCCCCGGACATCGGTTCCGTAACCCGCATCTACATTCTTTGTCTTTTATTCTCTTTTAATCTTTTCGTTCAACCTTTATTAAAGGTTTAAAACACTTGATTAAGTGTTACATTAGTTGAACATTATGTTCATATTTCTTTCTTGTACATCCTCCAGTAACTAAGAACTAAAAATCTCATTTACGGGCATTCTTGTGCACCGGTATTTCATTGGCCATGCCCTTCCTTTTCTCTCTCGTCTTTGTGGTGCGACCTACTTTCTCTCCTCTCTTCCGGCCGGCATGCTGGCGTGAGCCCTTACTTAGTGGTCACACAAGACACCACACTCGTAAGATTTTCAGATTGTATACGTGGCGTTATGGCGCCACAAATTGTACTATGGTTCGCGCTGCGGTGAACTCTTGCAGTGTGCTCAAACACTGTTACGCATTGCGGCGCCACTTCTCGGCGCTGCGGCGCCGAGCCAAAATCCTAGAAAATTGTCTAAGTGTTAAGTCAAGGTTGAGATGGCTAAGTCTAGAGATACAGAGTGAGAGATTAAGAAATTCAATGGAGAGTTCAGAGGATTTTGTGAGAACTCAGTGATTGAAGAAAGAATCTAAGCCTACATATATATACTTTATTCTCAGGGTAATCTCTCCCTCCCAAATACCTTTTTCACGACAGTTAGTTTTTATATGAAAATGGATTTTAAAGTTTTTGGTTTAACCTCCGTAATTGGGTTAGGAGTAATGATTATGGGTTGTATGTGTGTTATGACATATCAAATCGTGTTTAATTATATATATTATGTAAACCATATCATCAAATTCATGAAAACATGTCGTATACAATTTCTGCAAAATTACAGAGTATGGGTTTTGGCCTTATGGCCTTATACGTGATATTTTATGTATTGATCGTATATTATCCCTAAATTTTACACTCGTATGTTGTTATGCATGATGATACAAAGAGACCAAAGTTTAAATAAACGGATTCGGTATTATAACGAATCCGTAGTGTCAATTTTCATGTATTATTTTCAAAACCTTCATGAACATCAAAGTCAGTGAAATTCACATGCCTTAAATCTGTTATTAAGTGTTTAAATTGGTTAATATCAGTATATAAATGTTGGGTTATGTTTATACATGAATTATTAACATGTGGGTATTTAATTTAGTGAAATTAATGATTATTTAGTGTCCTTTTCGCTGAACTTTGTGTTCTTCGCATGGCGGGAATCGAAAGTCTGAGTCTCATGGCATATGGCTTCAACTCGAATCGAAGTCCCGTAGCCATGACGCCATGACTCAAGTCAGCGGCTTAATGTCGGCCAAGCAGCTATCGCTACCAAGCCGAAGTTCATGTATAATAGTAGCGGCATATACACTCTCAAGAAAGTTCAAGAATGAGATTTTTAAAATGTTTAAGTCTAACAATGTGTTAGCGGATTAATGTAATGAACATGTAAACATGTTAGAAGAATAATGTGATGATAAAATAATTGTATAACATGTAAATAACATAATTACATGTGGATTGAATTATTGAATACATAATTAGATTATTATTCATGAAGTGATATTATGTGACAGTAAATGTGATAAATTGACTAAGTATAGTCAATAATTAAAGTAGACAAAGAGAAAGAGTTTATGATGATTAGTTAAGTTATAATTAACTGGTATTGTGAATGTGAATGGTATATAGGATTTAATTCAAAGAACGTGCTTAGTTAAAGTTTAATCTACGCACGAGGCAAGTTTCCTAACCCTACTTGTCATTATTGTTCAAGTTTATTATTTACCTCAAGTAAATTATCATGACTATTATTCAAGTTCAAATGTTATTTTAAAGATTGATTATCTTTTCAAAGCATGATTCAGTTATACAATAATTGTTCTATTGTATACTTCCTGAGATTATTATTCAATTTTAATATCATTATTATTGAACCTTATTAGACTAGCGAACCCTTATTGATTCGACTAGTCCATAGTTGATGAGCGTTCTAAATTTCAAAACCCTTGATGATTTATCCAAACCAAACTTCCTTTGGTGCGGACTCGAATGTCAAACTGAGATGAACAACACTGCAAAGGGATTTACTTATGCGTTAGCGTTAAGATATTGTGCGCATGATGGTACTAAGGGTGATCCCCAAAATGCAGTAGAAAGGTCCATAGTCTTATCACTGTTAAAGGTTTCAAGTATAACCCTTGATAACCTAGGACATAGTTCAAGGTCTTATGACCTTAAGAATTCTTTTGATTCTTGTTATTCATTCTTGATTCAAAAGTTGAGCTTTTATTCAGATGTCTTTGATTTACTCGCATGTTATTATACTGTTATTTCATTATTATACTTTTGGGCAATAGTGTTCATTCTTGCTTAATAATAACATTGCAGTTAAGAACGAAAGAACTGATGAACCTTCCACTAGTAAGGGCAAGGGCAAAATTAGCAAATGATGAAGACTTGTTATTTTATTTGATGATGTATTTATGTTAGACTTGAGTTAATGATGTTGTTTAAGACTTATTATTTATATTTCTGCACTGATGTTTAAGGTTAGTTCAACCTGAGATGATGTTTATTATTCAGATGTTGTAACCCCATAATGGGAAGATTTTATTTCTATCTATTGCATGGTTTGCATTTATTATGGGTAGATAGTTAGATGATATTTGTACAGTGAACACCAAATCCCGTGGAATTGAAGTACCCGAATTTGGGGGTGTCACAGGGTGCCTTGTAGAGACCTGTTAGGAGAGGATATTGAGAGAGTGCAGTTGGGTAGGGGTGTATGTGTGGAGACTGAATGGAGTAAGAGAAGGAGATGGAGAAAGATAGTTTGGTTGTGTATGAGATGAAGACGTTATGTTTCTGTGGTTGCGCAACTAAAGGGAATGAAATTATAATGAGATGGGTCATGTTTTTCAATATTGAAGTCTGCCTGGATCCGAACTAGGGCGCAATCACGCGCAATTTGCTTTGAATGTGGCATGTGCTCATTTGGGCCCGCACGCACGCTTATGTTTGCTCATAAGGCTAGCACAGGCGCGCTGGGAGGCTAAGTCCATTGATGCCTAGCGCGGGAACGCTGGGTTGATCTGCGTTGTTGGCTCGGTCGCGCCTCCCTGAACCCATAACTATATATCAAAATCAGCATTAAAGAAGGAACAAACAACAACTTGCAATTCACTACCTAACCTGCATACCAAACATTAACAAAAATGCGATATACCTATTCCCAAATCAAAATTTGAACTGTGTAACATGTACGTATGATTGTATACCCAAAAATGCTCTATATGCAATTTCTATCAATAAGATATGTGCATTAAGCTCTATTCAAAATTGGTGTCAAAATTTTTCATGATCTCAAGAATTAAACAGGGAGGGGGAAATAAGAGATATAAGCACTCAGAATTAAACAATAGGAAGAAGTAGAGATATATGCAATTGAGAATTAAACAGTAGGGATAAATAGACATGATGCAAATAGAATTAAACAGGAGGGAGAAGAGAGATGATGGGGTGCCTCTCATCGAGTGCTTGTTTGTAGTCCATTAGCTTGACTATATCTGTATTGGTCATGTTGATGAAAGGATTGGGGCGACCTTCTGTCTATCGACCTCACAACAATAATAATGCTTCAGCCTCTGTCCATTAACTTTGAAGGTCTTGTCTGGGCACTTATCAAAAATTTCAATCGCACTGTGTGGAAATATAGTCTTTACCGTGTAAGGTCTTGACCACATTGATTTGAGCTTTCCTGGGAAGAGTCTAAGTCTAGAATTGAATAGCAGCACTATTTGCCCTGGCTCAAATGTCTTTCCATAATTCTGAGATCATGCCACCTTTTCACTTTCTCTTTGTACAACTTGGAATTTTCGTAGCCATGCAATCGAAATCCATCCAACTCATTGAGTTGAAGAAGGCGCTTCTCTCTTGCAGCCTTTAAGTCAAGTTTATCTTCTTGATTACCCAATAAGCCTTATGTTCAAGCTCTATGGGAAGGTGACAAGCCTTTCCATACACTAGCTGAATTGGCGACATGCCCAATGGTGTTTTGTCGGCAGTTTTATTAGCCCATACTGCATCGTCTAACTTCAGCGACCAATCTTTCCTCGTGGGGTTCATAATCTTTTCCAATATTCTCTTCACCTCACGATTTGACACTTCTGCTTGGCCATTTGTCTGAGGGTGGTAAGCTGTAGCTACTCGATGGTTCACCCCATATTTGGCCAACAATGCTGTAAACTGGCGATTACAGAAAAAGGTACCTTCATCACTAATGATCGCCCTAGGAGTCCCGAACCTCATGAATATGTTCTTGTGAAGGAATCTCAGAACCACCCTAGCATCATTTTTCGCTAGAGCTGGCACTTCAACTCATTTAGATACGTAATCAACTGCTAGAAGGATGTACAGGTTTCCACAAGACGAAATGAAAGGCCCCATAAAATCTATCCCGCAGACATCAAAGATCTCCACCTCGAGGATTGTATTCAAAGGCATTTCATTTTGCTTTGATATATTCCCTACCCTCTGACACCTATCACATCTCTGCACAAAGCTGTAAGCATCCTTGAAGAGAGTCGGCCAATAAAAACCAGTTTGCAAAACCTTGGCCGTTGTTCTTTCGCCCCCGTAATGACCTCCATATACTGATGCGTGGCAATCCTGCATTATACCCTCTGTCTCACTATATGGAATGCACCTTCTAATCATTCGATCAGCACATTGCTTGAACAAGTAAGGTTCATCCCAAATAAACCATTTCACATCGTGGAGAAACTTCTTCTTTTGTTGTTTAGTTAAATCAGAGGGAATGATATTTCTCACTAGGAAATTTGAATGATCTGCGAACCATGGCACTTCACCTTTCACCACAAACAATTATTCATCTAGGAAGGATTCATTGATCAAAACTTTGTCATTCGCATCCCTTCCCGGATTTTCCAATCGAGATAAGTGGTCAGCCACTTGGTTCTCAGTCCCTTTCCTATCTTTGATCTCTAAGTCAAATTCGTGTAGAAGAAGAATCCACTTGATTAGACGAGGTTTAACATCTTTCTTTGCTATCAAGTATCAGATTGCTACATGGTCGGCGTATACAATCACTCTTGTCCCAATCAAATAAGCACAAAATTTATTGAATGCGTATACCACTGCTAGAAGCTCTTTTTCTGTAGTGGTGTATTTCAACTGGGCGTCAGTAAGGGTCTTGCTAGCATAATAAATAACATGAAAGATCTTGTCCCTACGTTGGCCCAATAAAGCTCCCATAAAAAAATTTCTTGCATCACACATCAATTCGAATGGAAGATTCCAATCCAGAGTTGTAATCATATGTGTCGTAGTCAACTTCTTTGTCAAAAGCTTAAAAGAAGTCATGCATTCCTCATCAAATTTAAACTGAACATCTTTTTCTAACAAACTGCAAAGTGGCTTGGTAATTTTTGAGAAGTCCTTGATAAATCGATGGCTCACACCTTTAGCATGACAGTCCAAGATGCAGTTGCATCGGGAAATGTAGTTGCAAGTATTATCCCAATCAACGATATAAATGCTTATGTGTTGTTTGATTTAGGTGCTACTTGTTCTTTCATAGCATGTGATTTTGCTAGACGATTCAGATTACTTCCCGAAAGATTGCCTTTACCTTTGAATATCAAGGTAACAAATGAAGAGATATTTCCTGTTGAAAATATTAATAGGCATTGTTCTGTAGAAATACGAGGTTGTAAATTATCGGTAGATTTGATACCGATAAAGTTGGGAGAATTTGATGTAATTCTTGGGATGGATTAGTTGTTTAACCATGGTGCAACTATAAATTGTCAAAAGAAATGTGTAAACATTAGAACGTTAAGACAGCCTCATGTAGTGTTTTACGGTAATAAATCATCGGGACGTTCGTGTTGTCTTAACAAGACACAAACTAGGAGATTCTTGAGGAAGGGATGTGTAGGTTATTTGTGTCATGTTGTTGATACCCAGAGAGTGGGAGCAACAATGGGACAAATACCTATAGTTAAAGAATTCGTGGATGTATTTTCAATCGAATTACCAGGTCTTCCACTGGATAGAGAGACCGAATTTATAATAGTTATTGTTCCAGGAGCGGCACCAGTTTCAAGGGCACCGTATCGTATGACGCAAGTAGAGATGAAGGAGTTGATGGTTCAATTACAAGAACTGTTGGATAGAAAGTATATTCAACCGACTAATTCACTGTGGGGAGCACCAATATTGTTTGTGAAGATGAAGGACGGATCGTTAAGACTTTGTATCGACTATCGAGAGTTGAACAAGTTAAAGATAAAGAATAAATACCTATTGCCCAGGATCGATGATATCTTTGAATAGTTGAAATGGGCAAAGTATTTTTCTAAGATAGATTTGCGAATGGAGTATCATCAATTGAAGGTTATAAGGGAGGATGTACTGAAGACGTCATTCAAAACTCGTTACGGCCATTACGAGTTTCTGGTGATGTTGTTAGGGTTGACGAATGCACCAGCTGCATTTATGGATACGATGAATAGAGTATTCAAACAATATTTGGACAAGTTCATCGTAGTGTTTATCGATGATATTCTAGTATATTCTAAGACGCCAGAAGATCACGCTGAACACCTAAGGTTAGTGTTGGAGACACTAAGGAAGGAGAAGTTCTATGCGAAATTCACTAAGTGTGAATTTTGGCTAGAAAATGTACAGTTTTTAGGACATGTTATCGATTAAGATGGAATTTTAGTGGACCCAGCGAAGGTGGAAGCAGTGATAAATTGGGAACAGTCGAAAATGCCAACTGAGGTACGGAGTTTCCTAGGGTTAGCAGGATACTATCGAAGATTTATCCAAGATTTTATCAAGATAGCTACTCCGTTGACTAACTTGACAATGAAGATATTGAAGTACATGTGGACGGAGAAGTGTGAAGACAATTTTCAAGAACTGAAGAAAAGGTTGAGTGAAGCACTTGTATTGTCTTTACCCGTTGATACAGGAAATTTTGTAGTTTAGAGCGATGCTTCGCATAGAGGTCTTGCTTGCGTGCTCATGCAATATGTCATGGTTATTGCGTATGCATCACGACAGTTGAAGGATTATGAGAAAGTTTATCCTACTCATGATCTGGAACTGGCCGCTGTAGTGTTTGCCTTAAAGATATGGAGGCATTACTTATACGGAGAGTAATCTGAGATATACACGGACCATAAGAGTCTAAAATATATCTTCACACAAAAAGACTTAAATATGAGACAAAGGAGATGGCTGGAGATGATAAAGGATTACGACTGTGAAATCCTGTATCACCCCAGAAAAGCTAATGTAGTGGCCGACACCTTAAGTAGGAAGGGTCGGGAAAAAACCACAGCACTTGGCACAGCGGTAAGCTTCGACCTGGGGTGAATCAAAAACCCGGGCATCCTAGGATCGATTCCCGTCTGCAACAAGTGTGAGGGCCAATTAAAAACTGGTCTGTGTGGCTAAGGATTGCACATTTCTAGGCGGAGCCATGTCTTAGGTCGAGCCTGTGCACAAAGCCTGGTCAGGGGTGGGGAGACTTAGTCCGACTGCGGTTGGGAAACTCCATATTAGAAAAAAAGATCGGGAAAAGTTGTCTATATTAACGACTTACTGAGTTAATAACAGAGATGGCTAGAATGGAGTTAGAGGTAAAGTTATCGAGTGAATCGGGTCAAAGATTATTTTTAACAAAGATTCAATCTACCATTGTAGAGAGAGTCAAGGAGGTATAACTCAAAAATGATGAGTGTGACCAGATGAAGAAGCGGCTAACAGATGAAAAAGAATAAAAGTATAGTCTTGATAATGAGGGATTATTAAGATTTGAAGGAAGAATTTGGGTTCCGAATGAGACGGAGTTAAAGGAGGAAGTATTATAAGAGGCTAATAGTTCAAGGTACTCGATTCATCCTAGTAGTTCTAAGATGTATCAAGACCTTCGACAGAGTTTTTGGTGGCCGAACATGAAGAGAGAGAACAGAATATGTGAGTAGGTGCTTAACTTGTCAAAAGGTTTAGGCGGAACATCATCGACCAAGTGGCTTGTTACAGTCATTGGAGATTCTGGAATGGACGTGGGAGCATATCACGATGGACTTTGTGGTGGGACTTCCAACGACTCAGAAAAGGTATGACGCTATTTGGGTAATAGTGGACCGGTTGACGAAGTCGGCTCACTTTTTGCTAATAAGAGTTAAGTTTAACTTAGATCAGTTAGCTAAACTTTATGTTAAAGAAATTATTTCCAAACATGGATTACCGGTTTCGATAGTGTCAGATCATAATCCACGATTCACATCAAACTTTTGGAGAAGTCTACAAGAACAGATGGGAACGCAGTTGAAGTTAAGTACAGCGTATTATTCACAAATAGATGGGCAGAGCAAAAGAATAATTCAGACGCTAAAAGATATGCTAAAATCTTGCGTTATAGATTTCAAAAGTAGTTGGGATGATCATCTACCGCTAGTAGAGTTTGCGTATAACAACAGTTATCATGCGAGTAATAGATATGCCGCCTTACGAAGCTTATTATGAAAGGAAGTGCATAACACCATTGCGTTGGGATGAAGTAGGAGAACGTCGAATGCTAGGACCTGAATTGGTGCAACAAACAGCGAATATAGTTAAGTTGATACAACTGGTAGCAGCTCAAGACAGACAGAAGAAATATGCATATTCGCATCGAGTGAATAGAGAGTTTGAAGTAGGCTCATACGTATTCCTAAAGGTATCTCACTGGAAAGGAAAGATACGCTTTGGAAAGAATGGAAAGTTAAGTCCAAGGTTTATAAGACCTTTTGAGATATTAAAAAAGGTAGGAGAGGTAGCTTACATGGTAGCATTACCTCCAGACTTAGAATGTGACGAATGATTTGTTTGAGTTGTGATTCTAGAGACAGAATCCTTGTAAGGAGGGAAGGATGTAAGAATCCTTGTAATGATGTTACTTTAAATTAATTAAGGTAATAATACACCTTCAATCAACTTCCATTTTCTTTATATTCATTATCTTTCTTTACTATCTTTTTCCTAGTACTGGCGCTGCGTCGCTAGTCTCCTATGTATGATCCACGCAGCGGTGTGAATTAGTAGTGTTTGGTACTCGGTTACGGCGCTACGACGCCAAACTCTTCAGTATAAGTTGTGCTGCGGCACGACTTAACAGTAGGTGGGACTCGGTTATGGCGCTATGGTGCCAACTTTACAAGCTTGTGCGACGCTACGACGCCGACCCTTAGCCTCAGAGAAATTTGAAGTTTTTCAATTCCAATCCTTTCCGGGCTCATAACATAATCGTTTTAAGCCGGAATTGGCTCGTTCAAAAGCTGTTAACTCACATATCTCTTATATTATGCTTTCATTAGGATAACTTATGTTTTCGAATCCGTTAACAATGAATTAACAGTTTAATTTATTTATTACGCGTTTGTTAAACGTTTATGAACGTTCATAACTCGTTTCTTCGTTTTAAGTCAGAATTCGACCATTCTTGAGTCAGCAACTCTCAAATGAAAAGTTATACTATACTCCATCGAAAACTAAGGTTTTTGAGTTAAACGACGACTTTTGACTTTCATTCCGAGAATTTCACATACGATTATCGTCTAATCTCATAAATTTTGACATAAATTCGTTACTTGAGATTTTTACTCCGTTCAAAATGGATTTATTCCATCATTCTATTATCCTAACCAAGCATATATCATCTAATCATATACACGGTTTTAAACTTGTCCATCAACAACATATGATAAATTTTCAAATGTTCTTCATTAGTTCATAACTCTATGAGTATGATTCCACTTACAACATGGTTTATTAATGTTTAAGTCCACTAATAGCCATCCTTGTTACTCCTTATGATACATGATCCACCAATAATCTAGTTCTCTATCAAACTACAATTAAGGAGATGAAGAATAATGGTCTAAGGATTCCTTACCTTTGTTATTCTAACTTGATTCTTCTTCTACTTCTTCTTAGATTAGCAAAGACTAGTTCTCAATTTTCTCTCAATGTATTTATGCTATGTGTTGGTGAAAGTTAACAAGCAACAAAATAACCAACAACATCTCATATTTATAGGCTTTCAAAGTGAGGGCAAAAGGGTCCATTACCCCACCTCCTTACTATTTCCACTCCATCAACCTATCTTCTAAAGCAAGCTATCCCACCTCCTTATTTGGCCAACTATGACTCATCATGGGGGCCCACATGGTTGCCCTATGGGTTTTTCTCACCCGGTGACCCATCGGTTCGATCCACAGGTCCGGTTCTTGGTTCTGGCTTAGGTTTAATTAACTTTGGGCCTATCGTTGGGCTTGCATTACTTAGCTTTGGGCCTTAACAATAATTCACTTGGGCTTGCCAAATACATAAGTAAATCATACTAGTTCATTACTAATGCTTAAGCTTTTAACGTATAATCCTCGTATTCTTCTCGTATAATCATTCATCATATACGTTATATTATCTTTCGTATATAATTGTATAATACCTCGTATTATACTCGTATTCCTTACCTCGTATATTAACTTTCTTATTACACGACCATCATTATTTAAATTCTTTACTTTCCTTAACATTCTCGAATTTAGTACGCAGACGAAAAAATGCGTTTGTCATGACAGAATTATTATTACATAATCCATCTTTCCTTATCATTCTATCATTATGTATTTCTCGGAAGTTCAAAATTATTTTCCAAGAAGAAATGGATGAATAGTGTTTTTTCAGAGAATTTCTTGGAAAACTTGTATTTTTGTCTTGGAAATTCTTTTTTTCTGTTAAAGTTAGACTATATAAGATAAAGGGTGGTTACAAAACTTAAGGGAGCCCCAAACGAAACTAGAGAAGACAACATAGGACACGCCCTGTGAAGATTAGACTATTAAAACATGGAGATATAAACAACAAGCTTGTTAAATGGAACAAAGCAGAAATAACGCCCATATGGGACAATACAACAAAATTTACAAACCAAACACATACCAACACAGACCAAGAGGCTGCTCCAAATAAAGGCGCAAATATGCTGAACTAAGAAAGCAAACCCGCCACCAGTATCAAAAGAAGACTGGAAGCCTAGAATAGCCGAACCCAGTCGATTCCAGACTGAGGGAGTCCCAATGCTTAGACCCAACATTTGCAATATGACCAAAGGTTCCGAAGCTAGTTGGCGAGACCAATAGTGCCTAAGCCCAGAAATCACAATCTGAAATCATGCCGAAACCAATCTTACCGAAGTCCATAACCCTACCGTAGCTGGATCACACCCCAAACTTCCGAAGCCCAGATTTCCAAATCCCTTATATGCCGAAGTCATCCTTACCTTAGCTAGACCACTCCCGAGAAGATCAATCACCTTACTAAAGCTGGACCATACCCCATACTTCCGAACCCAGCCGAAGCCCAGATTTCACAATCAAAAATCACGCTATATATAGGGCCAACCAAGCGTAGCAAGGCCGATCCTTAACTTTTTGGAACTTGTTGATTGAGTTTAGCTTACATTTAAGAATCTGTATCACATTAAGGGCAATGGACCCGACCGGGGTACTGTAGTGTTGTTGAAGCGAGCCTAGGGCTTCAGCATGGTTCTACCATAAAAGAGATTTTCATAGCTACTCAAGCATTATCCAAACAGGGGAATATTGAAGCTGTTGATGAACAAAAAATATGTAACTTGTTTACTGGACTTCATTAAA
The DNA here is from genome assembly GCA_020205615.1 of Panax quinquefolius. Taxonomy (NCBI): domain Eukaryota; kingdom Viridiplantae; phylum Streptophyta; class Magnoliopsida; order Apiales; family Araliaceae; genus Panax; species Panax quinquefolius. The sequence continues at coordinate 9,541,752 of CM035165.1, read as the reverse complement.
GCTCAAGGGTTCTCAATTGAAAATGTAAATGAGTTCTCTTGTAAAGGAAAATCTGTTCGCACTGTCAATTCAAACGATCTGTTTGATAAAAGTTCTCTTAGAGATTGCAGTCCTGTAGCTCCGGATAAGCCCCTTAACCTCTCTGTCTCTGGTGTTGTGCCTTCTTTGGAATAAGGTGAGTTTCCTTGTGCTCCATTTTTGGTGGGTGCCTTTGGGTTTACTTCTGGGCAAGCTGGGCCTGTGTTGGTTAAGCCATATAGCTCGGGAGTGGCTCAGCAGGTGCAAAAGGCCCCTTATGCTCATGTCGATGGTGTGGTGCCTCTGGTTATGCCTTCTTGGAGCTCTATTATGGCAAAAGGCACCCCCAAAACTTCTTTGGTTCTTGAATATTTCCCTCTTGCTCGTCCGTCATTGGAAAATGGGCCCATCACTATTAAGGCCCCTTTTGAGGTCCTTCAGCTTGGTAATAACCTCTAGAAATCTTGCCTTGTTGGAAGTTTTATTCACTCTATGGTTCCTTTCAAACTGGTTGAAGATAGTGTTCATAAGATGTGGGATAGCCTGGGGCTGCAGAAGATCTTCTTGAAGGATAAGGGGTATTTCATCTTCAAATTCTCTAATCATGAGGCTTGTGACAATATCCTTGCTTTAGGTCCTTGGTATGTTTCAAATAAACTTCTAAAACTCTTGAATTGGAAGGAGAGGTTAGATTTTAAATCTGATATGTGCTCTAAGGCCCCGGTTTGGGTGAAATTCCATAATGTTCCTTTGTCCTACTTATCTGGCCCTGAACTAAGCTATCTTGCTAGTGGGATAGGTAAACCTCTCTTTAATAGGATATGTGTTGAGATTTCTACCTCTTCAGGCTGACCCTCTAGCCTTGAAGTTGTTGTCCTCGATGAGGAGACCAAATCAGAAAAAGTGGTCTCGGTTGAAGTGGAGTACCAGAATAAACCCTTGTCATGCTCTCATTGCAAGTCCTTTGGGCACTCTATTCTTAGATGTCCTCAAGTTAACTATAAATGGGTTCCTAAAATTCAATGCATGCCCCTGCTGTTGGTGAATATTCTGCTTCTCCAGCTATCCCTTATCCTCCTCCTACTGTAACTTCTGACAGTTTGACCTTGGTTGTTAAGGGTCCTAAAAAGCAAGTTGGTTCGGCCTCTCCCTCTGGCCCTCTAGACTCAAATTTGTTCAACCTTCTTTCCCCTATGGCCACTGGTCCTCAGGACTGTTTCTCCGACACTAATGTCACTCCTTCTCCTAACCCCCTTGTGCACTTAAATAAAATAGGCATTACCGATGGGAGTAATACCGACGGCTGAGACGCAGTCGTGAATGAGTATAATGCTGACGGGAAGGCCGTCGAGAATGATCCCCGTCGCCAATGTGTAATGATTCCTATTCAGCGCCCAATTTTTCTCTTCCCGGGCGCGCGAAAAATATAGGTCGACAGACTTATTTCATAAGCGACGGCAGTGCCGTCGTGATTGACATTAGTAGCGACGGTGTTATTAACGACGGATGTGCCGTCGAGATTAGGTTTATATTTAATTTGGTCAGTTTAATTTTTTTCATTCTACTTTTTCGCTTTTTCCTTCCCTCCCTTGCGATTCTGGTTTCTCTTCCTGCCGTCGCCTTCTTCCTTCTTGCCGCCGCCCTCTGGCTGGTTCTCGCCGTCGCCACCATCCTCTATTTGTTGTCACCGTCCCTCTCTGTCTCTCAAGAAACAAGGTATGTTTTCCCTAATCCAATTTTCCCCCAAATGTAACTTATTTTGGTCAGTTTAACAAAATATCGATTGGTTAGGCTTAGATATCATTTGGGCTGGGAAATTCTTTGTGCTGAGCTATTGAGCTGCATACCTTCAAACTAAATGAGTGTTATGAGATCTTTGTGTGGTTTGGGCCAAGGCCTTCTAGTTTTGTCAGGGGAAAAAAATTAGTTATATTTTTGTTTCGTCTTGATGATCATTAGAAGAAAGAACTTATGAAATTAATGAACCAAATATTAGTTGCTGTGTAATACTTAGTTATATTCTTTTTGTTCGGGGGGACTAATTATTTAGAACTTATGAAATTAATGAACCAAGTATATTTGCTGCGATAATAATGCGATAAAAATTAGTTATATTGGAAGTGTACCTTGTTTCTACACTTTCACTCTATTTTCCCCCAAATATTAGTTGCTGTGTAATACAAATTTATAGTTTACAAGTTTTCATGACATGAGATACCCAGTTGCAGTGTATTATTACTTCATTCTATTTTGCGTGTTTGGGTGCATATTTCTCTGTAATTTCAGACTTTGCTCACAAGGACACATTAGTACTATCATTTATGTTTGGACAAATTGGATTGCAGAGTACTTGAAGAAAGAATCTGTCATTTATGTGAGAGGTTCCAATTCACTTGTGTTTATCTATTGACATCATGAAATCACTTGGAGAAAAAATCTGTCATTTATGCTCTTTTATTGAACCTTACACATCGAAGTCCTGTCATTCACCAATAGCTGTTTGTGTGATATTACATTCATCTAACAGACATCATTTGTGACCTATTCAAGTGTTACAACCATTCAAGATACTTGTACAGAAGGCACCCATATCTTAACATTTGAAATAATGAAATAAAGCCTCCTATTATAAGACTTATTGTACTATATTATGTTTATGCAATTATAGCTCGTTTCAACTCGAGTGCCAATTATAAGACTAAGTTGTCCAGAAAGGTTTGTGAGCACTGAGCAATACTTGTTTTTTAAGCCTATGGCATTTATGGATAACGAGTTGACGACCAAGTTAGGAGCTGATTATATTGAGTTTATATTACATGCTCAATCATCTATAGTGCAAGTCTGTAAGATGTGTTTGTTTAATGTTCACAAAGAATGTCCCGTTGCAACTGACGGGACTCGATTCCGACATACGGAAGTCGAGTTATCGCCCAGTTTGCAAAACTCGCCAACACTTAGGCAAAAAGCTAAAAAATAAGTTAAAACCCGCTTCGACCGTCTGAACGCCACGCAAGCACACACATAAAATCCTGTGGGTATTAGACACGCATTACAACTGACGGGACTCGATTCCGACATATGAAAGCCGAGTTATCGCCCAATTTGCAAAACTTGCCAATAATTAGGCAAAAAGTCGAAAAATAGGACAAAATCCGCCTCGACCGTCAGAATGCCATGCAAACACACACATAGCACCGCGTAGGTATTAGACACGCGTTGCAACTAACGGGACTCCATTCTGAAATACGGAAGCCGAGTCATCGCCCAGTTTGCAAAACTCGCCAATAATTAGGCAAAAAGTTGAAAAATAGGTCAAAACTCACCTCGACCATCCGAACGCCATGCAAACACACACATAGCACCGCGTAGGTATTAGACATGCGTTACAACTGACGGGACTCGATTCCGACATACGAAAGCCGAGTTATCGCCCAGTTTGCAAAACTCGCCAACATTTAGGCAAAAAGCCAAAAAAATATGTCAAACCCGCCTCGGCCGTCCGAACACGACACAAACACACACATAGCATCGCGTAGGTATTAGACACGTGTTGCAACTGACGAGACTCGATTCTGACATACGGAAGCCGAGTTATCGCCCAATTTGTAAAACTCGCCAACACTTAGGCAAAAAGCCAAAAAAATAGGTCAAATCCCGCCTTGACCGTCCGAACGCCACGCAAACACACACATAGCACCGCGTAGGTATTAGACACGCGTTACAACTGACAGAACTCGATTCCGACATACAGATGCCGAGTTATCAGCCCATTTGTAATAATTATAGAACATAAACTATAATAATTTAAATATGCTCTATTTTCGACTTCGTAATTAATATTTTTACTTTTATAGGGTATTGTTGATGAGACTCATGGGGTAGTAGAAGCGTGACGCGAAGCGATGCCCGTATGAGATGGTGATGATAGATGAAGTGATCTTGATGAGACTATGGAGGGTGGGACCGCAGGTGGGACATGTGATGGGACCGGCGATCGTACGATAGATGGCGATGATGATGACACTGAAATTCCTGATCTTGGGTTGTAGTTAGTTTATGTTTATATTTTGACTTTTATGTATGTATTTATATAACTTTTGAGTTGTACAGACTAGAGTTTTGTATCTAACTAAATTGATTGTCGATGGTAAAATATATGATTGTTATTGATATGTGTGCATTGTCATTATTAGTCTTTCTTTAATTTATAACAGGTACAATTATGTATATGTAAATGAACAGGGGAATTTTACAATTTTAAATTTTTTTTTTTAAGCAGGTCATTGGTGAGGGGGTCATTGATGACGACACTCTACACTCATTGGCGATGGCATGCCGTCGGTAATGACAGTAATTTCAATTTTGCAAAATGTTTATTAACGATAGCATGTCCGTCGCTAGTGTCTGCAGAATTCGGTAATATCACGTTTAGCGACCGAATTTGTAATGACCCGTCAAGAATGACATTCTTCTGACATGAAAGTGACGGGAGTCCTGGTGACGCACCTCTGTAGGCGACGGGAGGGGTGACGGGACCGTGTCATTGCCGCTTAATGACCTCACCGCCGACGGCAATGCAGTCGTCAAGCGACGGGAAAGGCCGCTGTTAAGAATGACTTTTTTTTTTTGTAGTGGTGGGTAAACTTAAACTGATGGATGAGAAGGAAGTTCAGGATCTCAAACACAAAGTTGTAGGCCTTCTTGATGTTGGTCAAGCCTCTAAGAAAAAGATCAAAGGATGGGGGAGCAAGAAGCCCCCAACTTAAATTTCTTCCCTGTTTTATGTTAAATTTTTGCTCTATGAATATTAGAGGTGTAAATACGTCTCCTAAGCAGACTAGCATCCATGATCTCATTTGTAAGCATAATATCTCTTCTGTTGGCCTGGTTGAAACAAGGGTTAAGTCACCTAAGGCCAATTCTGTCTCTAAAGCTATTTGTAGGAATTGGCAGTGGCACTTTAATTATAAGTATCATGTGAATGGAAGAATTTGGGTTGGTTGGGACCCAAATATCTGGAATGTCATTGTAATTACAAAGTTTGCACAATTTATCCATTGTTCTGTTTCTTCTGTCAACTTTAGTTTTAATGGTTTTGTTATTATTGTTTATGGGCTCAATACCCCTAGTGAAAGGAAATTTCTTTAGAATGATGTGAGAGCTATTGCTGGCTCGTTTGATAAATCGTGGACCCTTCTTGGGGACTTCAATGTGGTTAAATCCTTGACTAAAATTAATGGAGGTGTTTGTTCTTGGGACTATGGTATGCAAGACTTTAAAGATTGGCTTGATGACCTTCTCTTGATGGACCTCCGTGCTATTAGCCCTCTTTTCACCTGGTGGGATTCTCAAATAGCAAACCCAACTTACAAGAAGCTTGATCATGCTTTGGTTCATAACCTCTGGTTGAATTCCTATCTCAACTCCCAAGCTCTTTTTTGCCCTCGTGACCTCTCTAATCACTGCCCTGTGGTGGTTCATTCTTGTTTTTCCTTACCCTATATTCCTAAGCTTTTCCAGTTCTTTAATTTCATGATGGGTCTAGATAATTATCATGATGTGGTTCAGATTGCTTGGCTCACTCCTTGCTCGGGTGACCCGCTACAGATTCTGGCAGGGAAGCTCTCTGCTGTTAAGTTTGCTTTTAAGGATCTTAATCAGCGCAATGGAAATATGATCTCAAATGTCAATAAGGCTAGGGACTGCTTGCACTCTACTCAGCATGCCATCTCTCTCAATCCGAGCGATCTTTCTCTCCTTCCTATTCAAAAATCTCAAATTAATTCTCTTTGGGATGCTCTCCTACTTGAAGAGAAACTTGTTAAGAAAAAATCTAGAATTCAATGGTTGTAGGAAGGTGATAAGAATACGGGTTACTTCCATAACCAAGTAAAGCAAAGGTGGAACACGAATAAAATTTTAGCAATATAGAATATGGAGGGTGAATTATGTTTTGGGCACTCGGCTGTTCAACGTGTTGCAGTTAACCACTTCTATGATCTTTTTGGTAAGCCTTCTCCTGCTGATTGCTCCTCTATCCCTTTTCCTGATTCTCTTAGGGCCAAGCTTGTGTCCTCACAAAAAGCTCTATTGCTCGAAAGAGATGTGTTGGATGAGGAGATTTTGTCCACCCTTAAGTACATGAAGAAGAACAAGAGCCCTGGCCCTGATGGGTTTAATGTTAATTTCTTCGTCCATGCTTGGGACATTATTGGGGAGGTTTTTACTGCTGCAATATGTTCCTTTTAGAGTCAAGGATGTCTGTTTAGGGGGTCCAACGCCACGACCATTGCTTGTGTGCCGAAAGTTCAGAACCCCTCCTCTATGAATGATTACAGACCCATCTCTTGTTGCAATACAACTTATAAGTGCATTTCAAAGCTCATTGCGTCTAGGCTTAGGGATATTCTCCGTTCCATCATTTCTCCTTTCCAATCTGCTTTTGTTCCGGGACTGAGAATTGATGATAACATTCTTCTTGCTCAAGAACTTTTCAGAAATTACCACAGACCTTCTGGCCAGGCCAAGTGTGCTATAAAGATTGATCTCAGGAAGGCTTTTGACTCTGTTTCTTGGGATTTTTTGTGGACTGCTCTTAAACTTTTCAAGTTCCCCTCCTAAATTTATTTTTTGGATCAAGGCTTGCGACTCCACTTCCAGTTTCTCTGTTAAGGTTAATGGGGCTTTATGTGGTTGTGACAACCCGAATTTTTATAAGTTATTAAAATAGGAATTTAATAATTAAAATTCTTATTACGAGATGTTTTAAGTTTGAGTATGTATATGTATGTGTTGTATATTTTAAAATATGTGATCTGGTGTGAAGAGAAATATATATTCATATATTGGGAAAGTGAGGTTCAATAGTTAAGTTAACTATTGAAGAAATTAAATGAATTTGGTAATTAATTTTTAATATTTATTGAATTAAATAATTAATTTATTGAGAAAAATAAATAATTTATGAAAATGTGGTATAATAATTTAGTTACATGTGTATGGTAATTAAGTAAAAGCAAAGGTAAATTTTATTCTTTGAATATTTAATTTAATGAATTAGTTAAATTAAATGAGTTATTTAATATTAAAGAAAATAAATAAATTAAATAAAGTAATGTTTCAAATTTATTAATTAAATTATGGATATGTAATTATTTATTAATTATAAGTATAATTATAATAAAAATTATAATTATTATAATTACCATTATAAGTTATTTAAATTAATTAAGTTAAAGTCATGTAAATGAACTAAAAACAAGTGTGACAAAAGTAACTATATAATATAATATTATTAGAATAATCTAGTATGGGGGAAATTATGTGTAACCAAACGCAGCCTTATGGCTTTTGGTTTATCATGGCTCCATTTACCTTTTTGTTTTTCACACGCGACGACGGGGGGAGGGAGCCGGTTATATGTTACGATTACGCTTTCTAAGGTTAAGAACACAGAAGAGAGGATTAGAGAGATGGAGAGAATTCTCCATAATTGAGAAGAAATTCAGAGAATCAAAGAAGAGGAAGAAGATTAATTAAGATTCTCTAATCATCTAGCTAATTAAAGGTAAGCAATCTAGTTTAAAGTTTAGAGTTCTTAGTTTTATTTTCTAAGTTCTCTGTAATTAAAGTTCTAGGGTTAATTGTTGAGAAATTAGTTTTATGTGTAAACTGTAAATTGGTAATGGAAGTTTTTAATATGTCGAAAAACGAAAAACGACTCAAGTTGAACGAGTCAAACGGATGTAAAATGAATTCGTAGTGTGAGATTTCGTTAATTATGTGAAAATATAGAAGTAATGTATGAACATGTGATTTGAAGCTATAATTGGTGGTTCTATATGGGTTGTGTGTTTAGAATGGATAAATACATGTTTAGAATTAATTTTATAAAGTATATGATGTTTGGGTATGCTTAAATTAATGTTGAAGTGAAAAAATTGGGTGTTTTTGGGATGAACGATTGGCGTCGTCATGAATCGCAGAATCGAGTCTGCGTTACTGCAGGGTGGCACACAAGCAACCCAAGTTAAAGTAGGTGATGCTCACATTGAGACGCTTTCCTGTGAGAGATCAAAAGGCAAACATATGGTGCTATCAAATGTGTTGAAACATGTATGCAGTTAGGAGAGCTTTTAATGTATAGTAAAGAGGAATGTTATATAATCGTTTCTAACGTCCATTAAGCACTTAACATGCACAGATTGGAAGACTTTAAATACTTAATTTATTATTAAGTATCAATTATAGGAAGAACTTGGAAGCATGATTTAAAGGTTAATTTAATTTAAATTAATCTAATATATATCCAAAATGGTGTAGAGACAATATAAGGGACTTATCTACATGTTAAGTACTAATTTAGTAGATATTTTGGAAAGCATGAGATAAAATTGAAAGAACGATTTAAATGTAACTTGATTAATTAACCTAATATATGTTTAAAGGGATGTAAGTACGCATTATAAGACATAACAGTCAATTATAAGAGAAGCTTAACGAGATATAAGGCGGAGGTTAACTTAGTTGTTGTTAACAAGTGTAATAAATCTAATATGAGGTAATGGAACATGTGACGACTTTAACGAACGTTAAGTGTCGGTTACGAAAGAAGTATAAAGAAAAACAAGATGGGATTATGTAACGATAAGTGTCATACGAAGAGGAGTAAACACCTGAAGATATGTGTTAAGTTTCAAAGAGACGAAAGTTATAAAAAGATTAAGACTAAGAGTCAATGTGGGTTGTTTTTGGTATGTGTAACTAATGCATGTGAATATGAACCTTTGAACTGTTGTAGGATGTACGCAAAGCATATAAGCTATTTTTGGTAATTGGTAAACAACGATCAAGGCAAGTCTTTCAGTTCCTATTTGCTATGTAAACTTGTTGTTTAACTGTTTTAAATCTTTATTGCAAAGAGCATGATGTGTTATATATATGTTGAATGTATGAAATGTTAAAGTCAATTTATGACTATGTTGATTGACTAAAGCATGCTGATTGAGTAAGGACTCAATCTTTATACTTGTTATATGAACTATAACATGTATGTTATATGTTGAGCATGTTATTATGTGCTATGTGATGCATGAAAACTGTTAGATTTTGCTGGGCTGTCGAGCTCAATCTTGCAAATAACCACTTTTGCAGGATTAATATTCAAGGTAAAGTTATGTGTTACTTGAAAGACATGAATCAGATGTAATACTTGAAGATTTACACACTTTGGTTGTGTTATAACTATTTGAACCACGTTTAAGGTTCCGAATAATGTATTAATGTTGAATTGTAATATCAATTTGCGATATAAACTATTGTAGTATTAAAACGATTCTGAGATATTTAGCTGTAAAGGTTGAAGGTTTTGGGAATGAGGATAGTTTGTAATAGAAAATTTTAATTATTCTGCAAATTTCAATGGTTGTATTATCGTTTAATGATGTAAAATTAGAGGTTGAATGTATTATTAACGACCAAAGTTGAGAATTAAATTGTATGAATTTTAGGGTCGTTATAGTTGGTATCAAAGCTGTAGCTTATAAACCTTAGGTAGGAGTACCGTAGACTATAACCTTAGAGAAGAGATGTGAAGATAATGAAAGAATAAGCTTAGATAGAGTTTGAATAATAAGAAGTAATTTAAGAAACGTATAGAGAAGGGATTAAAACATGCGTGAGAGGATTCAAAGAAGAATCTCGTAGAGTTATAAGAAATATGAATGTGGGGTTACCCAACTCCAATAATAAGGACGTAAGGTGATAATAAATAGACAGTGTCTATAAAAAGAGAATGATAAAGAAGTAAAGAATAAAAAGGTTATATTTACGTATGGTACAACTGTATTCTTTAATAGTTGATGTGTGGTATCTGGGCTAAACGATTCCTTCATAGAGTGGAGGTATATACGAACTAGCAACTTGGAACCTAGTTTGTTGGTTGTTTGTGGGAAACCACTCAACGTACTATATTGAAACTATTAGAGACTCGATGTGTACCAAGTATAGAAAAGGGATACATATGATGAAAATGTAGAACTTGAATGAAATATTGAACAATATAAATTAAGTTAGAAATTCTTAAAGAAGGAATTGTTATATAAACAAGAAGATTCAAAGAAGAATCTTGAAGAGATATGTAGATAAGAAATTGGAGTTACCTAACTCCAATAGCTAAGATAACGAATAATGTCGTAAATGAACGAAAAGAAAGGGGATCGTAAAAGAAAATGATCACGAGTTAAGAAAAGAATTTTAAGGGAGATGATTATAGAATAAGATCACGACGTGATCTGTTTAAGTTATAGAAGAAAGATTGTCTGTAATGTTTGAATAATTATAGCTTAATGCTATGCAGATGGTGTACTATGAAATAGTATGAGATAACTCACGAGGAGTTATAGATGATGTGATACGAGGAATTCGTATCGAGCAAAGAGGAAGTTATAAGCAAGATAGAGTTAGGTGGGATTTCAATTGAGGACTCATGTGATGACTGAGTTGTACAAATCTTTGTATGGGCGAGGGTTTTGTGCTTGCACTCAGTTTATCATATTGATAATCATTGAAATGTTGGTGTCGCGCTATCAATGTATATGTGGCGAAAAGGTGATTCTTTTCTCAAGGGTATGTTTGATAGTTAGAAACTATTAAGATTAGACAGATACTATTAGGATTAAGCACGGTTCTTAAAACTAATGCATATGGTAAGTTCGTGACTCATAATAATATGGTATATTTTGAACCCCTCAGCGAATGGACGCCTATGGTCTGACTAGGTTAAGTTCTTAAACTCATATTATTGTGGCAAGTTCCTGAACTTCCAATGTGCGGTAAGTTTGATGAACTGGGGTATAATTAAGTTATGAATTTAGAATTGAGGATTAGGGGAATAGATAGAATTATTAAGCAATGGATTAGTATAGAAAGTAGAGACATAAGTTTTTCCAAATCTTCTAGCTATGCTAGACTTCAAAAATTTTGACATCAAGCTAAATTCGCACTATGTGCCTTTTTAAAATGATTTTTTACTCTCAACGCATGATGACAAATGTGTATGTGTGGACTTCGGGACACTAACACATCGTTACCTGTTCAGATATGATGTCACTAAAACTGATTTTCAAAGATTTTTGAACTGTTTAAAGAATAGTCTATGCTAATTGTTTCGGCTAGACGAAAATGATTTAAAAATATCAAAATGTATTTTATATCATCAATGTGTCATGGAACCTAGTGCAGAGATAAAAAAAAAAAACGATGGAGTCATCAATGCAGTATTACTTAGTGTTGGATGTGATCTAAGGATTGTCAGCCAACTATGGTATGATGTAGTATGATAAAATCACCTAATGATGGAATCCTCAAAGCGATTTGTAAATCTGATAAAGATATCGTAGCGTCATAAAAAGGATTTTTTTGAGATTTCTTTAAGATATGAGAATATATATATATATATATATATATGTATGTATATTTCGATTGATGTCTGAATTATGACACCCCCAAATCCGGGTACTTCGATTCCACGGGATTTGGGGTTCACTGTACAAATATCATCTATTTATCTACCCATAATAAATGCAACTATGCAATAAATAGAAATAAAATCTTCCCCTTATGGGGTTACAACATCTAAATAATAAACATAATCCCAGGTTACCACTAACCTTAAACATCTGTGCGGAAACATAAACAATTAAGTCTTAAACAACATCATTAACGTAAGTCTTAAACAAATACATCATCATATAAAACAACAAGTCTCCATCACTTGTTAACCTTTACCTTGCCTTTACTAGTAGAAGGTTCGTCGGTTCTTTCGTTCTTAACTGCAATGTTATTATTAAGCAAGAGTGAGCACGATTGCCCACAAGTATAACAATGAAATAACAGTATAATAACATGAGACTGAATCAAAGACATCTGAATAAAAGCTCAACTCTTGAATCAAGAATGAATAACAAGAATCAAGAGATTTCTGAGGGTCATAAGACCTTGAACTATGTCCTAGGTTAGCAAGGGTTATACTTGAAACCTTTAACAATCATAAGACTATGGACCATTCTACTTGTACTTAGGGGGATCAGCCCTTAGTACCATACTGTGCACAATATCTTAACGCTAATGCATAAGTAAATTCATTTGCAGGGTTGTTCATCTCAGTTTGACATTCGAGTCCGCACCAAAGGAAGTTTGGTTAGGATAATTCAATAAGGGTTCTGAAATTTAGAACGTTCATCAACTATGGACTAGTCGAATCAATAAGGGTTCGCTAGTCTAATAAGGTTCAACAATAATGATAATTAAATTGAATAATAATCTCAATAGGTATACAATAGGACAATTATTGTATAACAGAATCATGCTTTGAAAAGATAATCAATCTTTAATATAACAATTGAACTTGATTAATAATAATGAGAATAACTCAATAATGATAACAAGTAGGGTTAAGAAACTTGCCTCTTGCGTAGATTACACGTTAATTAAACTCGTTCTTTGATTTAAATCCTACATATCATTTACATTCATAATACCAGTCAATTATAACATACTAATCATCAAACATTTATTCTCTTTGTCTAACTTTGATTATGACTATACTTAGTCAATTTATCACACTCATTGTCACATAATTTACACTTCACAAATAATAAGTTAATTACGTATTCAATAATTCAATCCACATGTAATTATGCTATTTACATGTTAATCATCGATTTTAACATCTTATTATACTTCTAGCATATTTCTATGTTCATTACATTAAGTTACTAACACATTGCTAGACTTAACATTTAAAAATAATTTATTTTTTGACATTTTGGAGAGTGGCGCTGCGGTGCCACTTTTATACTAGGTCTTGGTATTACTGCAAACCTGCATATCAGGACGGACACTTCATGTTGCGACTCGAAAATAGAAGTAGCCGTATACTGCACATGGCGTACCGATTCTTAGAAATGGGATTCATGAAAAATCGCAGAACATGCCAATTTCTACCAATTTCTTATTTTCTACTCGAATTTAGACATACCCACACAATATAATTCACACATAATCATTACCCAACATTTATAGAGTGACTTTAACTAATTTAAACCCTTAATTACAGAATTAAAGCATGCAATTTTCACTGTTCTTGATGTTCTTGAAGGTTTTGAAAATAATACATGAAAATTAACACTACGGATTCGTTATAACAGCGAATCCGTTCGTTTAAAGTTTGGTCTCTTCGTATCAACATGCATAATAAAATAAGAGTTTAAATTTTAGGAAAACATTTATGTTTGACATACTAAAATCATGTATAAGGCCCTATGGCCATAACCCAAACTCTGTAAATTTTGAAATAACAAGTCATCGTATAACGACATATTTTATGATACTGATGATATGGTCTACATAATAAATATATAATCAAATACGATTTGATATGACATAACACATATAAAACCCATAATCATTACTCCTATCCCAATTACAGAGGTTTAAATCAAAAACTATGAAACTCATATTCATGAAACTTAACAACATAAAATAGAAATTGGGAAGGAGGAGATTACCCTATAGAGTATAAATTAGTAGGCTTAGATTCTTCACTTTCAATCTCCTTCACAAACTCACAATTTCTCTCTGAAAGTTTTATCTCTGTGATAATTTTCTAGACTTAGAATAATAAGAAAAGAAAGGAAGAGAAGACGTCAAATAATTAAATATACTGAGCGCAGAGTGGTCAGTTGGCCCAATCATGGGTTAACTGCTGTTAACTCCCCCTAGGGCCTTGTTTGGCTTAGCAAGAATAGATTACAAAACTATTTAATTTAATAAAACCTCTACAATATAGTTTAATTCATGTCACACCCAATTATATAATAGCTCAATTATATTATTTAATTTAATATAAAATAATTATAATAATTTCTCATAAATTCACATAGTCACATAATTAATTTTTCTCCTTAATTAATTATATCAAATTATTAAATCTCCAATTCATTATTACATTAATTAAATAACATTAGGCTTATTAAATATTTCTTTTAATTCAATAAGCTTACAAAATTACATACTTGAATATTAAATATTCTCTACATTAATTTAATAAATGTAAGACATATAATTAAATTAATCAATCACATTTGCATCAATTAATTATTTAATCTAATAATTAATTCATTGAAAATATTTATTTAATTCAATAAATATTAAGAATTAAATTACAAAAATCTCGTTTATCACATCTTTCCCCCCTTAAAAGGATTCTGTCCCTAGAATCACGACTCAATAAATTTTGACCCATTACATACTCCCCCCTTATAAAGATTCTGTCCCCAGAATTGCTTACACATAATTAAGTAAATAAATGATGGTAGTTCTTCATCATATTCTTTTCGAGTTCCCACGTGGATTCTTCAGCGTTGTGGTTCCTCCAAATTACCTTAACAGAAGGTATTACTTTATTTTTGAGAACTTGTTCTTTTATGTCGACAATTTGAACATGATTTTCTTCGGAAGATAAGTCTTTTTCAAAATGCAGGGGTTCGTATTCAATTACATGCTTGTAATCAGGTTTGTAGGGTCGTAACACAGAAACATGGAAGACGTTGTGGACATTCTCGAGTGATGGAGGTAAAGCTACCTCATACGCGACTTCTCCGATTCGTCGTAGTACTTCAAAGGGTCCAATGAATCTTGGGCTCAATTTCCCTTTCTTTCCGAACCTGATCTTTCCCTTCCAAGGAGAGACCTTCAAGAAGACATAACTACCTGATTTAAATTCGATATTTTTACGGTGTGGATCAGATTTTTCTTGTCTCATCTTGAAATGCTACTAGTCGTGCTTCGGATAACTTTGATTATTCTCACATTTCTTTGTACCAATTCTGGACCTAGTAATTGTCTTTCGCTAACTTCATCCCAATAAAGTGGAGTTCTGCACTTTCTATTGTATAACGCTTCATAAGGCGGCATGCCAATACTAGCGTGGTAACTGTTGTTGTAGCCGAACTTTACTAACGGTAGGTGATCATCCCAATTTCCTTTAAAGTCCATCACACAGGCTCTTAGCATATCTTCTAATGTCTAAATCGTTCTTTCGCTCTGTCCGTCTGTTTGAGGGTGGTATGTTGTACTCATTCGCAGTTGCGTTCCCATGCATTCCTGAAGACGTTTCTAGAAATTCAATGTGAAGCGCGAATCTCTATCAGAAATAATTGACACCGGAACTCCGTGCCTTGAAACAATCTCTTTTACGTATAACCTCGCCAACTGATCTAAGTTGAATCTAATTTTGATCGGAAGGAAGTGTGCGGATTTCTTCAGTCGGTCAATGATAACCCATACTGTGTCGTAGCCTTTCTGAGTCGTCGGAAGGCCAACCACGAAGTCCATTGTAATATGTTCCCATTTCAATTCTGGGATCTCTAACGGTTGTAGCAATCCACTTGGTCTCTGATGTTCTGTTTTCACTTTCTGATTGGTAAGACACTTGGCAACACATTCTGCAACATCTAGTTTTAAATTTGGCCACCAGAAATGTTGTCGAAGATCTTGGTACATTTTGGTACTACCAGGATGAATCGAATATCGTGAACTATGAGCCTCACTCAAAATTTCTTCCTTAATCTCTTGTACTTGCAGAACCCAAATTTTACTTTCAAATCTCAGTATTCCTTCCTTATCCATCTTAAATCTCGGTTCAGTTCCTTCAGATATCTTCTTTGTCACCTTTTTATATTCTTCGTCCTGAAGTTGAGCCTCCTTTACTTTATCTAGTAGAGTGGTACCAGATTGCATCTGAAATAGCTTCTCATCAATCTCCATAGGATACTTCACTTCTAACTCCAGTTTCTCCATTTCTGAAATTAGCTCCTCCTGAGCAGTTAACATCATCAAATTCTCACGACCCTTTCTACTTAAGGCATCGGCAACCACATTTGCTTTACCCAGATGGTATAAAATCTCACAGTCGTAATCCTTAATTAATTCCAACCATCTTCTTTGATGCATATTCAAATCCTTCTACGTGAAAATATATTTCAGACTTTTGTGGTCTGTATATATTTCACACTTCTCCCCGTAGAGATAGTGCCTCCAAATTTTCAAAGCAAAAACAATTGCAGTTAACTCCAAGTCATAGGTCGGATATCCCTTCTCGTAATCCTTCAATTGTTGTGATGCAAACGCAATAACTTTTCCGTTTTGCATCAGCACACAGCCAAGTCCTTTATGCGACGCATCACTATAAAC
This sequence comes from Panax quinquefolius, assembly GCA_020205615.1. NCBI lineage: Eukaryota > Viridiplantae > Streptophyta > Magnoliopsida > Apiales > Araliaceae > Panax > Panax quinquefolius. The sequence goes on along the minus strand of CM035165.1, from coordinate 9,525,480 downwards.
AACAAAATTACATGTATCATCCGGAAGAGATAACACAGGTGTCGTACTCAACCTCTTCTTCAATTCTTGAAAACTTTCCTCACACTTATCCGTCAAAACAAATTTCACAGCTTTTCGAGTTAAATTTGTAGCGGAGTTGCGATCTTGGAAAAATCTTGAATGATCCTTTTATAATACCCTGCCAATCCAAGAAAACTTCGTACTTCCGACGGCGTCCTCGGCTGATCCCAGTTAATCACGGCTTCGACTTTGGAGGGATCTACCGAAATTCCATTTTTATTGATCACGTGCCCAAGAAATTGTACTCGTTCAATCCAAAATTCGCATTTCGAAAACTTGGCATACAACTTTTCCCTTCTCAATACTTCAAATGTTAATCTCAAGTGCTCTTCATGTTCTTCCTTGGTTTTCGAATAGACCAAAAGGTCATCTATAAATACCACTACGAACTTATCCAAAAATGGTTTGAACACACCATTCATTAGTCTCATAAATGATGCAGGAGCATTCGTAAGACCAAACGACATTACTAAAAATTCGTAGTGTATCGCGTTCGAACTACCATCTTGATACATCCTCTGGCCTCACCTTCAGTTGATGATAACCGCTTCTCAAGTCTATCTTGGAAAAGTATCTTGCTCCCTTCAATTGATCAAACAGTTCGTCGATCCTCGGTAATGGATATCTGTTTTTAATCGTGACCTTATTCAGTTCTCTATAGTTAATGCAGAGCTGCATCGATCCGTCCTTCTTTTTCACAAATAACACCGGCGCTCCCCACGGCGATACGCTTGGTTGAATGTACTTCTTGTTCAACAATTCTTGTAGTTGTACCATTAGTTCTTTCATCTCTACTAGTGCCATTCGGTATGGTGCCTTCGATATTGGAGCAGTTCTAGGCGCCAAATCGATCACGAAATCTACCTCTCTATCTGGTGGGAGTCCTGGCAAATCGTCTGGAAATACGTCGATGAAGTCCCTCACAATCGGTATTTCTTCTACCTTCGGATTACTGTTTTTCATTTGTCGACTATGTAAGCTAAGTATCCTACACAAACCTTGTCTTAATAACTTCACGGCTCGCATCATTGTGAGACAACTCGCTTGTCTAAAGCGACTTTGCTACTATAAAACACAACCTTTGACGGGTCATAAGGTTATCGCTTCTTTTGGCAATCAATTACAGCCCCGTAATTGAATAACCAGTCCATTCCCAATATAACGTCAAATTCCCCAAGTCGAATAGGGATAAGATCTACGTTCATGATATTTCCACTGTTATTTCCCCGGTTTCCTCCTAATCCTGACCCTCCCGATCCCTTCTTAGGACAGTCTCTTGCCAAATAGTCCTTTGAACCACAAGTAAAGCAAGCACCCTTCTTTGAGTTAGGACAGTTAGGTGCTATGTGGCCTTCCTGACCACAATTGTAGCACACTCTTTTTCCTTTCATACAAACTCCCAAATGGGCTTTCCCGCAGGTCGGGCATACTTCGATTCTTTTCTTCTGACTACCTTGTTGATTCCCCGATGATGAGTTGTCATTCCACCTTTTCTTCTAATTAAAATTTCCACCTCTTGTGCCACTTCCACTAGCCTTGTTATTTACTTCACCTTCAATCATCTTCTTCTTCTGATCTTGATTATACTTGGTCACCGCATCGCTTCCACCTTCAGTGATGATGGCCTTTTCCAGTACTCCGGCAAATGTGTTTATCTGAAACATTGATACTTTACTATATACCCAAGGCTTTAGTCCTTGTTCGAATCTTCTGGCTTTTCTTTCGTCCGTGTGTACTTGATACGGGGCGAACCTCGCCAACTCGTTGAATCTAGCCGCATAATCAGGTACACTCATATTTCCCTGCTTCAATTCCAGAAATTGAACCTCCATCTGGTTCTGTGAGCTGGTTGGGAAGTACATCTCGAAGAACATCTCTTTAAATCTCTCGCAAGTAATTACACCTTCATCTAAACGAATTTTGTTTGCTTTCCACCAATAGCTAGCTTCAGACTTCAGCATAAATGTTGTAAAAGTGGTCTTCTGGTCTTCTCTAACCCTGGTAACGTTGAAAACCTTCTCCATCTCCATAACCCACGTTTGAGCCTCGATCGGGTTAATGGAACCTTTAAATTATGGCAGTCCCACCGCCTTAAAATCTTTAAACGTAGTATTTGGTGGAACATTAAGGCTTATTATTCGCTTATTAGGTCTTTATTCAATTCCTCAAACATTTAAGGCTTAGCTAGAACATTTAATCATAATTCACTTAACACATCAATTTAAATAAACTTTGACATTTCATTCAATTCAAAAGTTTTAACATCATAAGATAGCATCACTGCTATTTACATCAACTATCCTGAGATAAAGAATCTACAGGATTTAAAACATCAAAATATTCCTTTGTTTATAAACACATCGGAATTTACATCATTAACTATAAAATAGTTTTCACATAATTAAACTAATACTATCACTGCCTGTCAAGGCGCTGAATAGCCTTCCTACGCTCCTCTTCCATGATACGAGACATCGTCCTGCGATCCAGCATGTACGATGGAATTCCTTCGAACTGGATGGGGTACCTCAAAACTCGATCTTGGGCTTCATCCATTGCATGGTTAAGTGTATAGTATGTCTCTCCAAGCTTTGCCTTCTTTGCACGACCATCCTCTTCCGCAAGATCAGTACGATGCGACTCTCTTACCCAGCCCTCCTCTGCAATGGCAAGCCTCTCTGAACTCTCTTTCAGATCCTTCTTCAACTTTTCTATCTTTGCAGTCTTATCTTCGGTTTGACCCTTCTCGTGGACCAAATCCCATTTTACATTTCCCAGTCGTGGGTGAAGAGTCGAAATCTCCCTCTCCTTCTGCTCTAGAGTAATCTGCTGAATAATAGCCCGCTCAGTCAGATCCTGCACCTCATCTCGTAACTCCACGTTACGGTCATATAATGTGTCGTACATCTCAGCATCAATGGAGTGCTGTGGAAACTCTTCTTCTTCCTCTTCCTCATCAAATTCCTCCTCAGGATCCTCCTCAGGATCAATCTCAGGTTCATGCTCTTGACCAACAACGGTGATCAACGTAGATGACTCCCTCTATACAAACTATTCCCTAACGACATGAATGTCTCTGGAATCCTCCTCTGTAGGTACTGTAGGTATTCGGGGTTCCTCCTCCCCTGCTCGACTAGTTCCTCCGACATCAAACATTTTGACAACAAAATTTCAAGTTTTAGTTACTAAGTCGTACTAGTGAGCACATAATTTAACACATAAGCACATAAAGTCTTTTATTATCTTTAATGAATTACAAAAATTCATTTCCTAGAACTCGATAGGAGTTTTCCATCACTATGTTCTTTCTATATGGCTACTACCTAAGGTTGTTCCCCCCACCTCAGGTTCATAACCTACGGCTTTGATACCAACTTGTGACACCCCCAAATCCGGGTACTTCGATTCCACGGGATTTGGTGTTCACTGTACAAATATCATCTATCTATCTACCCAAAATAAATGCAACCATGCAATAGATAGAAATAAAATCTTCCCCTTATGGGGTTACAACATCTGAATAATAAACATAATCCCAGGTTACCACTAACCTAAAACATCTGTGCGGAAACATAAATAATTAAGACTTAAACAACATCATTAACTTAAGTCTTAAACAAATACATCATCATATAAAACAACAAGTCTTCATCACTTGTTAACCTTGCCCTTGCCTTTACTAGTAGAAGGTTTGTCGGTTCTTTCGTTCTTAACTGCAATGTTATTATTAAGCAAGAGTGAGCACGATTGCCCACAAGTATAACAATGAAATAACAGTATAATAACATGTGAATGAATCAAAGACATCTGAATAAAAGCTCAACTCTTGAATCAAGAATGAATAACAAGAATCAAGAGATTTTTGAGGGTCATAAGACCTTGAACTATGTCCTAGGTTAGCAAGGGTTATACTTGAAACCTTTAACAGTCATAAGACTATGGACCTTTCTACTCGTACTTAGGGGGATCAACCCTTAGCACCATATTGTGCATAATATCTTAACGCTAACGCATAAGTAAATCCCTTTGCAGGGTCGTTCATCTCAGTTTGACATTCGAGTCCGCACCAAAGGAAGTTTGGTTTGGATAATTCAATAAGGGTTCTGAAATTTAGAACGTTCATCAACTATGGACTAGTCGAATCAATAAGGGTTCACTAGTCTAATAAGGTTCAACAATAATGATAATTAAATTGAATAATAATCTCAATAGGTATACAATAGGACAATTATTGTATAACAGAATCATGCTTTGACAAGATAATCAATCTTTAATATAACAATTGAACTTGATTAATAATAATGAGAATAACTCAATAATGATAACAAGTAGGGTTAGGAAACTTGCTTCGTGCGTAGATTACACGTTAATTAAACTCGTTCTTTGATTTAAATCCTACATATCATTTACATTCATAATACATGTCAATTATAACATACTAATCATCAAACGTTTATTCTTTTTGTCTAACTTTGATTATGACTATACTTAGTTAATTTATCACACCCATTATCACATAATTTACACTTCACAAATAATAAGTTAATTACAAATTCAATAATTCAATCCACATGTAATTATGCTATTTATATGTTATTAATCTATTTTAACATCTTATTATACTTCTAGCATATTTCTATGTTCATTACATTAAGTTACTAACATATTGCTAGACTTAACATTTTAAAATAATTTATTTTTGGACATTACGGATGTGTGAAATTGCACGCCACTTTTTATACTAGGTCTTGGCACCATGGCATTGTTGTGTACGGACACTTCATATTGTGGCACGGAAATAAAGCAAAATGGTATTACATGTAGCGTATTAATTGAGAAATGGCAATTCGCAAAATATCGCAGAACATGCCAATTTCTACCAATTTCTTATTTTCTACTCGAATTTAAACATACCCATATGATATAATTCACACATAATCATTACCCAACATTTATAGAGTGACTTTAACCAATTTAAACCCTTAATTATAGAATTAAAGCATGCAATTTTCACTGTTCTTGATGTTCTTGAAGGTTTTGAAAACAATACATGAAAATTAACACTACGGATTCATTATAACACCGAATCCGTTCGTTTAAAGTTTGGTCTCTTCGTATCAACATTCATAATAAAATAAGAGTGTAAATTTTACGAAAACATTTATGTTTGACATACTAAAATCACGTATAAGGCCATATGGCCATAACCCAAACTCTATAAAATTTTGAAAAAGTCATCGTATAACGACATATTTTATGATACTTATGATATGGTCTAAATAATAAATATATAATCAAATACGGTTTAATATGACATAACACATATAAAATCCATAATCATTACTCCTATCCCAATTACAAAGGTTTAAATCAAAAACTATGAAACTCATATTCATGAAACTTAACAACGTAAAATAGAAATTGGGAAGGAGGAGATTACCCTGTAGGGTATAAATAAGTAGGCTTAGATTCTTCACTCTCAATCTCCTTCACAAACTCACAATTTCTCTTTGAAAGTTTTATCTCTGTGATAATTTTCTAGACTTAGAATAATAAGAAAAGAAAAGAAGAGAAGACGTCGAATAATTAAATAAACTGAGCGCAGAGTGGTCAGTTGGCCCAATCATGGGTTAACTGCTGATAACTCCCCCTAGGGCCTTGTTTGTCTTAGCAAGAATAGATTACAAAACCATTTAATTTAATAAAACCTCTACAATATAGTTTAATTCATGTCACACCCAATTATACAATAGCTCAATTATATTATTTAATTTAATATAAAATAATTATAATAATTTCTCATAAATTCACATAGTCACATAATTAATTTTTCTCATTAATTATTACATTAATTAAATAACATTAGGCTTATTAAATATTTCTTTTAATTCAATAAGCTTACATAATTACATACTTGAATATTAAATATTCTCCACATTAATTTAATAAATATAACACATATAATTAAATTAATCAATCATATTTGCATCAATTAATTATTTAATCTAATAATTAAATCATCGAAAATATTTATTTAATTCAATAAAAATTAAGAATTAAATTACAAAAATCTCGTTCGTCACATGTTGTAGAAGTCTATTCTATTTGATTTAGCTAGACGATTATTGAAAGATGTTCATGAAATTCAAGCGTTTATTGAAAGTTATGCCAAACCAAATTATTTTGGTGCGGATTCAAATGTTGAAAAGCTGAGGTGAACAACCCTATATGGGGACATGTTTTCGGGGACAATGGTTCCTAACGTAACACATATAGTCGTTACAAAACACTACATTGCGACCCAACAAAGTGGTACAATAGGTTGGCCACCTAGTGTACGTATGGAGGGTGTTTTCAGTCTTTGTGATTGATAAACACTCTGGTTTGCAATGTGAAGGATTGAGTTGAAGCACTAGTAAGCCTAGAAAAGAGTTCACGGTCTTTTGACCCCTCAGCATGATTTGGAATCTTTTAAATTCTTGTTATTCATATCGCTTCCCAATTATTGAGCAATTGTAGAAGATTCTTGCGATTCTAAAATGTGAATGTGGTAAGGATGATATTCCTTAGAAAGAAGTGAGTCGTAAAATGCGACACTAAATGATGAATTTATTGAATAAATGAGAAAAGAAAATTTGAAATGAGAAGGAGATGAGTTATAAAAGAATAATGTAAAACTTTTAATAGAAAAGTTTAATAATTATAGAAAGATCTTCCTGGAAAGAAGTGGTTATAGAACCTAATGAATAAATAGATATTAACGTAAAATCTATTTTGATAGATTGAATGAATAAAGATTAATAAATAAAATTTGGAGGACGAAATTCTTAGATGAAAGAGTGAATGTAATATCCCTAGTGTTTATGATAACGATCCTTAGAAAAGGAAATGAATGGATTAAAGAATATATAATATTTGATATATGACTTTATTTAATTGAAGGTTATGTAATAAAAAACTAAAAGTCGTTGAAGAAATGAATGAAGTATAATTGTATGAAAAACTTTTTGCTAAGTTAACGTGTTGAAGTTATTCAACGATAATTGTGAAAGAAATTTTGTGAAAACCTTAGTAAGGTAGGGTTTCGGTGATTCCGAGGACGGAATCCTTATAAGGAGGGAAGGATGTGACAACCCGAATTTTTATAAGTTATTAAAATAGGAATTTAATAATTTAAATTCTTATTACGAGATGTTTTAAGTTTGAGTATGTATATGTATGTGTTGTATATTTTGAAATATGTGATCTAGTGTGAAGAGAAATATATATTCATATATTGGGAAAGTGACGTTCAATAGTTAAGTTAACTATTGAATAAATTAAATGAATTTGGTAATTAATTTTAAATATTTATTGAATTAAATAATTTATTTATTGAGAAAAATAAATAATTTATGAAATTGTGGTATAATAATTTAGTTATATGTGTATGGTAATTAAGTTAAAGCAAAGGTAAATTTTATTCTTTGAAGATTTAATTTAATTTAGTGAATTAAATAAATTAAATGAGTTATTTAATATTAAAGAAAATAAAATAAATAAATAAAGTAATGTTTCTAATTTATTAATTAAATTATACATATGTAATTATTTATTAATTATAAGTATAATTATAATAAAATTATAATTATTATAATTACCATTATAAGTTATTTAAATTAATTAAGCTAAAGTCATGTAAATGAACTAAAAGCAAGTGTGACAAAAGTAACTATATAATATAATATTATTAGAATAATCTAGTATGGGGGAAATTATGTGTAACCAAACGCAAATTTTATGGCTTTTGGTTTATCAGAATCGACGACCTTTTGTTTTTCACCGACGACGTGCGGGGGAGAGGAGAGCAGGTTATATGTTACGCATTCTGTTTCTAAGGTTAAGAACACAGAAGAGAGGATTAGAGAGATGGAGAGAATTCTCCATAATTGAGAAGAAATTCAGAGAATCAAAGAAGAGGAAGAAGATTAATTAAGATTCTCTAATCATCTAGCTAATTAAAGGTAAGCAATCTAGTTTAAAGTTTAGAGTTCTTAGTTTTATTTTCTAAGTTCTCTGTAATTAAAGTTCTAGGGTTAATTGTTGAGAAATTAGTTTTATGTGTAAACTGTAAATTGATAATGGAAGTTGTTAATATGTCGAAAAATGAAAACGACTCAAGTTGAACGAGTCAAACGGATGTAAAACGAATTCGTAATGTGAGATTTCATTAATTATGTGAAAATATAGGAGTAGTGTATGAACATGTGATTTGAAGCTTTAAATTGGTGGTTCTATATGGGTTGTGTGTTTAGAATGGATAAATACATGTTTAGAATTAATTTAAAAAAGTTTATGATGTTTGGGTATGCTTAAATTAATGTTGAAGTGAAGAAATTGGGTGTTTTTGGGATGAACAGTGCTTTGTCGGGAACTGCAGAAATTGAATCTGCGTTGAATAGCCATGCTGCTACCGCAACCCAAGTTAAAGTGAGTGCCATTGCTACCGAGGCGCAAGTCTGCTTGCAGAGATCAAAGGCAAACATGGAACTAATGCCACTGCAAGTGTTTGAACATAGATAAAGTGAGGAGAGCTTTAATGTATAGTAAAGAGGAATGTTATATAATCGTTTCTAACGTCCATTAAGCACTTAACAGGCACATATTGGAAGACTTTAAATACTTAATTTATTATTAAGTATCAATTATAGGAAGAATTTGGAAGCATGATTTAAAGGTTAATTTAATTTAAATTAATCTAATATATATCCAAAATAGTGTAGAGACAATATAAGGGATTTATCTACATGTGAAGTACTAATTGGGTAGATATTTTGGAAAGCATGAGATAAAATTGAAAGAACGATTTAAATGTAACTTGATTAATTAACCTAATATATGTTTAAAGGGATGTAAGTACGCGTTAGAAGACTTAATAGTCAATTGTAAGAGAAGATTAATGAGATATAAGGCGGAGGTTAACTTAGTTGTTGTTAACAAGTGTAATAAATCTAATATGAGGTAATGGAACATGTGACGACTTTAACGAACGTTAAGTGTCGGTTACGAAAGAAGTATAAAGAAAAACAAGATGGGATTATGTAATGATAAGTGTCATACGAAGAGGAGTAAACACCTGAAGATATGTGTTAAGTTTCAAAGAGACGAAAGTTATAAAAAGATTAAGACTAAGAGTCAATGTGGGTTGTTTTTGGTATGTGTAACTAATGCATGTGAATATGAACCTTTGACCTATTGTTGGATGTACGCAAAGCATCTAAGCTATTTTCAGTAATTGGTAAACAACGATCAAGGCAAGTCTTTCAGTTCCTATTTTGCTATGTGAACTTGGTGATTAACTATTTTAAATCTTTATTGCAAAAAGCATGATGTGTTATATATATGTTGAATGTATGGAATGTTAAAGTCAATTTATGACTATGTTGATTGACTAAAGCATGCTGATTGAGTAAGGACTCAATCTTTATACTTGTTATATGAACTATAACATGTATGTTATATGTTGAGTATATTATTATGTGCTATGTGATGCATGAAAACTGTTAGATTTTGCAGGGCTGTCGAGCTCAACCTTGCAAATAACCACTTTTGCAGGTTCAAGATTTAAGGTAAAGTTATGTGCTACTTGAAAGACATGAATCAGATGTAATACTTGAAGATTTAAATACTTTGGTTGTGTTATTACTATTTGAACCACGTTTAAGGTTCCGAATAATGTATTAATGTTGAATTGTAATATCAATTTGCGATGTAAACTATTATAGTATTAAAATGATTCTGAGATATTTAGATGTAAAGGTTGAAGGTTTTGGGAATGAGGATAATTTGTAATAGAAAATTTTAATTATTCCGCAAATTTCAATGGTTGTATTATCGTTTAATGATGTAAAATTAGAGGTTGAATGTATTATTAACGACCGAAGTTGAGAATTAAATTGTATGAATTTTGGGGTCGTTACAGTGGTTACTTCAAAGAGGCAAAAAGCCTTAGACAATGTGACCCATTATCCCCCTACCTTTTTGTCATTATTATGGAAGTCCTTTCTCTTATGCTTTCCCAAACTTCAAAGCAGGCTTCTTTCAAGTTTCATTGGCGATATGTGCCTCTATCCCTAACCCACCTTTGCTTTGCGGATGACATTCTTATCTTCGGTCATGGTGATATTGATTCTATCAAGAATATTAAGACTTGTCTCGACTAGTTCTCCTTGGGCTTGGGTCTCCACATCAATGCCTCGAAGAGTATGGGTTTCCTGTCCCACGTTCCTCCTGCCCAATCGGATCTTATCCTTTGCCTTTTGGATTTCCAATTTGGGGTTTTCCCTACAAAATTCTTGGGGGTTCCCTTGATCACCTCAAACCTTAGCCTTGCGGAGTGTCGCCCCCTACTTGAAAGAGTCAAAGCCAAAATTAGCTCTTAGACCTATAAGTTTCTTTTATACGCCAGTCGTATGCAACTTATCAAGTCAGTTGTCCATGCCTCTCAAGCCTATTGGTCGGCTCACTTCATTCTTCCTGTAGCGATTTTGAAAGATCGTCAGTCTTCCATGTCTAGATTCTTATGGAAGGGCCCATCCATGGACAAATATGGCTCTAAAGTTGCTTAGACAAATATTTGTCTTCCTTTTGTAGAGGGTGGTTTTGCAATAAAAAACCTTGCAGAATGGAATAAATCGCTTATCTTGTTGCATCTTTGGTACGTCATTAATCCCCTATCTTCCTCTCTTTGGGCTAAATGGGTTCATGTTACTCTGCTAAAGACTAAACCTTTCTGGGCTATTCCCATTCCTCGTGACTACTCTTAGATATGAAGGTAAGTGTTACAATGCATGGATCTTGCCCGTAGGCACATATCTTATGACATATGTAATGGAGCTAATACTAGCCTATGGTTTGACCCTTGGATTGGTCAATCTCCTTTGACAAATTATGTTCACTTGTCTCTGATTGTCAACTTTGGGATTGGTCCTCATGCCCGTGTGAATAACATTATACAAAACTCTAGGTGGGTGTTACCTGCTTTGAATCATCAGGATGTCATTGCTTTTTGTAATTCTTTTGACTACTCTAGACCTTGTAACTCAACAAACCGTGATGGTCTTCTCTGGGATGGTACCATGGCTAAACATGTAAAGGCTACTACTATCTGGAATTCTATTCGGATGACTGGGCCTACTGTGTCTTGGCATAGCTTGGTTTGGCATTAGATTTTGCCCCCGACAATCTTTTATTCTCTGGCTTGCTTTCCATAAGGGTCTTCGGACAATTGACAGGTTAACTCAATTTGGCCTTGATATTAACCCTATGTGTGTGTTTTGCTCGAATGATAGGGAAACCTTCAACCATTTATTCTTTGAATGCTCCTCTTTTCAGATTCTGGTAGTTGTCCTTAGGCAGTGTGGTTGGAGAGGGTTTAGTAGGAGTTGGGCTTCTATTACTGGATATATCTCTAGTCGCTCCTGCAAAAAATTTCACTCTAGCCTTCTCTGTGACGCCCCCAAAATAGGTATACATCACCCATTCTGAGTTGCCAGATATCACACTACTGACAACTCCATTTATACAACTGTCGTGCAAAATACGACCACAGTTAAACTATGAGTTTTAATACAAATATATGTAACTCTCATGGTGCCTCGGCCACAACACCTTACAATGGTAACTTACATAAAGGTACAGTCAATAACTTTTTTAGAAATTAAAATCTTTGGAAAATGCTCAAGGAAACCTTCGTATATGGGAGACCATATGTCTAAGTTGTAATAGATATCATATGTCCACAGAATTATCCTTGGTTGACCCAATAGTCCCCAAAGAAAAATGAAAAGATTGCTATCATGTTCTTTCGAATGGTGAGTCTTCTCTTGACATATAATTATCTCCATTGTTGTTGCCTCTTTTATAGTTCTAACAAAAAAGCTCTAACTCATGCAAGTATACACTCATCAACAAGTAATACAGAGTAAGTCGAGTATCGATCCACAGGGAAAGTTGTCTAATTTAAACCACTATGCATCAATTAAATTACAATATTTTATATGCTTAAACTAATGATTATAATTGTGAATTACTCTAATTGCAAATAACAAGAATAATAAGGTAATAAATCAAATCTGGAGATAATGAGATCATAACTTCATTTAATACTTCATCTAATTATCACCATCATGCAAGATTGTTTATATACCACAGAAAAGTAGCCAAGAGCACTAATATAGACATAGCCATTTTTTAATGTACTATGGCCTACTTACACAATATCCACATGCGATAGATACCGTGTACTCATCAATATAACCAAAATCACTATATGTCTATGTGAAATTGTAGCCATATTGAATTTAAGCACAAGCCCTTATTTTAACTCATACGGTGAAACAGTATATGTCTATCTGGTTCACGAAATACAAAGCTATGCAAAACAACCCTATATACGCATGCTATCATGATTACAATCCATACTCGCATGTTATTTTTCAAGTCCATACAAGTACTGAAAACGAATGGTGATCAAGCATTCATGCATTCAAAACAACCATGATAGAAATTCCTTATGATATGTAAAACAGTTCAGCACTCAAGCAATCAATTAAACTACATATTAAAATCCATTAGAATCCCATAATGGAGTTTAGTTCATGACTGAACCAAAAGCCATTATGGGATCAACGCTACACATGGATAATAAACAAAAAATTGAAAGAGAGAAGAAAGAATCGATCAAACCCAATTGCTGATTACATACCCAACGTAACGTGCAAATCCTTAATAATATCCAGCAACAATAATGGAAAGCATCCACAACTACTGAAATCTAAAGAAGGAGTAGAAAATATGAAATCTATGATTGGTTTCACGTTGGAATACTCTCCAAGTGTAAACCCTAGTTACGAATATGAAAAACACGTAAAACTAATGAATGATACGTCTGACACCAGTCAGAATTGTTTTTAATCGATTACAACCCTTAGAATTAAATATTAAAATAAAACAAGTCAGCAGCTTCAGTTGTCGCGCGCGGGCGCGCGCTCCTCCTTTGTATTCTGCGTGCGGGTGCGCGTCTTCAAAATCTGTTAAACCCAAACTAATCGCAAGCAGCGTTGTATAAGCTTTATTTAGTTCATAGCACTGCACTTAGGCTTCTGCGATGTTGGTTCCGAGTTCGCCATCGCCATCGCATTCGTCTCCGGCTGTTCATTCTTCTGTCCACCCATGCTTAGTCTCCTTGCTCCACTTTATCCTCATGTTGTGCCTTCATTGATCACATGCCACTCACCATCGCCAACTTATGTCATATCCTGCACTTTTACACCAAAAGGAGTTCTAAGTACATGCAATGCAAAATAAACAAAATGCAACTAAAAACACACTAAAATGTACTTAAGATAGGCGTAGTTCGCGTGAATTGATATTCGATAAGTAGGTGTAAAACCCACTTATCAAATACCCCCAAACTTGAACTGTTGCTTGCCCTCAAGAAATGCATACTAATAAACAATGAAAATTCAACTACATGCTATGCAACTACATCATGATGCAAACTAGTCTCACATTGTTCCAGCTATAGTAGAATTTCAGTCCAAAATGCCTCAGCAAATTATCCAGATTCAAGAATACAAATTCAAAATGAACGATAGGCATAATATCATACACTCAGATAATTAACATATAGTATAGAGAGGTTGTGTGTGTGTGTGTTGTGTTCACCAAAACTTGATTTAAGCAAAACATACACATGCTAAATTGCTCAAAACAGAAAATTACAGTCTAATTCAAGACTCATGTATACTTATGCAACAAAGACTGTTCCAAAATATTAAAACTAACTAAGGTTCAACAATGGGCTTAACTGCTTTATTGCTACTCACGAGGGCGATTTTCGCTCTTTCCCACGATGTTTATTTATATTTTTTTTTCTTTTCATATGACTGTGCAATGCCTCATTCCATTAGGCAAACATTGCTACCCCTTAGCGAGCTTTCAACCAACGACTCCCAGACCATGAAAGACCTTAGGGCGCTAGGTGTTAAGACACCCCTACGGGCGTACTTACTCAAGTAGCTAGGGCCCCGAAATAAGACTAGCCATGTTATTACTATTTGTGCCATTGTTATATATATATATATATATATATATATATATATATATATATATATATATATATATATAGCATACCCATGTTTTCCCAAAGTTTGACAATCAATGTTTAAAACAGTCTAAGTTCACTTTCCACATATTCCTCTTTTTAAAACTATATTTTCTATCGTGCAATGTAACACATAATTCTTATACCTATAAGTGATTGTGAACACGGCCGTGCAAACCGAAAGCATTTAAACAGCATTATGAATTGCATTGTGTAAAATATTATATCTCAGCTCATATTATCCAAAATACTCAAAAATCATTCAAAATTCACTATCATCATCGGCTAGACAAAATTTCCATAAAGCTAGAACTGTGAGACATGCAAACTAAAAATATACTAACACAAGTAATAATAACTAAAACTTAAAAAATTTCTGCAAATTTTATCTGACACATAAACTTACAAAATTTAAACTAAACATGCAAATACTAAATGCAAGTACTAAACTAACATGCAGATACTACGTGCAACTATACTACTACCCCAATACCCCAAAACTTATAATATTTAATGTCCCAATGAATGAAAGTAAAGGGTTAAAGAAAACTCCCCTAATGATCCGCCGCACCACCCTCTGCAGGTGGTGAATCTGGTGGTGGATATGGCACAACGGTCCTGAACTAAGGCCACTCAAGCGTTGTCCCTTGTAGTGCAAATGCCTCCGCCAACGACATCGTGAGACCCGTAGCAAAAGCTGCGAAATTATCGTACATGGCATCAACCTTACGCTCCAACCTTCGGAGTTGTCGATCCCCAGTAGCAGTAGTAGCTCGAGTAGATGGTCCTGCTTCATCTGGCTGAGAGGGCTGATGTGGTGGCTCTAGAAATGTGGGCTGAATGATAAAACCTAATCTTCTCGGATGCGGTTCACCTCCTGTCCAATCCTTGAACTTGGCAAAAGTTTCATTTGTGATGTCATGGCTCGGTTTGTGCATCTGCTAGTTATCCCACTGGACTCCTTGTTGGACACAAAGCATGGATACCACAGACGCATATGGAATACCCCTTATAGTGCTCCTCCGAAAATAATGCATCATGTTTTTATGAATTAGGTGGCCTACGTCAATGTACTTGCCTTTGATGATGCCCCACAAAATGATAGCCTGCTCAGTGGTTATTTCATTTTGGTGAGATGACGGAACTTGTGACGCCCCCAAAATAGGTATACATCACCCATTCTGAGTTGTCAATACATGGTACAGAAACAACTACAACTTTATTATTACAACAGTAAAACTGTGAGTTTGAATACAAATATTATCTTCTAGACAATATCTATACTCAAATAAATCCTCATCACATTTATTGATACATTATTTTACAAAAATGGTGAGGACTACTAAACAATTCTTTCTAAAACCTTCATTCCATACCCCGACTCGTACTTGCTATATTCTCGCCTCCTGAGAAGAAAAATGGAACAAAAAGGAAAAGGGTGAGCTCAACTAGCTCAGTAAAGAATATTATGACTAAGATAATATACAACAAATTATCGTTAGTCTTCAACAGGGAAAAATCTAATAGAATACAATAGACAACAAATTTTAAATCAATATTCGCAATGAAATAATAATTCATTAGAAGAGTTAAGTAGAGAATGCAAACTACTATCTTCTATGTATGAATTTAAAAGTTCATCGTCTCATCCTTTATCCCTCGTAACATCAATCAATATACATCTAGAATCAAATATTCATCTTTGCACACTAAAGCCAAAGATATTCATCGATTGGTCATGTTCATCTAAACACATGTTCATCTTTGCACTACGGCCAAAGATATTCTTCAGAAATCATTCATCTTTTGACTACTGGGCCAAAGATATTCTATAATATCATCATTTAAGATGAAGATAATGAAAATATTTTTAAAAAAACGAATCCATTGAAACAAAATGACAAGGATTAAGGATTAAGGATTCAGTACTTTTGTTTTATCCACGCCCAAAAATACCTCAAAAATAATCATAGTGGTGTAAAATTCAAGAATGATCAAAACATGGATACAATCAAAGCTAGTATCCGTAATAGATATTTTGGACAAAAGAAGAAATTTTATTTTAAAGGTGAATAGTGCCAGTATACATGAATAGTGCAGATATCGTGAATAGTAACTCAGACACCAAAATATAGAAATTCCACAAAAACATCTTCACGCTTCATGAATAGTACTCGTGAATAGTAACTCGTGAATAGTAACTCATGAATAGTAACTTCGTGAATAGTAACTCATGAATAGTAACCCGACATGAAAAAGTTCCAAATTTGAAAAAAAGTTCCAACCAATATTTCAAAGATAATGATATTGAAGAAATAATATCATTTGAGAAGAAAATAACATCCTTACCTCGAAAGATCAGACTTAAATTAAACAACAGGATATAAAGCTATGACTTGGACTTGCAATCAGTATAGCAATACTCAAAGTATACTCAAAATACTCACAAGAATACGCCGATAATATAGAGAGAGAAAACTTCATTTCGTGTGATTTTCAATTCTAACCTAAGCACCCTATTTATAGGAAATCGCTAGAACACCAAAGCGTAAAATTTAATAAATTAATAATAAATTTCCTACACATGCCTAGAATCTGATTTCAGCCATCAAACACATGCCACATTCTAGAAAAAGTAAGAAAAACATTTTCTAATTTTAAATATTTTAAACTTCCAAAATCAATTATTTTGAGTTTTGAACTTCAATAATTCATAATAAATAGCCCTTTCATCAGAAAATTGAATCTCATGAGTTTTTATAGGAAATTCAATTCTCTACAACTTTACAGAAGAAAGTTTTTCCAAATTCCAAATAGAAATTGACCGAAATCCACAAACGGACGATTTTACATGCTATAATCAAATTTCGATAATAAATGGGGTCCACCGACACACATGTTTAACATGTTTTAAACATTTATTGCAACAAAAATACTCTTCCTCCTCGTATCACCATTATTATATTATTAACATATAATAATATATTTAAATAAATTATTTTATCGAAAAAAGATAAAATATCAATTTTCAACAATTGTCACAATAAAAATTTTCTCCATCTATATCCACATAAAATCAATATTTTTCTCATCATATGAATCAATAATTAATTATTCACAAATAATATTACGAGAATCACAATATTGACAACTGTGCAGGTTGTGGAAAGAGGGGCTTTCCAATAAGAATTTCTTCTTCATTGCGCCATAATTAGGTGACCAAACCTCTCCTTAGCATGAACTTTCTAGACATTGCCAATAATGTTATCTAATAATATTATTCAGATAATATGAATTATTGCTTCGATAATGAAAAATATCGTGTAATGACAATTATTGAAACAACAAAGAATATAAAATATCAATAAAGAATTATTAACTCAATAAAATCTTTGAACGGTAATTATCGTAACCATTATTGAGTAGTGCCTTCTTCACGTAAGAATCAACAATTGGAGCAATACTGGTGTGCTACGTGTTTTAACCCACCGGGTATTTTAACAAGATTAATTCAGTAATAACTACTGTGTTATTTTTAAACAACTTATATTTGTCGCTTTTCTTCATCCAATCGCTTTCAGTTATGGGCCCACACATGGTCATACCTCATACGAATATTCCCGACAAAGATTTAATATTCCACGACCAAACGAATATTCCCAAACAACAATGAATATTTTATAACCACTTGCTTATTTTGAAATATTTGCGTATCTTACCCCTAACTATCCACATTAATCAAATCAACCCTTACTATTTCAAAATAATAAATAGAGAAAATTAAATTTCATTAATAATAAGTTGGGGTCTTACAACCTCCCCTCCTTATGAAATTTTGTCCACGAAATTGACGTACGTACCTGGTGTTTCGAAAAGGTGAGGATACCTCGCTTTCATTTCCGTTTCCAATTCCCAGGTCATTTCCTCTATAAAGCATGATTCCTCCACAAAACTTAACCGTGGTATGACCTTTCTGCAGTAGGACATGCTCCTTCCTATCTAAGATCTTGACATGTACCTCCTCATACGTTAAGTCTTGGCTATCTCGCCTTTGGTTCTAACTCAATAACGTGGTTTGGGTCTTTCACATATTCTGACGGCATGAGATATGTGAAACACATTATGAACACGAGACATACTCGGAGGTAACGCGAGTCTATAGGCTACATTTCCTACTCGGTCAAGAATTTGAAATGGACCAATAAATCGTGGATTGAGCTTTCCTCTCTTCCCAAATCTTGTAACTCCCTTCCATGGAGCAACTCGCAACAATACATGATCCCCTACACTAAATTCCACGTCCTTTCGATGAAGATCCGCATAACTCTTTTGTCGATCTTGTGCCGTTTGTATACGTTGTCGAATCATTTGGATCTTTTCGGTAGTCATACGTACTAACTCGGGTCCCAACAATGTTGCTTCACCCACCTCATCCCAACATATTGAGAGCGACACTTTCATCCATATAATGCTTCAAATGGAGCCACACCTATACTTGCACGATAACAATGTTGTTGTAGGATAATTCCACCAATGGTAAATACTTATCCCAAGCGCCCTTGAAGTTCAGGACACGAGTCTTAATAAATCTTCAAGAGTTTGAATAGTCCTTTTCGATTGTCGTCTGGTTTGAGGATGGTATGCCGAACTGAATCGTAAATCTGTGCCCATAGCTTTTTGCAAACTAACCCAAAATCTTGAAGTGAATCTTGGGTCACGATCCGAAACTATGGATACAGGCATGCCATGCAACCTCACAATCTCATTCACGTACATACTAGCAAGACGTTCAAGTGAATAAGTCTCCCGTATCGGCAAGAAATGAGCAGACTTGGTTAATCTATCAACAATAACCCAAATAGCATTGATGCCCTGAGAAACCGTAGGAAGACCCGTAACGAAATCCATGGTAATATGTTCCCACTTCCATTTCGGAATCTCAAGTGGTTGCAACGGACCCTTAGGTACTAGATGCTCCGCCTTTACACGTTGACAAGTTAAACACATCGAGATAAACTTTGCAATTTCTCTCTTCATATTGTTCCACCAAAATGTATGTCGAAGATCACGATACATTTTAGTACTTCCAGGATGGATTGCAAATGGTGTATTGTGTGCCTCCATCATAATCTTGTACTTCAATCAGAGTCGTTAGGAACACAAAGTCTAGAGTGGACTCAAGTATTCCTTCATCATCAATTCTCGCTTAGGAATAGCTCCTTCTTGTACTTTCTTCTTCATACGCGCATCCTCAAGATTGGGTGGCTTGAGCAACCTTAACTTTTTCTATTAAAGTTGGCTCTGTCGTATACTTGACATCATCGCACTCGTTCCATATGATCTTCTACTCAATGCGTCACTACCACGCTCGCTTTACCGGGATGGTATTGAATAGTGTGGTCGTAGTCTTTCAATAGTTCGAGCCAACATCATCGCCGCATGTTGAGTTCTTTTTGAGTGAAGAAATATTTAAGGCTTTTATGGTCCGAATATATCTCCACTTTCTCCCCATATAGATAGTGCCTCCATATCTTTAGCGGAAAACGATCGGGCCGCTAACTCTAGATCATGAGTAGGATAATTCTTCTCATACTCTTTAAGTTGTCATGAGGCATAGGCTATGACTTTCCCACGTTGCATGAGAACACATCCTAACCCTTTGCTCGAAGCATCATTTGTGAGATAACAAATCCATCCGAACCAGATGGTATTGTTAGAACAGGTGCCGAAATAAGTCTCCTCTTAAGCTCTTGGAAACTCTTCTCGCATTCTTCGCTCCAAACGAATTTTGTATCCTTCCGAGTTAGCTGGGTTAATGGAGTAGCGATTCGAGAAAACCCTTCCACGAATCTCCGATAATAACCAATTTAAGCCCAAAACTACGACTTGATCACCATCGACTTGCGGTTGCTCCCAACTTTTGTATTGCTTCAATCTTCACGGATCAACAGATACTCCATGTTTTCGACACCTGTGTGCCCAAGGAATGCTACTTCCTCGCTTTAACTCGCATTTCTTCAATTTGGCATATAGTTTGTTTTCATGAAGCCTTTGGAGTACCAGCTTCAAATGGTGCTCATGATCTTCACGACTTTTGGAATATATGAGGATGTCATCAATAAAAACAACAACGAACTGATCCAAATATTCCTTGAATACTCGGTTCATCATATCCATGAAAGCCGCAGGAGCATTAGTCAATCCGAAAGACATGACTAAGAATTCATAATGCTCGTACCGAGTTCTAAAGCGTCTTTGGAATATCCTCGATTCTAATCTTCAAATTGATGATATCCGTAAGCTAAGATCGATTTTGAAAAGAATTGTGCCCTTGCAACTGGTCAAACAAGTCATCAATACGAGGTGAGGATACCTATTCTTGATGGTGACATAGTTCAACTCCCGATAGTCAATACAAAGTCGCATACTCCCGTCTTTCTTCTTTATGAATAAAACAGAGCACCCCAAGGAGATGTACTTGGGGATTTAATGAAACCGATGTCCAACAATTCACGTAGTTGGACCTTTAACTCCTGAAGTTCAATAGGAGCCATTCGATATGGGGTTTTAGAAATGGGCTTTGTACCAGTTCAAGATCAATAAAGAATTCAACTTCACGCTCGGGGTAGGCAAGGAAGTTCTTGTAAAATACGTCAGAAAGTTAATAACAACAGAATATTATTCAAATTTGACGTGTCTTTATTCAAATCCATAACATGGGCTAAGAAAGCTTGACATCCGTTTTTCAATAAAGCGAATAGCTTTATGATTAGATATGACGGTGATTGATTTTAATGGTTTAGTTGCTTGAATTGCATAACATGAGGTTGGTTAGGAATATGAAAACTAACAACCTTACGAAAACAATCAATTTTGGCATGATGAGTAGTTAACCAATCAATCCCTAAAATCACATCAAAAGCAAGTATCTTTAAAGAGATAAGGTCAATGTGTAAAGTGATGGTGCCAACTTGAATCAAACAAGATTTATAAGCGATTGGATGTGATGAAAGTTTCTCCTAACGGAGTTTCCACAGATAGGTCAAAGTCTAATTTCTCCGAGTCAAGTTTAAGCGTTGAGCACATGCAGAGAGATAAATGAATGGGTAGCACCAGATCAAGTAAGGTATAAAGCTGCAAGAATTTATAAATAGCTTACCCGTGATCACCTCGTTTGGGTTCCTCGCATTATGACCATCGCCAACAAACGCTCTTCCAGGAATCGTTGACTTTGACTTTTTCGAGACGATCTTTTGAGTCACCGTCCCTCATTGAACTAGGTTTCGCCACTGCGTACAATCTCGAAAGCGATATGTCCTTCCTTTCCACAATTATAGCATACCTTGAATTGTGGGACGGTTTGACCGATATGTCCCTCTTTCCGCATTTATAGCATATGACCGGTGGTCGTTTCTCCTCCCTTAGAACCCGATTCTTTGTAAGACCGCTGCGTCTTCACATGGTCATTGTTAAATCTCCTCTTTTAAAATCTCCTCCCGATTTCGCTTCTTCTATTTTCACGGCTATGATTACCACCAGAGTGGTTACCATTTTGTCCGTCTGCTTTGCTTTTCTCCATTTGGTTATCATTATTACATTGATCGCTATCTCCGTACGATCACGGTTGTGGTCCCTCGGTTGGCCGTACTCGTTATCTCATTTCTAATAATTGAGCCCTGTTTAAAACATCCGAATAGAGGAAAGTTTATGAGAAATGAGATCTTCGGCGTATCCGGGTTTCAAACCTCTAAGAAACATCCGTGTCATCACGCTCCTCATTCTCCACCAAATGAGGTGCAAACTGGATAACTCGCAAACTTTGCCTCGCATTGAGACACCGTCGTGTTGTTTTTTCTCTAATCGATGAACTCCACTTCCTTCATATGACGAACACTTTCGAGGAAAATATTTGTCATTAAATAGTTTTTGAAACGTTTCCCAAGACATCGAAAAGTCTTGTTGGATGGGTACGCTTCATGACTCCCACGATGAGTCCGCCTCGCCACGGAACATAAAGGTGGCGAATGGAACCTTCCGTTCCTCCGTGCATCCCAAGACATCGAATATCTTGGTAATTTGTTTGACCCATGTTTCCGCCATGATCGGATCGGCTTTCCCTTAAATTTCGGTGGTCCCAACTCTTTGAATCGCTTGGTTGTGACAACCCGTGAATTGCTATCATTTCCTCCCGTATTTTGAACACGAGTCTCCTCGTGCGATTTTGCATGAAGCTGCAAAAAACTTCTAAACATCCCCTCGTTCATCATCTGCGCTCGGTGGTGTTGTTCACAGGAGGAACATTGCTAGCCTGTTGCACGTTCTCCTCGTTGGTGAGTACAGGCGTCTCCACGGTCTCATTTCCATTGTTAATATTCTCAGTCGACATTCTCAAATACTGTCATAAAACAAGGGTTAATTAAGGAAATCAATATATCACATAATATCCTTATATACTGACCAACAAAAAAATAAGCTTAGGTAGGACACACTAGCGAAGGATTTCCTCGTCTCTCCCCTCCTAGTTCTATTCCCCGATCTCCGCCAGAGATCATATCCCTAAGCTCTGATACCAACTGTGACGCCCCCAAAATAGGTATACATCACCCATTCTGAGTTGTCAATACATGGTACAGAAACAACTACAACTTTATTATTACAACAAGAAGCTGTGAGTTTGAATACAAATATTATCTTCTAGACAATATCTATACTCAAATAAATCCTCATCACATTTATTGATACATTATTTTACAAAATGGTGAGGACTACTAAACAATTCTTTCTAAAACCTTCATTCCATACCCGACCTCGTACTTGCTATATTCTCGCCTCCTGAGAAGAAAAATGGAACAAAAAGGAAAAGGGTGAGCTCAACTAGCTTAGTAAAGAATATTATGACTAAGATAATATACAACAAATTATCGTTAGTCTTCAACAGGGAAAAATCTAATAGAATACAATAGACAACAAATTTTAAATCAATATTCGCAATGAAATAATAATTCATTAGAAGAGTTAAGTAGAGAATGCAAACTACTATCTTCTATGTATGAATTTAAAAGTTCATCGCTCATCCTTTATCCTGTAACATCAATCAATATACATCTGAAATCAAATATTCATCTTTGCACTACTAAAGCCAAAGATATTCATCGATTGGTCATGTTCATCTAAACACTGTTCATCTTTGCACTACGGCCAAAGATATTCTTCAGAAATCATTCATCTTTACCACTACTGCCAAAGATATTCCATAATATCATCATTTAAGATCGAAGATGATGAAAAATATTTTTAAAGAAAGCGAATCCGGTGAAACAAAATGACAAGGATTAAGGATTAAGGATTCGTACTTTGTTTTATCCATGTCCAAAAATACCTCAAAATAATCATAGTGGTGTAAAATTCAAGAATGATCAAAACATGGATACAATCAAAGCTAGTATCCGAGAATAGATATTTTGGACAAAAGAAGAAATTTTATTTTTCTATGAATAGTGTCATTATCGTGAATAGTGCGATATCGTGAATAGTAACTCTCACACCAAAATATAGAAATTCCACAAAAACATCTTCACGCTTCATGAATAGTACTCGTGAATAAGAATCGTGAATAGTAAACTCATGAATAGTAACTCGTGAATAGTAACTCATGAATAGTAACCCCGACATGAAAAAGTTCCAAATTTGATAAAAGTTCCAACCAATATTTCAAAGATAATGATATTGAAGAAATAATATCATTTGAGAAGAAAATAACATCCTTACCTCGAAAGATCAATCTTCTAAATTAAAAACCAGGATATAGGCTATGACTTGGACTTGCACCGTATAGCAATACTCAAAGTATACTCAAAATACTCACATGAATACGCTCGATAATATAGAGAGAGAAAACTTCAGTTTCTAGTGTGATTTTCAATTCTAACCTAAGCACCCTATTTATAGGAAATTGCTTAGAACACCAAAGCAGAAAATTTAATAAATTAATAATAAATTTCCTACACATGCCTAGAATCTGATTTCAGCCATCAAACACATGCCACATTTAGGAAAAAGTAAGAAAAACATTTTTCTAATTTTAAATATTTTAAACTTCCAAAATCAATTATTTTGAGCTTGAACTTCAATAATTCATAATAAATAGCCCTTTCATCAGAAAATTCGAATCTCATGAGTTTTTATAGGAAATTCAATTCTCTACAACTTTGCAGAAGAAAGTTTTTCCAAATTCCAAATAGAAATTGACCGAAATCCACAAACGGACGATTTTACATGCTATAATCAAATTTCAGTCAATAAATGGGGTCCACCGACATGTTTAACATGTTTTAAACATTTATTGCAACAAAAATACTCTTCCTCCTCGTATCACCATTATTATATTATTAACATATAATAATATATTTAAATAAATTATTTTATCAGAAAAAGATAAAATATCAATTTTCAACAATTGTCACAATAAAAATTTTCTCCATCTATATCCACATAAAATCAATATTTTTCTCATCATATGAATCAATAATTAATTATTCACAAATAATATTCTGTAATCACAATATTGACAACCAGTGCGGTTCCGGAAAGAGGGGCTTTCAATAAGAATTTCTTCATCTTGGCGCAATTAGGTGACCAAACCTCTCCTTTATGTAACTTTCTAGACATTGCCAATAATGTTATCTAATAATATTATTCAGATAATATGAATTATTGCTTCGATAATGAAAAAATACCGTGTAATGACAATTATTGAAACAATGAAGAATATAAAATATCAACGCGGCAATTATTAACTCGATAA
This sequence comes from Panax quinquefolius, assembly GCA_020205615.1. Classification (NCBI taxonomy): domain Eukaryota; kingdom Viridiplantae; phylum Streptophyta; class Magnoliopsida; order Apiales; family Araliaceae; genus Panax; species Panax quinquefolius. The sequence goes on along the minus strand of CM035165.1, from coordinate 9,500,470 downwards.
AATAATCGAAGCAAGAATTATCGTAACCATTATTGAGTAGTGCCTTCTTCACGTAAGAATCAACAATTGGTGCAATACTGGTGTGCTACTATGTTTTAACCGCCGGGTATTTTAACAAGATAATTCTTGAATAACTACTTCTGTAGTTATTTTTAAACAACTTATATTTATCGTTTTCTTCATTCAATCGCTTTCAGTTATGGGCCCCACACACGGTCGCTTGCTCTCTAATACGAATATTCCCCGACAGTACGAATATTCCACGACCAAACGAATATTCCCCGACAACAATGAATATTTTATAACCACTTGCTTATTTTGAAATATTTGCGTATCTTACCCCTAACTATCCACATTAATCAAATCAACCCTTACTATTTCAAAATAATAAATAGAGAAAATTAAATTTCATTAATAATAAGTTGGGGTCTTACAGAACTAACTTGGCACAAATAAACAGATTCCATGCTTTTGTATATCGATTCAAGGCGGACGCTGGGAAAGTTTTAGGCTCATTCGTTCCAGCCTTATAATTCCACTTTGTTCCTAGAATACACAATTCAGCAATTACTAAGTCCAAATCTGTTTTTAGATATGCACCTTCGACCCAATTAGCAGACCAAGTTGGTGGTGCGTCATTGATTCTAAAAGCTGCTCGAATCGCTGGAGGTAAAAAATCCACTTGCACTCCGCGAACCAGCGTTATTCCTTGGTTTAATGCCTTAGCATTCGCGTAGAACTCTTGAACAACTCCCATGTGAACAGGCATAGGAGTTGCAGCCAAACCAACCCATCCTTTTTCTCGTATCATATTCCATAGTTGGCCATCTTGTTTGTTAGGCTTAAATCCACATTCCTTCACGAACGATTTGTCCACGATTCGATAATATTCTACTTATGCCTCCCAATTGATAAATTTCGTGTGGTTCACGTCATCCTCTTCTTGGTTACTAGAGGACGAGGAATCGGAAGAGGAGATGGAGATGGAGATGGAGCGTGCTCTTTTTGGACCCATTGGCAGATGATAGAGAGAATACAGATGCTTTGCTTGATAATGATTAAGAGCTGCTGATGAGTGTACCCCCAAACTCGTTGCTGCACACGCCAAGCAGAAACCCTAGATGTATACTTCACTTATGAAACTTGTGTGTAATCGTGGATGTAAATACTGAAGCAACAATCACGTAGTGGAGATGATAGTTTGGCTCAATTTATAACTGCTGAGAGGTGGGGAGACGTGTTTGTTGAGGAGAGAAAGAGACTACGCTGCAACTAATATAAGCCAAGTGGGAGTACACGTCTTTTAAAACATAAAACATTATCCATCATTGTCGCATGGTGTGGCATGCATGTCTTTTAATGGGCATGGGACGCCTTGGCCATGAAAGTGGAGTTTTCGATCGATACGTGGTGTAGGCAGTAGTATGTTGGAACATGGCGGTAGCCTTGAGTGGCTTTGTGTGGTCTAGAAAGGCATCTACGTATGGCGCGCGATTCGGTCTTTGTAATTATTGCTACATTGTAGCGACCACGTACTTCTTATCTTTGCTTAAATTTTATTCTCGATCTTTGCAAGACAAGATTACGCCCTCCAATACACCTACAATAACATTAATGCACACTGTTAAGATATGAATTACTGAGCAAGAATGAATGACCAAATGAACTCTATACTACTTCAAACACTTCTAAATGCAAATTCAGCTTCACACTCAATTATGTAAAGCATACAACTATCAAGCATAAAATAAAGATAACTAACTAAAGCAATGTAAACTGACTAAATAAAGAGTAGAGATAGAAATAATGGGTTACCTCCCATCAAGCGCTAAGTTATAGTCAATTAGCTTGATTGCCTCTGAATCTCATGTTGAAGAAAGAGTTGAGGTGACTTTCTATCTATCCACCTCGCCACAAAAATAATGCTTCAATCTTTGCCCATTCACTTTAAAAGGCTGATCTGGGAATTTATCAAACACTTCTATCGCACCATGTGGGAAAACAGTTTTCATTGTAAATGGTCCTGACCATCTAGATTTCAGCTTCCCGGGAAAAAGTTTAAGTCTGGAATTGTAAAGAAAAACCCTTTGTCCCGGTTTGAATGTTCTATCAATGATCTTTCGGTCATGCCATTTCTTCACCTTCTCCTTGTATAGCTTTGAATTCTCATATGCCTGTAATCTAAATTCATCCAACTCGTTGAGTTGGAGTAAGCGTTTCTCCTCTGCAGCTTTCAAATCAAAATTGAGCTTCCAAATCGCCCAATATGCCTTATGCTCTAGCTCCATAGAAAGATGACAAGATTTTCCATACACAAGTTGAAAAGGTGACATGCTCAACGGAGTTTTGTATACAGTCCTATAGGCCCATACTGCATCATCCAACTTTAACGACCAATCCTTCCTCATGGGATTCACAACCTTTTCAAGGATTCTTTTTACTTCTCGATTCGACACTTCAGCTTGGCCATTCGTTTGTGGGTGATAGGCTGTAGCAATGCGATGGTTCACCCCATACTTGGCCAACAAAGTTGTAAATTGCCTATTACAGAAATGACTGCCTTCATCACTAATGATGGCCCTAGGAGTCCCAAACCTAGTGAAAATACTCCTGTGTAAAAATGTGAGGACTACCTTGGCATCATTTGTCGGAAGAGCTGCCACTTCTACCCATTTCGAGACATAATCCACTGCGAGCAAGATGTAGAGATTTCCGCAGGAAGAAACAAAAGGTCCCATAAAATCAATCCCCCACACATCAAAAATTTCTACTTCGAGGATAGTATTCAATGGCATTTCATTTCTTTTTGAGATGTTTCCCACTCTCTAACATCTATCACACCGCTGGACGAAACTGTAGGCATCCTTGAAAATTGTCGGCCAGTAGAATCCTACTTGTAGCACTTTAGCCGTTGTTCGCTCTCCACCATAGTGACCACCATACACCGAAGAATGATAATCCTGTAAAATTCCCTCGGTCTCGCTATACGAGATACACCTTCTTATCATTTGATCAGCACATTGTTTCACATTGTTTAAACAAATAAGGCTCATCCCATATGTACCATTTGACATCATGTATGAATTTATTCTTTTGATAACCCACCAAGTCAGAAGGTACCATCTTACTCACCAAATAGTTCGCGTAGTCTGCAAACCATGGCACTTCCTATTTTACCACAAAAAACTGCTCATCTGGAAAGGATTCATTGATTAAAACCTTGTCGTCTGCCTCCCTTTCCGGATTCTCAAGTCGAGATAAGTGGTCCGCCACTTGGTTTTCAGTGCCCTTTCTGTCCTTGATCTCCAAATCAAATTCATGCAGTAATAAAATCCATCTAATCAACCGGGGCTTTGCATCCTTCTTTCCCACTAAATGTCGAATTGTCGCGTGATCCGTGTGACGCCCAGAAATCTGGCCTACTTTCAGACCCAGACTCCGTGTATCACTATTCCATTTCCTTCCAAACACACGTCATTATATAGTTAAATATAAAAACATATATTCTCAAATCCCAGGTTCTCAAAACCTTAGAACCTCTTTCATTACAAATAATGGTAATTACGTTATTCTTTACATCTTACATGAGTGACTTTCATCCGCCACTAAGGATTCATAATTGTTCATTTAACTAGTCTATAGTTTAATTCTATCATTCTATAGCACTTCACACACATTCACATACTGAATGGCACTTCGTCTGGATACCGATCAGCTTGATCTTTACGGAATCCTTAAGTTCTTTCTAACATCATTCGCTGAAAATATTTTTCATTTAAAGCAAGTGTGAGCATTCAATTACCCAGCAAGTCATAACAGTTTGAACAAACAATTTCAGAATTCAAACATTTCTTTAGAACTTCAATAACCAAACAAAGGTTATGAAGCAATTTGAATAATAGGAATATTTTCGATTCCTATCATCTTAAAACATCAGTCAATTTCACTTTGAAATACATGCATTCCTCTACCTTTTTCATACACATCACGTCTGGCTAGAATCATTAGCACAGACTTAACAATAACGTTTCATGTATAAACATTCATACTCGTATTGAACAGTTCAATCACAGAACAGTTCATCTCAAAGAAATACCGAAGTGTTCAAATTGTGGCACAAGGCCTCATACATACTACTACCTTGTACAAATATCGCACATTTTCACATAGACCGAACTTCTCAAGTTCAACATCAGAGAAGTTTAATAAACTAGCATTCGTATAGTATGAATGAAGTTAAAGTTAGGAAACTTGCCTTACGCACAGCTACAGCTTATAGTTTACGCTGAACAGCTCATTCCAAATCCCTATATAACACATAAGGAAATAACACGTACACCAATTAGTCATATACTTGACTTACGCATTGGTTTACTTAACTTTACTTCTTAAGGTTCACGCTCTTATAATTTAAGCTTACGCGACTATCTTTCTTTACTAGCTTACGGCTTCATAACATACGGAAATGTCTTACTCAAACTGTTCATCATCTTTGATGATTTACATTCTTACCTTCTTCCTATAAGTTCTATAGGACTCAGCATACATCGTTTCTCTGCTAGTAGTCCATATGGTACTCTGAGTGGTTTCCCATAAACAACCAACAAATAAGTTTCTGTCTCATTTACACAACCCACACAGTGAGTTAGATCGGTTGCCAGTTTTGTATATACCTTCGCTCTCTGAAGGAATTGTTTAACCCAACTCCCATATGTCAACTATCAAAGTTACGATTATATCACAACCTAAACTTATCTTAACTTATACGAACTATTAAACTATAATGTTCGTTAAGTCAACTTCTTAATCCTTATGACTTTCTGGCAACTAAATGACATACCTCAGGATTCATTTCTTATCGTCTAAGTCATACAGTCTTTTGTATACTAGGAACGATCATTCAATGTCAATACTATGAGGTCATAGCGTTAAACATTTCATATTAACTTATTTATACCTTACAACGTCCGATTCATTCCACTCGGAACGTTGTCCCAATTATACTTATTAACTCAGCTTCTTAACATTATACTTTATTACCCTTAACTCAGTTTCTTCACCATTCACTGTTAAAAAACATTATTCACTATCTTACGGTCAAACCATACACGGAGTGTAGGCTCTACCCGTTTAATACTCACGTACACTCAACCCTCACTTCGGCTAAAGTGTTTAACGCTTACTTCATTCTAACATTCTTTATCTGACTCACCCTCGGACTTTCATTAATCTCATTACCATTCGCTACGGCTTTCTTGATAAATCATATCTTACTTACTGCCTTTGTCAACGTTTAAGTCATACAATCATTGTATACATAGAACGTTCGTCCGACGCGAATACGATTCACGAGGATCGTTTACGTATTCAACGTTTACGTCGTTCGTCTCTAAATCTCTCATTCAACCTTTACTCAAGGTTTCAATTACTTTCATCGTTATCCATCCCATGAACCCCATGTTCATTATTCATTCTTAATGTCAAAGCCATACCGTTTGTTGTATGCTAAGACCGATCGTTCATCGCAACAACATTGCGTTCACAGCGTCTATACGCTTTACACTTATCTCTCATTATCACAACATAACATCGAAATGTTACTTGTTACCTTCGTCACTCAACGTCTAAGGAATCACAATCATAGTAATCCCTCACGTTCGTTCATCGTGACTACGGTCCCCGGATATCGGTTCCGTAACCCGCGTTTGGATTCTTTTAGTCTCGTTTAATCTTCCCGTTCAACCTTTACTAAAGGTTTAACTTGTTTTCTTAAGCATTATTTTAGGTGAACTATATGTTTATACTTCTTTCTTGCACATCCCCGAAGATCGAGAAATAAAATCTAATTTCTGGCTGGCAATGCCATACCGGTGTAAGGCCGCGGGTCTTCCTCTCTCTCTCGCCATCACTAGCCCTACTTCACCTCTTCTTCTGTCCAGTCATTTGCGGCCAAACCTTAGTTATCTCTCACACTGCGGTGCCACTCTCCAGAAGTTTATGGCTAAGTTCGCGCTGCGGTGCCACTTCTCAAAGCTCAGCCGGCGCTGCGGCGCCTAGCCTAAACCTAGAAAATTTCTTCAAGTGTTAACTCAATTTTGAGATGCTTACTTCGCGATCTCATAACTCCTTCGTTATAACTCAGAATGAGGTCGTTCCAAAGCCATTCTCTTCCTTATCTTATGTACTTTAATACCCATTGAGCATAAATTCATTCTAAATCCGTTACGTGCCATTCGATTGGCTTGATCTTCACCCTTTGTTCATTTTACATTTTTAACGCTCTTCGTTCATTCGTCCGTAATTCGGTCATCCGAACTCGGAACTCATTCATTCTTGAGTCTACGACTCACGTTTTCTACGTTCTCTTACTTCCTTATGAAACCCTACACGTTCGGGTTCATTTACTAACTTTCTAATTCTCGTTCGTCTTTTACAAAAATTTCGCTATAACTTCGTTATAGCTACGTTTTAATCCGTTCTTCATGAACGTTTCTACCATTCCAAACCAAGAAATAAGCAACTAACTTATACGCAATGGTTTTAAACTTGTCCATCAACAACAATTATTCTACGATGGTTTTAAAATTTTCCATCAACAACATTCTTCGTGTTCTTCGCGTGTTCTTCGCGTTCTTAGTTCGTTCTTCATTTTAATCTATATTTTGGATTACGATTCTACTTTTTCTTGGAATTTGATGTTATAGAATATCATTCCTTACTTATTTCACCTACTCGTTCATAAGATTCATTCAGATCTCTCAAAATCCTTATGAATCTTATACTTCCTTAAGAAATTTATAAACCAAATTTCTAATTCTTATTTCTTTGTTTTCTCATTATTTCAACTATATGAAATCATTACTAACATCTTTTACTCCTTATTCTCATTAAGTTATGGTTTAAACATATTAAACTTAAAGAAAATTTAGAAGAGACTAGGGTTCGGATTACCGTTCTTCTTTAATCCTCTTTCGTTATACAAAGCCGGCGATTTGCAAGCTTTTCTATTTCACAATCACTTTTGATCCGAGCATTCATGGTCAAACTCTTCCTTCTCCCTCTTCATTCGAGCTCTCTCTCTCTCTCTCTCTCTCTCTCTCTCTCAAGTATAGGATTTTCAAAATCTCAAAATAATGAACTTAAGCTTTCTATTTATAGAATTTCCAAAGCTAGGGCAATTTGGTCATTTCGCCCCCTTAACCTCCTTACTATTCCTATGCTTAGCCACCAAGTTTACTTGGCCACCACCTTACTTGGTGGCCAAGTGGCCGGCCCATATGCCCATGGGTCACCCCAAGGGTGCCCCATTGGTTCTTACTCATACGTTTACCCATTGGTTCGATCCGCGGCTTCTTTTCTTAGTTTGGGCCTTAACCCTAATTCTTATTGGGCCTATCTTGGGCTTGATTTCACAAATCATTGGGCTTGACATAATCCAAGTTCCAATGGATTCTACAAAGTCCATGAACTAAAAGTCCATTAAGACTAGTCATATTCTACGCATTCTATTCTCGTATTCTCGTAATCTCTTCGTATTTAGCTCGTACAATATTCGTATTATACGTCGTACTATTCTTCTTTCTATACTCATATAATAACTCGTATCATACTCGTATAATAACTCGTATTTCTCACGCATAATAACCCTAGTTATTATGTGTACTCATTACATTCTCGGAACTCCCTTTTTCTAACCCTTAGGTTTTGAGTCCGCAGGCGAAAACTTTATTTTTGCCATAACTGAAATATTATTGAATATTCCATCACGTCTCAACAATTTACGTAATCAAAAACTTTTCGGAATTTCAAAATAAATCTCTAAGCAGAAACGGATGAATAGTGCCTATTTCGTCTTTTTCCCCGAAAAATATTTTTTTCCTGGAAAACTTTCATTTTCGTCTTGAAAATTCTTACTCGTTAAATCTAGCTCGTAGCCAGAATCCTCCCGACTTATAATCATCCTAGGTTATAGAACGATTAGTAAACACATAGCACATAATAGTATTAATAAAAATTCATTTTATTAATAACTAATTCTTTAAACCTAAATTTTGGATAATCCAAAATTCTGGGTTGTTACATTCTTCCCTCTTTATAAAAATTCCGTCCTCGAAATTTCTTAAAACCAAACCCTTACCCGGGTCATCACATTCTTCCCTTCTTCACAGAATTTCGTCCTCGAAATTTTAGCTTAGTCTTCTTCTCAATTTCTCTTCAAAGAAGTTCTTATCTTTCCATCATTCCTAACCTCCACAACCTATCAAGAATCATGAAGTAGAAGGAATAGCTAGGAATATAAAATTTCCTTTAAAATATCTCATACTTTTGCTGAGGGGTCAAATTGACCATGAACTCTTTACTAGGTTAAACAGCCTTTTGCCGTAAACCTTTCTTTCCACGGTAAGTTTACAATCACAATGAAAGTAAACCACCTCTTTAAATACGTAGGTGATCAGCCTATCGTATATCCCCATTTAGGGGTATGTGATGGGTTTTTGGCACAAAAACGCAGCAAAAATTTAAAAATAATCAAAGCAATTCCGAAACCCAAAACAGGATCCAATCGAAACTAAAATTAATTCAATGGTTTAGATATTATAGCGATTATGAAAAAGTTCTGAAATAGCTTCGAATCCTTTACGCAATCCAATTAGAACCATATCTCTACGGTATCCACACGAACGCCGCACGAACCGTTGAACGATTCTGCAATAAGAGGGACTTGCGGTACTAGCCACCAAAGGAACGATTATGAAACTATTTTCTCTCTAGTCTCTCTCTAAGAGAGGCTAGGGTTTTTCAATTATGATGATAACCCTAAGTAGCTGCTATATATCATATATATAGTAGTTAAAAGGAATTAATCAAATCAAAACCTAATTTCATAAAATCAATTTATATATATCTCTTAATTAAGTCTTACTTAATTAATATACATATATCTAAATTATCCTTTTAATTTAAATTAAGTGATTAAAATACTATTAATCATATTAATATATTTAAATCCTTAAAATTTAAATTAATTACCTTTTAAATTATGTTCTATATGTGTGTGACCTATAGGTTATTATTACGTTGGCAATAATTTTAAAATCATATTATAAAATTATAAATGTGAGCTGCATCTAGTAATGCATCACGCTACCCAAGTAATAATAAGATCGATGATTCGATGCAACCTTTTCGTGACCAATGTTTTAATGTAATTTAATCCTTTTAACCTTAATATACTAGATTAAACTCGAGTCATGGAATGTGTCATACTCTTCATAATTTAATCTGAGTGTTTCCTGATCAATGAGTAGACTATATGAAACAAATCACTATTTGAGCATGGTCATGCATTTCATAGTCCTACTCAATCAAGAGGCCTATGGATATCACCCCTATTATATAGGATGGTTAAATTGAAAGTAGTATGCACACAAGCCAATCATGTTTGATGATAAAGCATATACTTTGTAACAATCTTATTTATTTATTAATAAAAAGTATTAATTTATTAAAGGCTTTTAATTATCTACATGATCTTTGTTTAATAATATGTGATAAACCCATAGTTTTAAGCAATGCTTTTAGAATAATGATGATGATCATTCTAATGAGATCTAAATTCTTAGAAAGCTTAAAACTAAAATAGTTCCCAATCGTTGGATTACTAAATTGGGGATTAGTGAATCAGGATAGATTGGTACATACGTTGCTTCTTTCATTGGATGAGGATGATTGATCTCATGATCATTTGTGTGGAACACTAAAGCAAGTATGTAGGTGCTTATTAGAGAATAAGTTCCTTTGAGCGTGGCTCGCTAAGGAATACCTAATGGAGTTTTATTTGCTGTCAATAGGAATTCTGTAGTGATAGTAGTACAAGTGATCCTTGGACTTGAGATCATCATAGTATCTTGTGTATGATGAGTTATACTTTGACTTATTCCTTATGACCCTTAGGGTATATCAAAAGGTATGCTTGGGTATAATAAGTTGTACATGGAGATAATGTATGATCAATAAAGAATCTACCACTTCTAATAAAAGAAGAGAAATGTCTATGTGATTCGATAAATGACAACCCAGTGAGTCCTTGGTTAAAGTGAGAATGAAATTAGAAAGGAGTTTCTAATTTGCATTATTTGGAGTTGTGCATTTAAGAGTCGAAATACATATAATTAAATAAAATAAGACTTGTGGTAATTCCATGTCTTATATTTAATTGGGACATTGTATGGTGGAAGGATTGAATTATGCATTTAGAACTATTTACTCAAAGGTTCTTTTATGATTAATGTTGAAATCTATATTATCCGGAAAGTCGTTGATCGCTAGGGAGGCTTATCCCTATTGTAGAATAAATATTATTTATTTAAATAAATTAATTATTTAATTTATTTATTTAAATAAGATTAGAATTGTTCTAATTGATTTATTCACAGTAGGTTTAATATGGAGAACCTAAAGGGTCACACCATAAAAGGAAAAATAATTATTTAAAGTAAATGGCATAATCATAATAATATGTTATGTATATTTAATTTAATCTATGGTGATAGAATAAATTAAATAGCTTAATATTTATTATTTAATATTTTAGAAATATTAAATATAAATTAATAAGAGGAGTCTTATTAATATTATTACAATTATTATTATTTTAATTTCTAAAAGAGTTTAGGAATTAATTTAATATAAGTACTCTCATTTATTCCTAATTGGATTAGGAAGAAAAATTAATTAAAGGAGTTTAATTAATTATCCCTAATAAGATTAGAGAGCTTAATTAATTAAAAGAATTTAATTAATTAAATAAAACCCAATTCCTTAATTGTTAAGGTGGGTTGCCCACATCTATTAATAAGAGGAGTCTTATTATGGGTAAGGGGTTGTTGATTTTTCAACATACGTAATAATTCCAATTGTTGGGAGAGTACACCCTTTCTATAGAGATAGAAAAACTAGGGTTTGAGTCAATACACCTTTCTTGAATTCTTATTATTCCTTGGTGGATCACCTCTAAAGGCCAAACATATGGGTGGCTAACGTTGATCAAAGGAAGGAACCAAACCCGGTGGATTCAAGATTGAACGCGAAAGGATTTAGAGGTGAACTTGTACCTGAGGAAGCTCGATCTTCAAGGGTATGATTTTATTCTTTATCTTTTCGTTTAATTAATAATTATGCATAAAGGGTGATCCGAGTTTTATGGTTTGTAAATTTTTAAACTCTGATTTTACCTCGCTTCCGCACTTTTTGCAATTTGATTGCTTTCATGAATATTACAAACCTAACATAAATTCCATCTAGATCACTCATATTCCTCACACGATTCATGATGTACCCAATAATCACCTTTATAGTCCACCCTATTAAAGGTGACATTTGATGATATCAAAGTACATAAATTCTCGTGTAGAAATATAGTGATTTCAGGTCGGAGGACCATTACATCATTGTCACTATGAGAATAATGCTCCACATAGAATTCTCATGGTGGGTCTGTCCAGTACATCGTTCTCTAACATGTACCTATACATTGACTTAATATCTCATATATTTATGACCAATGAGATTTGGTCATAGTGGTCGATCCACATCTTTTTAGTCTTAATGCATCATTGTTGTCCCATCAACAATGATACTCGACTAGGGACATTTAAGAACAATGATACTAATTGTAACTATATAATCTCATGTTCAAGTCACATACTTGAAACTTATAATTTGTATCAATATTCTAAAGATTTTTATTATGTTAATGTAATAACCTGAATATTTTCTATATAAATAAATAAGAAATTTTGCATATTATTTTTTTTTTATTTTAAAGATGAGAATATGTGCCAAGTAATAATGTATGTATATATGTGATAAATAAAATTATTTATTTCATGAATAATTTCAAATAATTTATTTTAGAATTATTGCTCATTATAAGGTATATACTTATAATAAGTAATTTTATAGTAGAAATGTCTTTATTATTTATTTTCTATGAAAATATAATTTTTATATTATTTAAATAATATATGAAATGATTATTACAATTATAATAATAAATATTTTATTATATGAATTTGTTAGGAATATTTAAGTTAATTATTTTAACTTAATTATTGATGTTGCATATGAAAGATAAATCGAGATATGGAATCCAAACCCTAAATTTTTATTTTGATCAAGGGATGAATAAAAATATAATATTAATTATATTTTAATTTTTCAATGCTATAAATATGTACTGTAAATGTGTAAACTAATAATGGTTAGCCAATTATGGTAAATTATGTCATACCCCTCATATTGTGTTATTAAACCATAATGGTTAAACTCGGTTATGAGTTCGAGACAGTGTAGTAATTGTGTAATATGAATTTTACTGAGTATTATATAATTTCTGTAATTAGGAGAAACACTAATTATTATTTGAAAACCCTAATTTGCTAAAATTAGAAACCCTAATTACTGTTTTAGTAAATTATAATGATAATTAGGAAACCCTAATTATTAATTTGGGAACCCTAATGGTATTAAGGAACCCTAATTTAAAAATCCTAATTTCTTATTAAAACCCCTAATTTTAAATTAGTGTGTTTAATTAAAATTTTATTACACTTTAATTTTAATTTTCCAAACCCTAGTAATTATTTGGGAAACTTTAAAATGTAAAATCTAGTGATTAAACCCTAGATTCAAGCACCTTGGACAAGAATACCCTTGAGATTAAAATGAAATTACAAAAATGCCCTTTTGTCCCATTAGTTAAATTATTGCTAGCCAAATCTTATCCAAGATCTGGCCACCCACCCTAGACCTACCTATGAGCCTACAATCTATAATACATCACATGATCAGCCATCCCATACATAGCATACATGATTTGCATAATTTAAGAAAGAGAAAGTGCTCATTTTTGGCCTAAATTATTCACAAGCACTTAGTCATTCTCTCTCAAGCTCAAACCCGCGAAATTGCCTTGCTAGATCAGTCCCCAATCAAGCCCCACGAACACCAACATCAAATCAGAAGCATAGAAATCAGAATTGGAGCATAAAGGTACAAACCCTAAAAATTCGAAAATCTTTTGATCTTATGTTAGATGTAATTTTTTGTGTGTTAAATATGTTGTATGGGGTTTTAATCGATGATCTGGGTTGCTAGATGTTAAACCCATAACATCTAGAGGCTTGGATTTGATGATTTTCAAAATCTGGAAATTTTTGAAAATAACGGTCTGACAGTGAATTGACAGGTCTCACAGATTTCGATCTGTTAGGTATTTTTGTGTTTTCAAAGTTTTTACTTGTACTCTGTCAGGAGATCTTGAATCTGGAACTTGAATCAGGTTCATATCTGTTGTAGATTAAAAGATATTCATGGTCAAAGTGAGTTGATTCGATCGGAATTTCGAAGTTTCGGGCAACCCGAAAACCTGCAATTTCGGCGCTTATTTTTGGAGCATCTGATTTTGCTGATCAGTTATAGTTAGTCTACGTTGTTGTTTTGATGTTGTAGTATAACATAAGGAATACACAAGCATGCCTCTAGAAAATCCCCAGATCGCACACTGAATCGAATTTAATGACGGTCAAAGTAGGTTGACCAAACTGCTTGAAGAACAAATCTGGGTAACCTAGATTTTTCCCAGATCTTCCTGACAACATATTCATGAGCCCGGATCTTACTTGTGTTTAATTATTTGATGGTGTTTGTTTTTCTATGTTGTAATATAGTATAGAGACTACAGATTAGTACTTTTATTTCACTTTAAAAACAAACAGGATGCATGTAGTAAACGGTCAAAGTAGGCTGCTCAGTCCTGAAATCCATTTTCTGGAAAACCCAGATTCTTCATGAGGGAGTTTTCTGACCTACGTTAATGCCTACCAGTCCGGTGTTGTTGATATTGATGGACTGAAATAATTATATGGTGTTGTACCCTGACATCAAGACTATAGGATTAAACCTTCATAACACACAAACCTAGCTTTGAAAGCAAAGATTAAAGCTTCGCTAAATAGGTATTTTCTTGGTTGTTCTTCATTTCGGGTAACCTAGAAAATGAAGAACGAATTTCGATAACAATTTGTTTTGCCTTATAACTCATCGATCGGATGTTTTATGGCCATGAACTTGGTATGATATTGAAGTATTACATATGTATTTATAACTTTAACACAAATTTCAACCTGTAAAGCGAAGAGAACATAGAATTAAAACCAACCAAACCACCTAACCTGAAAGTTGACATAAACATTCTGGGCAAGCTCAAGAACACCTATAGCGATGGTTCTGTCGCTATAGGGCCCTTTACCGACATTTAATTTTTGAAAATTATATTTATATTAAATAATTAGAGAAAATTAGTTTTTAATTATTAAAATACAAATTTATTTACTAAAAATAATTTTAAAGTCCGAAAATTAGTTTTAATTATTTTAAGTATATTTCATAAATATTTAATATTTTTGGGATATAAAAGGTATTTAATTTATTTAAGTATAATATTAAATAAATTATTTAAAATGATTTTAATACATAAAAATCATTTAAAATATGTTTTGATATAAAAAGATATTTTAAGTTATTTTCTATAATTTTAATATTTTGTGATGATTTTCATTATTAATTAGATATTAATGATAATTAAGTTATTTAATAAAGATATTAAATAAATGATGAAAAATAGAATTAATGATTAAAATTTATATAAAATGATTTAGAGATTATAAAAATATTTTAAGTTATAAAATATAACTTTTGATATTTTCTCATGAAAAATATTAATATTTTAATATTAAGGATATTAGATTTATTTAGTAATTATATTAAATAAATTAATTAAAATGATTTTAATATTAGAAAAATCATTTTAAATGAAAATAAAGTGTTTAAAGATATTTTAAGTTATATAATATAACTTTTAATATTTAAAGGATAATTTCATTAATAATTTAATCTTAATGATATTTATTTAACAATAATGCTATTAAATTTATTTAATGATTATATTAAATAAATAGTTTAAAATGGTTTTATTGATTTAAAATTATTTAAAAGGAAATAAATGAATTAAAAATATTTTAAGTTATTACTAATGACTTTTAATATTTTGATAAATAATAAGTTAATATTCTAATATTAATGGTAATTATTTAAAAATGATTTTAAATGTTTTAAAAATCATTTAAGGGTAATATTAATACTTTAAAATATTTTGAGTTATTATAAATAACTTTAATATTTTAGCAATGGTTTCATTAATAGTTTAATATTAATTAAATATTAATGATAATAGAATTAGTTAATATTTAAATCATTTAATAATAATTTTAGTGTTTGAAAATTCATGATAAAGTGTAATAATTATTTAAAAATTATTATAAGGCTATGAAAAATAATATGACTGATATTTAAAATATCTAAACGAATATTGAACTACGATAGAGTCTTAGACTTGATATTTACCCGATAAAGTCGTAAATTTAATCAAAATATTTCAAAAATTGATCTAGACTTAAATAAATTGACTAGATATGTGTTTGTTAGTGAATCAATAACTGTTAAACCTATGTGACGATGTGATTAGGGTATGTGCTGACTGTAATTAGCAGTAATATGTGATATGATATATTATTCTAATTGAACGAATGATCTTATTACTGATAGGTAGCTGTATAAAAGATTAATCTAAGTTGCATTATTGTAAGCAGCAGCTCATGCAAGTATCTAAACCTTATGCACTACTTTTATTTCGTGCAAACAGGTATATCATGTCATGCAAGTTTCCTAAACTTACTCCAATTATTATTGAGCAAGTATCCGAACTATTCTTTATATTGTGCAAGTATCCTACTTTTGCATTTACTTTATGAAATGGACATTAGTAAGAAAGTTTCAGAATTTTATTATTATTGTGCCAGATTATTAACTCTATTATTATTCATTATGTATCCAATCTTTGTATTCATAAAAGTTCTTACATTATCCGATCATTGTATTATTGTATAATTCCAATATTTATTCTGTTCGTTAATTCGTATATAGGGTTAGACAAGCGTCCCCACTTGGATAACCATTGTATTTAATCATATGTTGATACATACTTATTGATTTCAAGTATGTATACGTTGACTTACAAGTCGTCTAAGCTATTTGATTCTGCTAGACATAAAAATATTGTTGAACAAGATAGAACATTATTGTATCCAACCAGATTGTTTTGGTTCGGATTCCCGACTAAGTATGAAGATCCCGAATATGGGAAAACTTTTGTGCACCTAAGGTGGATAGAGTGAACGATGATATCGTTCTTGCATGTAGTATTAATCAAGATAGGGCACATTAGGCGAGATCACCCTCGTGTGTCCGTAAGTTATGACGATTTTGCTTAGATGAAGTTTTGCTAAACCCTAGCGAAAATGAAAAACAATGTTCATAGTCTGTCGACTAATCTCCAATTATAGTCAGTACGTAGTTTCAAAAATTTGAGATAGATTTGGTATGTTGTTATTATTGGTTCAAACTTACTTCACAAATGTTGATTAGATTGTAGAAGAGTTATTCAAAGAAAATATTTAATCCTTTCGACTTATATTTATTGTTGTTATTACTTCACTTTGGGCAATCAAATGCTCATCCTTGCTTTAAATTTAAATGTTTTTCATTAAGCATGATCAATTTGGAATGTTCGAAGCAAAACAAGGGAAAAGGAAAGCAAATCGAATAATTCTATGTTATCTTTTGTAATAGTTAGACAATATTAAGACAATGATATTTATTATCTATCATGTAATGTATTGTAGTAAAGGTTACGACTTGGGATTAGACTTTGATATATGTAAATTAAGTTTGATATTTATATTATTGTTATTATTATTAGTATTATTCCATTTCATAGAAATGGTATCGTAAAGCACCAAGTTCGAGTTTTAAGTACCCGAGTTTGGGGGCGTTATAGTTAACATTTATATAACGCGGTAAATAAAACAATAATAAAATCATTCATTTATTGTGACGCCCCCAAAATTAGGTATACATCACCCATCTTGGGTAGTCAGATACATGGTACAGAATTTAAATACAACCTACTAATATAACTATCGTGTACAATACGACATAAACTGTGAGTTTGAATACAAATATTGTCTACTAGATATTATACAAACTCAAAAGGAGTCCTCATTACAATTATTATCACACTATTTCACAGAATAGTGAGGACTACTAATGCTATCCTCTGGACCATTACTCCGGTTCCCGACTCGTCCCCCTATATTCTCATTTTCCTCAAGAGAACATTGAAAGAAAGGGTGAGCTCAACTAGCTCAAGAAGAAATATTATGACTAAGATAATGCGAATAAATTATCATTAGCCTAACAAAGATTAAACCGATAAAATATAATGAACATCAAGTTTAACTACAAATGAAACCAAAGAATCCATTAAAAGAGTCAAGTAGAAAATAAAATCTACTATCTTTTATGATTTAAAAGGTTTTTCATCATCATATATTTGAGACTCGACTTTAATAAATATTCCACATCATCGAATCACCCCCGCACTACTGCCAAGGATATTCTTTAGTATCACGACCACAATTATTCATGCACTACGGGCCAAGAATAGTTGTGTATTCATTAATGGTCATGATCATGCCAACAATCGTCCATCAATGCACTACTACCACTAAGGATTTTTACCACATCATTTGTAACATTACGGTCATGATTACAACCGAATAGTCTCTCGGTCATAATCATACCAAGTCCATCTATGCACTACTGAGCCACGGATGACTTTCAACATAATATAAACATGAGGATGATGACAATGATATAAGAATTCAATAAAACAAGTTCAAGAATTATTTTATCCAGAATTATTAACGTCAAATTGTCAACAAGATATTGTTTTGTAGAGTAAAATTCAAGAATGATCGGAAGAATATTTCCATGAAAAGATCTTTGGATGAAACGCAAATATCAAGAATATTCTACTAATTTCATGGAGTATAGAAGTCAAAGTTTTAACCAACTGGGTATAATAAAGAATGGAATAACAAAGGAAATCACCATGCATGCGATTGCAGATGACAAGTTATTCCAATGTAATAATAATAACGGAACCAAAGTCGGTGAAATTCACCGCAAGCGGGATGTTCCAATGAGAATAATAAAGATGGAACCGGATCCTGTAAAACACACGTATAGGATATTCCAAATGAATAATAGAAGAATGTCACCAAGTATAGGGTAAACCACGATATCAGATTATGTATAGGGTATGTCACAGATATCAAAGTTATTCCAATGAATAATAAAGAATGGAATAACAGAGGATTTCACCAAGTATAGGTATGTCTGGCGATATCTGAGTTATTCCAACAGAATAATAAAGAATGGAATAATGTAAGTTCTCTTCATGAATAAGAAAGAATAAAGCACCCCTTATGGGTACAACAAATAATATCCCTTACCTTAGAAGAACCGAATATTGGAAAAGTGAAGTAGTTAGAATACTTTTCTTCTATCTCTATAGTTTCTCTCTGTAGTTTCAATGAATTCGTAAGAAATAATGAAGGAATGAGCTTTCTATTTATAGAGAAAACCGAGGGTGGCTCTTGGTCTTAACGAAGGGTCAAAATGACTCTTGGTAATATTGAAGAGACAACTACTATTCATGAAGGGGTAATTAACCCTTGGAACATCAAGAGGCGATTAACTCTTGGTAATATGAAGGGACAACTACTATTTGCGAAGGGGTAATTACTATGACGAAGGTAATTACTATTGATGAAGGTAAATACTATTGACGAAGGTAATTACTATTCACAAAGGTAATTACTATTCACAAAGGTAATTACTATTCACAAAGGTAAAATACTATATTGAAGGTAAATACTATCGACGAAGGTAATTACTTATTCACAAAGGTAATACTATCGACGAAGGTAAATACTATCGATTGAAGAGACTCTTAGATGATAAATATATGGGCCCCCATAAAATAATCAAACTTACCACAAACGCCTCATAATGACTCTTTATATACATCAAGGATTGAATAAATATTACCACAAATCATTTTATTTTTAATCAACACATATTTAATCTTTCAACAATTATTAATCATTTATAATTTGTCGTCTCAATTAATAATATAACATATTATACGATGATAATCTTGTGACAATAATTGAATCAATAATATAAGAGATATGATGACAAAGAATTATCGTAGTAATAATCGAGTATAGCTAAGTGACTTTCACGTAAAGCATCAATAATCAATACCGTGTGCTACTATGCAACCACGCATATTATCGTATTTTTTACTAATAGGGTAGTTCAACGGTTTTAATTCAGAAACACCTCCGCCGTTATTTTTATAGAAAGATAATTTTGTCGTTTTTCTAACTACGACAATACTTAGTTAATGGGGTCCACTAATGATTGAGTAGTGCATTTAATATTCCCCGACAAAAAGAATATTTTCCCCACCAAACGAATATTTTATAACAACTTGCTTACTTTGCAAAATTTATAAATATTACCCACAACTATAACATTATATCAAATTTATTCCATAATATTCAAAAATAATATTTATAGAAAATTCATCTTTATTTATAAAAGCTGGGGTCTTACAACCTCCCCTTCTTATGAAATTTCTCCCTCGAAATTAGGGTACGTACCTGGTATGTCGAAGAGGTAAGGATACCTTGATTTCATTTCAGATTCTAACTCCCAAGTCATTTCCTCAACATTGTGGTTCCTCCACAAAACTTTGACTTGAGGAAACTTGGAGCGTAGAATATGTTCCTTCTTATCCAAAATTTGAACAGGAACCTCTTCATACGTCAAATCTTCCGCTATTTCGTCCGGTTCTAACTCAATAATATGGTTCGGGTCTTTCACATATTTACGTAACATGGATATGTGAAAAATATTATGAACACGAGACATATTTCAAGCAGAAAGTTTAGTCTATATACACATTCCTACTCGATCGAGGATTAAAATGGACCGATGAATCGAGGATTAAGTTTTCCTCTCTTTCCAAATCTTGTAACTCCTTTCCATGGAGCAACTCTTAACAACACATGATCTCCTATATCGAATTCCACGTCCTTTCGATGAAGATCAGCATAACTCTTTTGTCGATTTTGTGAGGTTTTTATACGTTGTCGGATCGTTTGAATCTTTTCCATAGTCATACGTACCAACTCCCGTCCCAACAACGTTGCTTCACCCACCTCATTCCATACAACGCTTCGAATGGAGCCATGCCAATACTTGCTTGATAACTGTTGTTGTAGGAAAACTCCACCAATGGTAAGAACTTGTCCCAACTCCCCTTGAAATCAAGGACACAGAGTCTTAATAGATCTTCAAGAGTTTGAATAGTCCTCTCTCGATCGTCTGCTAAATTCGAGGATGATATGCCGAGCTAAATCGTAAGTCTATGCCCATAGCTTTTTGCAAACTAACCCAAAATCGTGAAGTGAATCTTGGGTCTCGATCAGAAACTATGGATACTGGCATACCATGCAGTCTTACAATCTCATTTATGTACATACGAGCAAGACGTTCAAGTGTATAAGTCTCTTGTATCGGTAAGAAATGAGCAGACTTGGTTAATCTATCAACAATGACCCAAATGGCATCTATGCCTTGAGAAACTTTGGGAAGACTAGTAACGAAATCCATGGTAATGTGCTCCCACTTCCATTCTGGAATTTCAAGTGGTTGCAATGGACCTTTTGGTACTTGATGCTCCGCCTTGACTCATTGACACGTTAAACACCTTGAGATAAACAACGCTGTCTCTCTCTTCATATGCCCCACGAAAATGTATGTCGAAGATCATGATACATTTTGGTACTCCCAGGATGGATTGCAAACGGTGTGTTATGCGCCTCCATCATGATTTTATACTTTAAATCAAGGTCGTTAGGAACACAAAGTCTGGAGTTGACTCGAAATATTCCTTCTTCATCGATTCTTGCTTCCGGCATAGCACCTTCTTGCACTTTCTTCCTCACACGCATCGACCGTGTCTCGTAGCTTGAGCGGCTTTAACTTTATTGATTAAAGTCGGTTCTACTCAGATACTCGCTATCATCACATGCGTCGTCCGGAGTCTTTAACTCTATCTCCATCCTTTGCAAGTCACACAAAATGGGCTTTGCGTTGACAATAACGCACTCGATTTGCATATGATCTTCTACTCAATGCGTCAGCTACCACGTTCGCTTTTCCAGGATGGTATTGGATGGTATTGGATGGTATGATCATAATCTTTCAACAGTTCAAGCCCACGTCGTTGTCGCATGTTGAGTTCCTTTTGAGTGAAGAAATATTTGAGGCTTTTATGATCCGTAAAGATCTCCACTTTCTCCCCATACAAGTAATGCCTCCAAATTTTAAGTGCAAAGACAACAGCTGCCAACTCTAGATCATGAGTAGGATAATTCCTCTCATATTCTTTGAGTTGTCGCGAGGCATAGGCTATGACTTTCCCATGTTGCATGAGAACACATCCTAACCCTTTGCTCGAAGCATCATCAGAGATGACAAATCCCTCCGAGCGGATGGTATTGTCGTAACAGTCTGTGAAATAAGTCTCCCTCGAGTTCTTGAAAACTCTTCTCACATTCTTCGCTCCAACCAAACTTTGTATCTTTCCGAGTCGGTGAGTCGATGGAGTAGCGATTCGAGAAAATCCTTCCACGAATCTCCGATAATAACCCGCCTAAACCGAGAAAGCTACGACATTTCGATCATCGATTTAGGTTGTTCCGACTTTGAATAGCTTCAATCTTTCTTTGGGTCAACGGATATTCCATGATTTGATACCACGTGCCCAAGGAATGCTACTTCTTCAAGCCGTAACTCGCATTTCTTTAACTTGGCATAAAGCATATATTCACGAAGCTTTTGGAGTGTCAGCCTCAAGTGTTGCTCATGATCTTCACGGCTTTTGGAATAAATAAGGATGTCATCAATAAAGACGACCACAAAGTGAACTAAATATTCCTTGAATACTCGGTTCATCATATCCATGAAGGCAAAGTAGGAGCATTAGTCAATCCAAAGGACATGACTAGGAATTCATAATGCCCGCATCGAAGTTCGAAAGTCGTCTTTGGAATGTCGTGGTTCTAATCTTCAATTGGTGATATCCTAACGAAGATCAATCTTTGAAAAGAATTTGGCTCCTTGTTGGTCAAACAGGTCATCAATACGTGGCAATGGATACCTATTTTTGATGGTGACATGATTCAACTCTCGATAATCAATACAAAGTCGCATACTCCCATCTTTCTTCTTCACGAATGTAAGAGGAGCACCCCAAGGAGAAGTACTAGGACGAATAAAGCCAATGTCTAACAATTCCTGCGCATTGGGTCTTTAACTCCACGAAGTTCAATAGGAGCCATTCAATATGGGGCTTTGGAAATAGGTTTTGTACCGGGTTCAAGGTCGATACAAAATTCAATTTCACGCCTGGGGTAGGCGGGAAGTTCTTCCCGGAATACGTCAGAAATTTATTAACAATAGAAATATCGTTCAAAACTGACGTATTTTTGTTTAAATCTGTGACATGAGCTAAGAAAGCTTGACATCCGTTTTT
Source organism: Panax quinquefolius (assembly GCA_020205615.1). Taxonomy (NCBI): domain Eukaryota; kingdom Viridiplantae; phylum Streptophyta; class Magnoliopsida; order Apiales; family Araliaceae; genus Panax; species Panax quinquefolius. Next base: position 9,477,834 of record CM035165.1, on the reverse strand, counting down.
CAATAAACGAATAGCTTTATGGCTTGAGATGACCGTGATTGATTTTAATGGTTTGGTCGTTTGAATTAGATAATAGGTTGATTAGGAATATGAAAGCTAACAACTTACGAAAATAATTAATTTTTGCATGATAAGTAGTTAACCAATCAATCCCTAGAATCACGTCAAATGCAAGTATTTTTAATGAAATAAGATCGACAGGTAATGTGAGGGTACCGATTTGAACCAAACAAGACTTATAAATAGTGGATGTAATGAAGGTTTCTCCCAATGGAGTTTCCACAGATAAGTCAAAGTCTAATTTCCCCAGAGTCAAATTTAATCGATGAGCGCAAGTAGGAGAAATAAAAGAATGGATAGAACCGGTATCAAATAAAGTATAGACTTCATTAGAGTTTATGATAAGCTTACCCGTGATGACCTCATTCGGGTTCCTTGCTCTCCGGGAGGTCACAATAAACGCCTCCTCAGACTACCGGTTTTGACTTTTTCGGGACTGACCTTTGGTGCCTCCATCCTAGTTGAATTTGTCTTGATGAAACGACAAAATTGAGCTAAATGACCTTCTCTTCAACAATTATAACATGCTTTGACGGCATGGCGCGAGTCGGGGTGATGTGTCCCTCTCCTCCGCATTTGAAGCATATGATAGGTGGTCTTTTCCTTCCTTAACAATCTGGTCTTTGGTCGACGTCTTTCCATCATTGTTGAATCTCCTTTTCTTGAAATGTCCATTCTTATTGTTTGGCCTCGATTACCACCAAAGTGGTTACCATATCGGCCTGTTGATTCCCTCCACGCTTGTTGTCACCGCTCGATGACCACTCATTTGGTATTATAATTTTTTCGTACCGCTCTCTTTTAGTCAAGCGTTGACTCGTTATCGCTCCACTAATTGAGCCCTATTTACAACATCTAAATACAAACACAGTTTATAAGAAATAAGATGTTGACGTATCTCCGCTTCAAACCTCTTAAAAACATTCGCCATTCTCTCTTCATTATCCACCAAGTGGGACGTAAACCGTGATAACTCGCAAATTTTGCCTCGTATCATGCGACACTGGCCATATTGTTTTGTTCCAACTTGATAAACTCCATCTCCTTCATGTATGAATACTTTCGGAAAGTATTTGTCGTTGAACGACTCTGGAACTTCTCCCAAGATATCTTCAAGACAAAGAAGTTGAGTACGTTTCTACCGATTCCCACCAAGAATCGCCTCTTCGCATGCAACATAAAGGCAAAAAAGGAACCTTTTGCTCCTCGGAGCATCCCAAGACATCAAATATCTTGGTAATCTGCTTTATCCATGCTTCCGCCAGAAGTGGTTTTGGCTCTCCCTTAAACTCCGGTGGTCCCAGCTCCTTGAATTGTTTAGCGGTGAACGCCCGAGAGTTTTCCGTGTTTCTACCTACGTTTTGGACAGGAGTCGCTCTCGCCTGCTGTTGCATAAATTACATAAAGTCTCTGAACATTTGATCATTCATCATTTGGTCAGTGTTGTTGTTTGCATGAGGATTGTCGCCTTCCTGATGCACATTATCCTGATTATTGATATGTGGTGAATCAACGATCGCCTGTGCTCCATTACTATTCTCAACATTCTCAAATGTCATTTTCAGATACTGCCACAAAACAAAAGGTTAATTGACATGTAACATATTATCCCTATATTCTGACGGACCAATAAAATAGCACATAAACTTAGGTAGGTCATACTAGCGAAGGAATTCCCCGTCTCTCCCCTCCTAGTACTATTCTCACATCTTAGCCAGGGATCATATCCCTAAGCTCTGATACCAACTGTGACGCCCCCAAAATTAGGTATACATCACCCATCTTGGGTAGTCGATACATGGTATGTAATTTAAATACAACTTACTAATATAGCTGTACATACACAATACAACATAAACCGTGAGTTTGAATACAAATATTGTCTACTAGATATTATACAAACTCAAAAGGAGTCCTCATTACAATTATTATCACACTATTTCACAGAATAGTGAGGACTACTAATGCTATCCTCTAGACCATTACTCCGTTCCCCGACTTCGTCCCGCCTATATTCTCATTTCACAAGAGAGAAAAGTGAAAAAAGGGTGAGCTCAACTAGCTCAAGAAGAAATATTATGACTAAGATAATGAAGAATAAATTATCATTAGCCTACAAATGATGTTAAACCGATAAAATATAATGAACATCGAGTTTAACTACAATAAACCAAAGAATCCATTAAAAGAGTCAAGTAGAAAATAAAATCTACTATCTTTTATGATTTAAAAGGTTTTTTCATCATCTTTATATATTTGAGACTCAACTTTTAATAAATATTCCACATCATCGAATCACCCGCATTACTACTGCCAAGGATATTCTTTAGTATCACGACCACAATTATTCATGCACTACGGGCCAAGAATAGGTGTGTATTCATTAATGGTCATGATCATGCCAACAATCGTCCATCAATGCACTACTACCAATCGAGGATTTTTACCACATCATTTGTAACATTACGGTCATGATTACAATCGGAATAGTCTGGTGTCATAATCATACCAAGTCCATCTATGCACTACAGGTGCCACGAGATGACTTTCAACATAATATAAACATGAGGATGATGACAATGATATAAGAATTCAATAAAACAAGTTCAAGAATTATTTTATCCGGGAATTATTAACGCCCAAATTGTCAACAAGATCTTTGTTTTGTAGAGTAAAATTCAAGAATGATCGGAAGAATATTTCCATGAAAAGATCTTTGGATGAAACGCAAATATCAAGAATATTCTACTAATTTCATGGAGTATAGAAGTTAAAGTTTTAACCAACTGGGTATAATAAAGAATGGAATAACAAAGGAAATCACCATGCATGCGATTGCCGCATGTACAAAAGTTATTCCAACAGAATAATAATAACGGAACCATGTCGGTGAAATTCACACCAAGCGGGATGTTCCAACAGAATAATAAAGATGGAACCGGATCGGTGTAAAAACACACGATAGGATATTCCAATGTAATAATAGAAGAATGTCACCAAGTATAGGGTAAACCACGATATCTGATTATGTATAGGGTATGCCGCGTATACAGGTTATTCCAACAGAATAATAAAGAATGGAATAACAGAGGGATTTCACCAAGTATAGGGTATGCCGCGTATACAGGTTATTCCAATAGAATAATAAAGAATGGAATAACAGAAGTTCTCTTCATGAATAAGAAAGAATAACACCCCTTACGGGTACAACAAATAATATCCCTTACCTTAGAAGAACTGAATATTGGAAAAGTGAAGAAAGTTAGAATACTTTTCTTCTTTCTCTCTATAGTTTCTCTCTCTAGAGTTTCAATGAATTCGTAAGAAATAATGAAGGAATGAGCTTTCTATTTATAGAAAAACTGAGGGTGGCTCTTGGTCTTAACGAAGGGTCAAAATGACTCTTGGTAATATTGAAGAGACAACTACTATTCATGAAGGGTAATTAACCCTTGGAACAATAGAAGAGGCGCTTAACTCTTGGTAATATTGAAGGGACAACTACTATTTGCGAAGGGTAATTACTATTGGCGAAGGTAAATACTATTGACGAAGGTAATTACTATTCACAAAGATAATTACTATTCACAAAGGTAAATACTATCGACGAAGGTAAATACTATTTGTGAAGGTAATTACTATTCACAAAGGTAATTACTATTCACAACGGTAAATACTATTGACGAAGGTAAATACTATTGACGAAGAGACTCTTAGATGATGACATATGGGCCTCCCATAAAATAATCAAACTTACCACAAACGTCTCATAACAGACTCTTTATATACATCAAGGATTGAATAAATATTACCACAAATCATTTTATTTTTAATCAACACATATTTAATCTTTCAACAATTATTAATCATTTATAACTTATAGTCTCAATTAATAATATAACATATTATACAGATGATACTATGACAATAAGTGAATCAATAATATAAGAGATATGATGCAACAATTACTGTAGCAATAATTGAGTATAGTTAAGTGACTTCTCAAGTAAGCATCAATAATCAATACCGTGTGCTACTATGCAACCACGCCAGACATCGTACTTTCTTTACTAGGGTAGTTCAACGCTTTTAACGGTAACACCTCCGCCGTTATTTTTATAGAAAGATAATTTTGTCGTTTTCTAACTACGATAATACTTACATTATGGGGTCCACTAATGATTGAGCCGTCGCATCACGAATATTCCCCGACAAAAAGAATATTCCCCGACCAAACGAATATTTTATAACAACTTGCTTACTTTGCAAAATTTATAAATATTACCCACAACTATAACATTATATCAAATTTATTCCATAATATTCAAAAATAATACTTATAGAAAATTCATCTTTATTTATAAAAGCTGGGGTCTTACATTTATTCAATCAAATATAATATCAAAACGTTAAGCAATTATATCAAATAATTGGCCTATAGGGCATAAACTCTAACAGTATGTTCACCTCAGACTTAATACCAAAAATTTTGGATATCTATTGAAACATTCGTCTAGTCAAATCAATTGACATCGACTACTTCTTTAAATTCTTTTCAAATCGTTTCATGACGTCATGATACCGTAGTCTTCACAGTACATTGAGGACTTCGTCATTATACATCATACCATAGCGGGTTGTTGATCCAAAGATCACATCCCACCAGGTTCAATTGCATTAACAACTCTATCTTTTTACCATCCTTACATCAAATGCACAGATGATACAAAAATTCTTTTTGATATTTTAAAATAAACTTCTGTCTAGTCGAAGAAATTGGCATAGACATACAAAATATAGCTCTTTTAAAATCCATTGGTTCAAAAAGTTGAACCAATTCTTTCTTTTTCAAAATGTACATTTCAGCACGATTTGAATAAACTTCAAAATCTAGCATAGCTAGAGGATTTGGAATATCCTATTCTCCATCTTCCTTCATTATCTTACTGCGATAATACTTAAACTTCTCTAGCACCTTCAATGCTAAGTCTACTGAAAATACTTCATTTTCAGTCTAAACATCTCTATACCATAGTACAGTCCATCAACTTACCACACATTATGAGTTCAGGAACTTTCCACAATAATATAATTTTAAGAACATCCAGACAGACCTTAGGCGTCCATTCTCTGAAACATTCAAAAACATACCCTATTATTATGAGTCACGAACTTACCATAAGTATGAGTTTCAAGAACTCGCACCTACCTTATCATTCTGTACCTATCAAGTATATACATGAGAAAAGATTCACCTTCTCGTCATATACATCTTAATAGTGCGACCAATTCAAATGATTATCACTGTAATAAACGGAGTAGTTGTTACACCAAAGCACAAACCTCTGCCCATAACAAAGGTTCATACAACTCAGCCATCACATGAGTCCTCAATTGAAATCTTACAACTTCTAAATTTCTCTTTACTTAATACGATTTTTTTTAATTTGTATGCTAACCTTTACAACTCAATCTGAGTTCTTCTTTCCGTACTACTTCATAGTACCTTTCATTCATAGTATTAGCTATAAATCATTCATCGCTTAAAAGCTGATCTGTTACTACGATTCACTATGATCACGTAGTGATCTTCTTCCTTAATCGTTTAACTCAACGATTTTCTTATCCTCTTCTCTACGATTATTGTCTTAGGTACACATACCTAAGAGTTATAACCTATAGCTTTGATACCAATCTGTGAAGCCCCGAAATCCGGCCTACTTTCAGACCCAGACTCCGTGTATTACTATTCCATTTCCTTCCAAACACACATCATTATATAGTTAAATATAATAACATATATTCTTAAATCCCAAGTTCTCGAAACCTTAGAACCTCTTTCATTACAAATAATGGTAATTACATTATTCTTTACATCTTACACGAGTGACTTTCATCCGCCACTAATGTGACACCCCCAAATCCTGGTACTACATTTCCTCAAGATTTGGTGTTCACTTAATCAAAACATTCATTTATAACTACCCAATTATAATAAAATTGAATAATAAAACCTGCCCATACAGGAATAAATTTAAATAAAAATCTCCCAGGTTATCTAACCTTTAACAACAATCATTCAAATGCGGAATTTAAATAAACTTCATTACAATCTTTAAACCAAAGTCTGATAACAAAACTATCAAATCTATTACAAGTCTTCAGTACTTGTTCATCTTTACTTTTCCCTTACTGGTGCTAGGTACGTCACCAGTTTCAACTTTAGCTATAAGAAATTTTACAAGCAAGAATGAGCAAACAAGGCCCACTTGAAATAACAATAAATAAATCTTTAAACTTTTACATCAATTGCCAATATTAGGCTCAATAGAACTGAACAATATATTCTATTAACTTTCTAAAAATTTTAACATTCACTAAGGGTCTAATGACCACGAATCATGTCCACAGTTATAAGTAATCTTTCAACTTTAACTTTAACAATCATAAGACTATAAGGACTCCACGTACTTAGGGGGATCAACCCTTCGTACAATGTATTGTGCACAACCATTTTAACGCTAAGCGTAAACCTCTATTAAAAGAGTTGTTCATCTCAGTATTTAGAATACAAGTCCGCACCAAAGTAAGTTTGGTTTGGATAAGCTTTCAAGGAAATTTGGAATTTAACGAACATCAACTAAGGAGTATTTGAATATGACCAATAACACTATACTATAGAATAATAGTGATTGAATCAATCATGGTAAACTAAAGTCATGCATTAGGAATAATCTAATAGCATACAATTTGAATAACTATTGCATACCTTGCTTGAGCAATACTAAGCCAAGGTTAATTAGAATTGAATACTAAATATGCATAGCAATTTAGTTATGCATGCTAAACAACAAGTGAAATACAAGAATAACTTGTTCAACGTCAAACCAAAGTTTAGACAGCTTGCATCATTATAAGTTAATTGAATTAAAAACAATAATTAGTTCAATAAGATAAGGGATTAGAAAACTTGTCTTGCTCGTAGGCTAAACCGAATCAATTCGAATCACAATCCCCTAGATATATATATATATATATATATATATATATATATATATATATATATATATACGTCATCATGACATAGTTAGTCACTACCACTTTACAAATTTAACTAACTACATACATCATGTATGTTTGATTATTTAATCACATAATCAAGTTATAACACAAGTTAATCTTTAATAACATAATTATTCATAGTATAGAAATACTAAAAATCAATATTTTACAGTCCTACTATCATCACATAATGTTTTTCTTAAAATTTCGTGTACAAAAAGTACCTTTGTCGAGACTATTCAAATTTAACTCACACATGCGGTGCCACAGTTTACACTGTGAGTTGGCGCTGTGGCTCGGGTCACAGGCCATTGGTTGGTGTTGCGGCGTGGCGTCGGCAAGTGCATGAGAGATTTATCTTGGTGAGTCGTCACTGCGGCAGACTCTGTAATCCATGCGACCAAGCTCTTGCAACAAGATGAACAAAAGCCAAATTGGCCTAAAAGCTCGAATCTAATAGACTAATTAACATGTAATACACATATAGACTTCATATAAACATATTGTGAAGACTTCTAACATGTTTCTACTCATAAAATAACATAAACATCAAAGTTGCAACACCCAAATTCAATGTTTTTGGCAAAAACTCCATTGTTGACATTTTTAATGAAAATCAACACTGTGATTTTGTTTTTCAATCAAAACAGAAATTTCAAAACATCATAGTTACGATTATACATACTTTATCAATTTCCACAGTCAATTTATCAATTTAACAACTAATTAAACCTAAATTTCTACTTCAACTAAGCCATATTCATATATATATTTCATAAGAACTCACTGTGATATATTTCTTCATAATTTACATACATACATAAAGTAATTTCTCTATAATCATATATAAACTCATGAAATAACCTTATAATCAATAATCATACAAACTATATACATAACAACAATTTATCTTCTATAAAAATTTCATAGAGAACTTTTTGGAAGAAGAAGAAGATAACAAAATTTTAAGGAAAAAGGTTTGGATGATACCTTATATGCTAGATGATGAAGGTTTTCCTTTCTATGATTCTTTCTTCCAATTCCTTTTATCAAAAACATGTTAAGATTTCTCTCAATTTCTCTATAGTTTTCTTCTTCTCTCCCTTTTCTTCTTCTAAGTTTTCTTTCTTCCTAACTCTAACATACTTAAAATAATATAACGTATATGGATATAATGTATATATTAAATATATAATATAACTCTAACTTAACTGACATCAGTTATTTTTATTTTGAAAATCAAAAGCCATAAGGCTTGTTTGGCTAACCCCTAAAACTAATCAATTAATCCCTTATGCTTTGTTTGGTAAAACACAATTAGATTAAAGACTTAATAGGCATTAGGCCTTGTTTGGAAAAACTGAATTAAACTCCCTTAATTTATTTTAATAACTCCTTTATAACAAGGTTATTTGTCACACTTCTATTAAATTAAATAATCAATTTAATCAATTAAAATACTACTCTATTAAATTACATTAACACATAAATCATTATCACAAAACTATAATTTCTTTATAATTATAATTTTATTTAATAACTAATATTTTAAATTACAATTTCCCATTTAAAATATTATTATTTATTTAAATCATTATAAGCTCTCTAGCTTACTTATTAAATTAAATTGGTATATAATCTCATAACAATTAATTTTCTTAGCTCCTTAATTATTTATTCAACAAATAATTAACTAAACCACATCAACTCAAATTGCCATTAAATACTTATATAATTCAATAAATATTTAATATTGCAAATAAATATTTAATATTTAATATTTAATTTAAATATTTATTTAACAAATAATTAACTAAACCACATCAACTCAAATTGAACAATTATTTATTCAACAATAAACATATTCATTAAATACTTATATAAATCAATAAATATTTAATATTACACTTTAAAATTCTGGTATGTTACATCATTCCCTCATTACAAGGATTCTGTCCTCAGAATCACAACTCAAACAAATCATTCGTTACATTCTTCCCTACTTACAAAGATTCTATCCCCAGAATCGAAGACACAGATTAAACAAATAACTCAGGGTACTCTTTTAACATTTTCTCTTCGAGTTCCCACGTAGCTTCTTTAGCGTTGTGGTTCCTCCATATCACCTTCACAGAAGGTATCACTTTATTCCTGAGCACTTGTTCTTTCCTGTCGACTATCTCGGATAGAACCTCTTCATAAGACAAGCGCAGCGGTTCAGTACTCGATCAAATGTTTGTAGTTGGGTTTATATATCGTCGAATAATCAAAATGTGAAAAACATTATGAATGTTCTCCAACTCTGGAGGTAGAGCTACCTCGTAAGCCACTTCTTCCACTCTTCGCAGCACTTCAAAGGGTCCACTAAACCTCGAGCTTAGCTTTCCCTTTTTACCAAAACGAATTTTCCCCTTCCAGGGAGAAACTTTTAGGAATACAAAAGTTCCTACGTCGAATGCACGATCTTGTCGTGTTGATCAACATACATTTTTCTTGTATGTCTTGGGCTGCTACTAATCTTGTCCTGATGAGTTTGACAATGTCGCTAGATTTGTTGCACCGATTCTGGTCCTAACGATTTATGCGTTCACCGACTTCAACCCAGCACAGTGAAGTTCTGCACTTTCTACCGTACAATGCCTCGTAAGGTGGCATGCCGATGCTCGCGTGATAACTGTTGTTGTAAACAAATTCCACCAACGGTAATTGTTCTTCCCAGCTTCCTTAAAAGTCCATGACACATGCTCTCAGCATATCTTCCAATGTCTGAATTGTTCATTCGCTTTGGCCATCTGTTTGTGGATGATAAGCCGTACTCATTTGCAACTGTGTCCCCATGCATTCTTGTAGTCTCTTCCAGAAATTTGACGTGAATCGCATATCTCTATCGGACACAATTGATACTGGTACTCCATGCCTCGAAACGATCTCCTTAATGTACAATCTTGCCAACTGATCAAGATTAAATCTAATCTTTATTGGTAGAAAGTGCCCTAATTTCGTCAGTCTGTCCACTATCACACAAATTGTATCGCATCCTCTCTGAGTAGTTGGAAGACCCACCACAAAATCCATCATGATGTGTTCCCACTTCTATTTCGGTATTTCAAACGGTTGAAGTAACCCGCTGGGTCTTTGATGTTCGGCTTTTACTCTTTGACATGTCAAGCATTTCACTACACATTCAGCAACATCCCTTTTCATGTTTGGCCACCAAAAATGTCGACGCAAATCTTGATACATTTTCGTGCTTCTTGGATGAATCGAATATCTTGTGTTGTGTGCTTCGGTCAAGATTTCGTCTTTCAGTTCTAGCATTGCTGGAACCCAAATTCTTCCCTCGAACCGTAGTAATCCTTCGGTATCGACCTTGTATTTTATATCACCGCCTTCAATCAGATTCTCTTTGATTTTCCCACACTCTTCATCTTGTAGTTGAGCATTCTTCACTTTGTCCACTAAAGTTGGACCAGCTTCTATTTGGAATAGTTGTTCATCAGATTCTTTTGAAAATTTGATTTCCAACTCCAGTTTTGTCATTGCTGAAATGAGCTCCTCCTGAGTTGTTATCAGCATTAACTTTTCCCGACCTTTCCTGCTTAAAGCATCTGCAACCACATTCGCTTTGCCCGGATGATAAAAGATATCACAATCGTAATCTTTTATCAATTCCATCCACCTTCTCTGACGCATGTTCAAATCCTTCTGAGTGAAAATATACTTTAGACTTTTGTGGTCTGTGTAGATTTCACATCTCTCCATAAAGATAGTGTCTCCATATCTTTAGAGCAAATAAAACTGCAGCTAATTCCAAATCATGAGTCGGATACCCTTTCTCATAATCCTTTAGTTGTATTGATGCATAGGCAATAATTTTGTTAGATTCGCATAATAATAACACAACCCAACCCTTTGTGTGAGGCATCACTATACACCACAAAATTCCTTGTATTATCTGGTAATGTCAACACAGGTGCCACACTTAGCTTCTTCTTCAAATCTTGGAAACTCTCTTCACATTTCTCCGTCCAAACGAATTTTACAGCTTTCCTTATCAAATTTGTTAGCGGAATGGCTATTTTAGAAAAATCTTGAATAAATCTTCTATAACAACCAGCCAGTCCCAAGAAACTCCTCACTTCTGACGGTGTTCTTGGTTGTTCCCAATTGATTACAGCTTCCACTTTTGATGGATCCACTGAAATCCCATCTTTGTCAATCACATGACCCAAAAATTGTACACGATCGAGCCAAAATTCGCACTTAGAGAATTTCGCGTACAGCTTTGCCTTCCTTAGTGTTTCCAATGTCAAACGTAAATGTTCCACGTGTTCTTCATAAGTTTTGGAATACTCCAAAATGTCGTCAATAAATACCACTACAAACTTGTCTAAGAATGGTTTAAACACCTTGTTCAGCAAATCCATGAATGCAGCAGGAGCATTAGTTAAACCAAAAGACATCACCAGAAACTCGTAATGTCCGTACCGAGTTCTGAATGTCGTTCTATGTATATCCTCCTTTCTTACCTTCAATTGGTGATACCCACTTCTCAAATCAATTTTTGAGAAATATTTAGCACCCTTCAGCTGATCAAACAAGTCATCAATTCTAGGCAACGGATACCTATTCTTAATAGTGACTTTATTTATCTCTCTATAATCAATGCAAAGACGCATTGTTCCATCCTTCTTCTTAACGAATAAAAATGGCGCGCTCCCCACGGCGATACGCTTGGTTGAATATATTTCTTGTCTAGCAACTCTTGCAATCTGTACCATCGGTTCCTTCATTTCTCACTAGGAGCCATTCTCATGACGGGGCCTTCGATATCGGTCTTTGTTTCTCGGCGCTAAGTCGATCACTTAACTCAATTTCTCCGTCGGTGAAGTCCCGACAAATCTTCTCGAAACACGTCTTGAATTCTCTCACTACTGGGTATTTCTTCTAGTTTCACACCCTTCTTCCGAGTATCGACTATGTAAGCTAAATAGCCCACACAACCTTGACTCAAAATTTCTTGGCTGCATAGTCGTCGGACATTTCATTTGTCTAGGCGACTTGCTACCATAAAATACTACCTTTGATTTTGAGTCATAAGGTTTACACACTTCTTGTGACAATCGATTCATCGCTCCATATTTGAATGTACCAATCCATCCCCAAAATTATATCAAATTCCTGAGTCTAATCGGAATCAAATCTACCCACAAAATATTTTCCTTAATGTTCACCCTACAGTTCTTGTATACGAATCTAACAGGGATTACTTCCTTATTCGCAATTTCTATGTTCAAAGGAAAATTCAGTTCTTCTCTAGGCAATTCTAACCTCTTAGCAAATTCATCAGATATAAACGAACAAGTAGCACCCGAATCGAATAATACATAAGCATTTATATCATTGATTGGGATAATACCTGACACTACATGTGACGCCCCCAAAATTAGGTATACATCACCCATCTTGGGTCGTCAGATACATGGTACAGAATTTAAATACAACTTACTAATACAAATGTCGTGTACAATACGACAAACATAAACTGTGAGTTTGAATACAAATATTATCTACTAGAGATTATACAAACTCAAAAGGAGTCCTCATTACAATTATTATCATACTATTTCACAGAATAGTGAGGACTACTAATGCTATCCCCTGGACCATCACTCCGTTCCCCGACTCGTCCCAGCTATATTCTCATTTCACGAAGAGAACGGTGAAAGAAAGGGTGAGCTCAACTAGCCCAAGAAGAAATATTATGACTAAGATAATGCGTAATAAATTATCATTAGTCTCCAACAATGTTAAACCGATAAAATATAATAGACATCAAGTTTAATCTGCGGTGAACAAGCAATCCATTAAAAGAGTCAAGTAGAAAATAAAATCTACTATCTTTTATGATTTAAAAGGTTTTCATCATCATCATATCGCCGAGACTCGATTTTAATAAATATTCCACATCATCGAATCACCTTACACTTTTCTGCCAAGGATATTCTTTAGTATCACGACCACAATTATCCATGCACTACTGGTCAAGAATATTTGTGTATTCATTAATGGTCATGATCATGCCAACAAAGCGTCCATCAATACACTACGGGCCAATGAGGACTTTTACCACATCATTTGTAACATTACTACCATGATTACAACCGAATAATCCACGGTCATAATCATACCAAGTCCATCTATGCACTACAGGCCACAGATGACTTTCAACATAATATAAACATGAGGATGATGACAATAATATAAGAATTCAATAAAACAAGTTCAAGAATTAATCATACTATAAGGATTGGTCAGTGTGGAGACTCAACGGCCTCTTGTGCTCCATTGCTATTCTCAACATTTTCGGATGTCATTTTCAAATATTGCCACAAAACAAAGGTTAATTGACATGTAACATAATTTCTCTAAACTCTGACCAACCAATTTAAATAAAAATAAATTTAAGTAGGTCATACTAGCGAAGGAATTCCGTCTCTCCCCTCCTAGTTCTAGTCTCACATCTTAGCCAGGGATCATATCCCTAAGCTTTAATACCAACTGTGACGCCCCCAAAATTAGGTATACATCACCCATCTTGGGTCGTCAGATACATGGTACAGAATTCAAATACAACTTACTAATACAACTGTCGTGTACAATACGACAAACATAAACTGTGAGTTTGAATACAAATATTATCTACTAGAGATTATGCAAACTCAAAAGGAGTCCTCATTACAATTATTATCACACTATTTCACAAAATAGTGAGGACTACTAATGCTATCCTCTGGACCATCACTCCGTTCCTCGGCTCGTCCCAGCTATATTCTCATTTCCTGAAGAGAACGTTGAAAGAAAGGATGAGCTCAACTAGCCCAGTAAGAAATATTATGACTAAGATAATGCAGAATAAATTATCATTAGTCTCCAACAATGTTAAACTGATAAAATATAATAGACATCAAGTTTAACTGCAGCGGAACAAGCAATCCATTAAAAGAGTCAAGTAGAAAATAAAATCTACTATCTTTTATGATTTAAAAGGTTTTTCATCACTGTTATCGCTGAGACTCAGCTTAATAAATATTCCACATCATCGAATCACCCCTGCACTACGGACAAGAATACCCTTGAGATTAAAATGAAATTACAAAAATGCCCTTTTGTCCCATTAGTTAAATTATTGCTAGCCAAATCTTATCCAAGATCTGGCCACCCACCCTAGACCTACCTATGAGCCTACAATCTATAATACATCACATGATCAGCCATCCCATACATAGCATACATGATTTGCATAATTTAAGAAAGAGAAAGTGCTCATTTTTGGCCTAAATTATTCACAAGCACTTAGTCATTCTCTCTCAAGCTCAAACCCACGAAATTGCCTTGCTAGATCAGTCCCCAATCAAGCCCCACGAACACCAACATCAAATCAGAAGCATAGAAATCAGAATTGGAGCATAAAGGTACAAACCCTAAAAATTCGAAAATCTTTTGATCTTATGTTAGATGTAATTTTTTGTGTGTTAAATATGTTGTATGGGGTTTTAATCGATGATCTGGGTTGCTAGATGTTAAACCCATAACATCTAGAGGCTCGGATTTGATGATTTTCAAAATCTGGAAATTTTTGAAAATAACGGTCTGACAGTGAATTGACAGGTCTCACAGATTTCGATCTGTTAGGTATTTTTGTGTTTTCAAAGTTTTTACTTGTACTCTGTCAGGAGATCTTGAATCTGGAACTTGAATCGAGTTCATCTCATTTGTAGATTAAAAGATATTCATGGTCAAAGTGAGTTGATCGATCGAAAATTCGAGTTTCGGGCAACCCGTAAACCCGCAATTTTCGGCGATTATTTTGGAGCATCCGATTTTCTTCGATCGGTTATAGTTAGTCTACGTTGTTGTTTTGATGTTGTAGTATAACATAAGGAATACACAAGCATGCCTCTAGAAAATCCCAGATCGCATTAATCGAATCGAATTTAATGACCGGCCAAAGTAGGTTGATTAAAGCGCTTGAAGAACAAATCTGGGTAACCTAGATTTTCCCAGATCTTCCCGACAACATATTCATGAGCCCGGATCTTACTTGTGTTTAATTATTTGATGGTGTTTGTTTTTCTATGTTGTAATATAGTATAGAGACTACAGATTAGTACTTTTATTTCACTTTAAAAACAAACAGGATGCATGTAGTAAGTAAGCGGTCAAAGTAGGTCTTTCGATCCACGAAATCCATTTTTCCGAAAACCCAGATTCTTCATGAGGGAGTTTTCTGACCTACGTTGACCGGCTCAGGTCTGGTGTTGTTGATATTGATGGACTGAAATAATTATATGGTGTTGTACCCTGACATCAAGACTATAGGATTAAACCTTCATAACACACAAACCTAGCTTTGAAAGCAAAGATTAAAGCCTGCTAAATAGGTACCTTGGTTGTTCTTCATTTCTGGGTAACCTAGAAAATGAAGAACAGGCCTGACAAGATTTGTTTTGCCTTATAACTCACTGATCGGATGTTTTATGGCCATGAACTTGGTATGATATTGAAGTATTACATATGTACTATAACTTTAACACAAATTTCAACCCAGAAAGCAGCAGGAACATAGAATTAAAACCGGTCAAACCACCTAACCTGAAAGTTGACATGAACATTCTGGGCAGGCTCAAGAACACCTATAGCGATGGTTCTGTCGCTATAGGGCCCTTTACCGACATTTAATTTTTGAAAATTATATTTATATTAAATAATTAGAGAAAATTAGTTTTTAATTATTAAAATACAAATTTATTTACTAAAAATAATTTTAAAGTCTGAAAATTAGTTTTTAATTATTTTAAGTATATTTCATAAATATTTAATATTTTTGGGATATAAAAGGTATTTAATTTATTTAAGTATAATATTAAATAAATTATTTAAAAATGATTTTAATAGATGAAAAATCATTTAAAAATATGTTTTGATATAAAAAGATATTTTAAGTTATTTTCTATAATTTTTAATATTTTGTGATGATTTTCATTATTAATTAGATATTAATGATAATTAAGTTATTTAATAAAGATATTAAATAAATGATGAAAAATAGAATTAATGATTAAAATTTATATAAAAATGATTTAGAGATTATAAAAATATTTTAAGTTATAAAATATAACTTTTGATATTTTCTCATGAAAATATTAATATTTTAATATTAAGGATATTAGATTTATTTAGTAATTATATTAAATAAATTAATTAAAAATGATTTTAATATTAGAAAAATCATTTTAAATGAAAATAAAGTGTTTAAAGATATTTTAAGTTATATAATATAACTTTTAATATTTAAAGGATAATTTCATTAATAATTTAATCTTAATGATATTTATTTAACATTAATGATATTAAATTTATTTAATGATTATATTAAATAAATAGTTTAAAATGGTTTTATTGATTTAAAATCATTTAAAAAGGAAATAAATGAATTAAAAATATTTTAAGTTATAACTAATGACTTTTAATATTTTGATAAATAATAAGTTAATATTCTAATATTAATGGTAATTATTTAAAATGATTTTAAATGTTTTAAAAATCATTTAAGGGTAATATTAATACTTTAAAAATATTTTGAGTTATTATAAATAACTTTAATATTTTGGCAATGGTTTCATTAATAGTTTAATATTAATTAAATATTAATGATAATAGAATTAGTTAATATTTAAATCATTTAATAATAATTTTAGTGTTTGAAAATTCATGATAAAGTGTAATAATTATTTAAAAATTATTATAAGGCTATGAAAAATAATATGACTGATATTTAAAATATCTAAACGAATATTGAACTACACGATAGAGTCTTAGACTTGATATTTACCCGATAAAGCCGTCAGTACACCGAAATATTTCAAAAATTGATCTAGACTTAAATAAATTGACTAGATATGTGTTTGTTAGTGAATCAATAACTGTTAAACCTATGTGATGATGTGATTAGGGTATGTGCTGACTGTAATTAGCAGTAATATGTGATATGATATATTATTCTAATTGAACGAATGATCTTATTACTGATAGGTAGCTGTATAAAAGATTAATCTAAGTTGCATTATTGTAAGCAGCAGCTCATGCAAGTATCTAAACCTTATGCACTACTTTTATTTCGTGCAAACAGGTATATCATGTTATGCAAGTTTCCTAAACTTACTCCAATTATTATTGAGCAAGTATCCGAACTATTCTTTTATATTGTGCAAGTATCCTACTACTTTTGCATTTACTTTTATGCAATGGACATTAGTAAGAAAGTTTCAGAATTTTATTATTATTGTGCCAGATTATTAACTCTATTATTATTCATTATGTATCCAATCTTTGTATTCATAAAAGTTCTTACATTATCCGATCATTGTATTATTGTATAATTCCAATATTTATTCTGTTCGTTAATTCGTATATAGGGTTAGACAAACGTCCCCACTTGGATAACCATTGTATTTAATCATATGTTGATACATACTTATTGATTTCAAGTATGTATACGTTGACTTACTAGTCGTCTAAGCTATTTGATTCAGCTAGACATAAAAATATTGTTGAACAAGATAGAACATTATTGTATCCAACCAGATTGTTTTGGTTCGGATTCCCGACTAAGTATGAAGATCCCGAATATGGGAAAACTTTTGTGCACCTAAGGTGGATAGAGTGAACGATGATATCGTTCTTGCATGTAGTATTAATCAATATAGGGCACATTGGGCAGATCACCCTCGTGTCCATAAGTTATGACGGTTTGCAGATGAAGTTTTGCTAAACCCTAGCGAAAATGAAAAACAATGTTCATAGTCTGTCGACTAATCTCCAGTTATAGTCAGTACGTAGTTTCAAAAATTTGAGATAGATTTGGTATGTTGTTATTATTGGTTCAGCTTACTTCACAAATGTTGATTCGTTGTAGAAGAGTTATTCAAAGAAAATATTTAATCCTTTCAGCTTATATTTATTGTTGTTATTACTTGCTGGGCAATCAAATGCTCATCCTTGCTTTAAATTTAAATGTTTTTCAGCTAAGCATGATCAACTGGAATGTTCAGGCCAAAACAAGGGAAAAGGAAAGCAATCAGAATAATTCTATGTTATCTTTTGTAATAGTTAGACAATATTAAGACAATGATATTTATTATCTATCATGTAATGTATTGTAGTAAAGGTTACGTACTTGGGATTAGACTTTGATATATGTAAATTAAGTTTGATATTTATATTATTGTTATTATTATTAGTATTATTCCACTCATAGAAATGGTATCGTAAAGCACCAAGTTCGAGTTTTAAGTACCCGAGTTTGGGGGCGTTATAGTTAACATTTATATAACGCGGTAAATAAAACAATAATAAAATCATTCATTTATTGTGACGCCCCCAAAATTAGGTATACATCACCCATCTTGGGTAGTCAGATACATGGTACAGAATTTAAATACAACCTACTAATATAACTATCGTGTACAATACGACATAAACTGTGAGTTTGAATACAAATATTGTCTACTAGATATTATACAAACTCAAAAGGAGTCCTCATTACAATTATTATCACACTATTTCACGAATAGTGAGGACTACTAATGCTATCCTCGGACCATTACTCCGCTCCCCGACTCGTCCCGCCTATATTCTCATTTCAAGAGAACATTGAAAGAAAGGGTGAGCTCAACTAGCTCAAGAAGAAATATTATGACTAAGATAATGCGTAATAAATTATCATTAGCCTACAACAATGTTAAACCGATAAAATATAATGAACATCAAGTTTAACTACTGGTGAAACCAAAGAATCCATTAAAAGAGTCAAGTAGAAAATAAAATCTACTATCTTTTATGATTTAAAAGGTTTTTCATCATTTGTTATAGCCGAGACTCAAACTTTAATAAATATTCCACATCATCGAATCACCCCCGCACTACTTCGCCAAGGATATTCTTTAGTATCACGACCACAATTATTCATGCACTACTGGCCAAGAATAGTTGTGTATTCATTAATGGTCATGATCATGCCAATAATCATCCATCAATGCACTACGACCACTGAGGATTTTTACCACATCATTTGTAACATTACGGTCATGATTACACCGAATAGTCTCTGGTCATAATCATACCAAGTCCATCTATGCACTACAGGCCACAGATGACTTTCAACATAATATAAACATGAGGATGATGACAATGATATAAGAATTCAATAAAACAAGTTCAAGAATTATTTTATCCAGGAATTATTAACGTCCAAATTGTCAACAAGATATTGTTTTGTAGAGTAAAATTCAAGAATGATCAGAAGAATATTTCCATGAAAAGATACTGGATGAAACGCAAATATCAAGAATATTCTACTAATTTCATGGAGTATAGAAGTCAAAGTTTTAACCAACTGGGTATAATAAAGAATGGAATAACAAAGGAAATCACCATGCATGCAGATCAGATAGACAAGTTATTCCAATGTAATAATAATAACGGAACCAGTCGGTGAAATTCACACCGCAATGGGATGTTCCAACAGAATAATAAAGATGGAACCGGATCAGGTGTAAAACACACGAGATAGGATATTCCAATGTAATAATAGAAGAATGTCACCAAGTATAGGGTAAACCACGATACATATTATGTATAGGGTATGCAGCAGATACAAAGTTATTCAAAGAATAATAAAGAATGGAATAATAGAGGATTTCACCAAGTATAGGGTATGCTGGCGATACAAAAGTTATTCCAACAGAATAATAAAGAATGGAATAACTGAAGTTCTCTTCATGAATAAGAAAGAATAACACCCTTATGGGTACAACAAATAATATCCCTTACCTTAGAAGAACTGAATATTGGAAAAGTGAAGTAGCAGAATACTTTTCTTCTTTCTCTCTATAGTTTCTCTCTCTAGAGTTTCAATGAATTCGTAAGAAATAATGAAGGAATGAGCTTTCTATTTATAGAAAAACTGAGGGTGGCTCTTGGTCTTAACGAAGGGTCAAAATGACTCTTGGTAATATTGAAGAGACAACTACTATTTCATGAAGGGTAATTAACCCTTGGAACAATCAAGAGGCAGATAACTCTTGGTAATATTGAAGGGACAACTACTATTTGCGAAGGGTAATTACTATCGACGAAGGTAATTACTATTGATGAAGGTAAATAATATCGATTGTGAAGGTAATTACTATTCACAAAGGTAATTACTATTCACAAAGGTATTTACTATTCACAAAGGTAAATACTATTGACGAAGGTAAATACTATTGACGAAGGTAATTACTATTCACAAAGGTAATACTATTGACGAAGGTAAATACTATTGACGAAGAGACTCTTAGATGATGACATATGGGCCCCCCATATAATAATCAAACTTACCACAAACGTCTCATAACTGACTCTTTATATACATCAAGGATTGAATAAATATTACCACAAATCATTTTATTTTTAATCAACACATATTTAATCTTTCAACAATTATTAATCATTTATAATTTGTCGTCTCAATTAATAATATAACATATTATCTGAGATGATTTGTGACAATAATTGAATCAATAATATAAGAGATATGATGCGTGCAATTATCGTAGCAATAATTGAGTATAGCTAAGTGACTTCTCACGTAAGCATCAATAATCAATACCTAAAGTGTGCTACTATGCAACCACGATATTATTGTACTTTTTACTACGGGTAGTTCAAAGCTTTTTAACAGTAACACCTCTGCCGTTATTTTTATAGAAAGATAATTTTGTCGTTTTTTAACTACGACAATACTTCCGTTAATGGGGTCCACTAATGATTGAGTAGTCGCATGCGAATATTCCCCACACAAAAGAATATTCCCCGACCAAACGAATATTTTATAACAACTTGCTTACTTTGCAAAATTTATAAATATTACCCACAACTATAACATTATATCAAATTTATTCCATAATATTCAAAAATAATATTTATATAAAATTCATCTTTATTTATAAAAGTGGGGTCTTACAACCTCCCTTCTTATGAAATTTCTCCCTCGAAATTAGGGTACGCACGGTATATCGAAGAGGTAAGGATACCTTGATTTCATTTTGATTCTAACTCCCAAGTCATTTCCTCAACATTGTTGTTCCTCCACAAAACTTTGACTTGAGGTATAACTTGGAGCGTAGAATATGTTCCTTCTTATCCAAAATTTGAACAGGGAACCTCTTCATACGTCAAATCTTCCGCTATTTCGTCCGGTTCTAACTCAATAATATGGTTCGGGTCTTTCACATATTTACGTAACATGGATATGTGAAAACATTATGAACACGAGACATATTTAGCAGTAAAAGCAGTCTATAGCCACGTTCCTACTCGATCGAGGATTAAAATGGACCGATGAATCGAGGATTAAGTTTTCCTCTCTTTCCAAATCTTGTAACTCCTTTCCATGGAGCAACTCTTAACAACACATGATCTCCTATATCGAATTCCACGTCCTTTCGATGAAGATCAAGATAACTCTTTTGTCGATTTTGTGAGGTTTTTATACGTTGTCGGATCGTTTGAATCTTTCCAGTAGTCATACGTATTCAACTCCGGTCCCCAACAACGTTGCTTCACCCACCTCATCCCAAAGATATCTGGAGAACGACACTTTCTTCCATACAACGCTCGAATGGAGCCATGCCAATACTTGCTTGATAAGCTGTTGTTGTAGGAAAACTCCACCAATGGTAAGAACTTGTCCCAACTCCTTGAAATCAAGGACACGAGTCTTAATAGATCTTCAAGAGTTTGAATAGTCCTCTCGATCGTCCGTCTCCGTCTCGAGGATGATATGCCGAGCTAAATTGTGAAAGTCTGTGCCCATAGCTTTTTGTAAACTAACCCAAAATCGTGAAGTGAATCTTGGGTCTCGATCAGAACTATGGATACCGGTATACCATGCGATCTTACAATCTCGTTTTATGTACATACTGAGCAAGACGTTCAAGTGTATAAGTTTCTCGTGCAGAAGAAATGAGCGGACTTGGTCAATCTATCAACAATGACCCAAATCGCATCAATGCCTTAAGAAACCTTGGGAAGACTAGGTGAACGAATTCCATGGTAATGTGCTCCCACTTCCATTACGGAATTTCAAGTGGTTGCAATGGACCTTTTGGTACTTGATGCTCCGCTTTAACTCGTTGACAAGTTAAACACGTTGAGATAAACAACGCTATCTCTCTCTTCATATTGCTCCCCAAAATGTATGATAAATATCATGATACATTTTGGTACTCCTGAGATGGATTGCAAATGGTATGTTATGCGCCTCCATCATGATATTATACTTTAAATCAAGGTCGTTAGGAACACAAAGTCCGGAGTTGACTCAAGTATTCCTTCTTCATCGATTCTTGCTTCCTAAGATAGCACCTTCTTGCACTTTCTTCCTCACACGCATCGGCTCCAGTGTCCGTAGCTTGAGCGACTTTAACTTTATCGATTAAAGTCGGTTCTACTCAGATACTCGCTATCATCACACGCGTCCCTCGAGTCTTTAACTCTATCTCCATCCTTTGCAAGTCGCACAAAATGGGCCTTTGCGTTGACAATAACGCACTTTTCAGATTTTGCATATGATCTTCTACTCAACGCGTCGGCTACCACATTCGCTTTTCGGGATGGTATTGGATGGTATGATCATAATCTTTCAACAGTTCAAGCCAACGTCATTGTCTCATGTTGAGTTCCTTTTGAGTGAAGAAATATTTGAGGCTTTTATGATCCGTAAAGATCTCCACTTTCTCCCCATACAAGTAATGCCTCCAAATTTTAAGTGTGTAAAGACAACAAATGCTAACTCTAGATCATGAGTAGGATAATTCCTCTCATATTCTTTGAGTTGTCGCGAGGCATAAGCTATGACTTTCCCATGTTGCATGAGAACACATCCTAACCCTTTGCTCGAAGCATCATCCTTGTAGATGACAAATCCTCCGAGCGGATGGTATTGTCGTAACAGTCTTTGAAATAAGTCTCCTCCTGAGTTCTTGAAAACTCTTCTCACATTCTTCGCTCCAACCGAACTTTGTATCTCTTCCGAGTCATTTGAATAATGGAGTAGCGATTCGAGAAAATCCTTCCACGAATCTCCGATAATAACCAATTTAAACCGAGAAAGCTACGATTACTTCGATCATCGATTTAGGTTGTTCCCGACTTTGAATAGCTTCAATCTTTCTTTGGGTCAACAGATATTCCATGACTTGATACCACGTGCCCAAGGAATGCTACTTCTTCAAGCCGTAACTCGCATTTCTTCAACTTGGCATAAAGCTTATATTCACGAAGCTTTTGGAGTGTCACCTCAAGTGTTGCTCATGATCTTCACGGCTTTTGGAATAAATAAGGATGTCATCAATAAGAGCGACCACAAAGTGATCTAAATATTCCTTGAATACTCGGTTCATCATATCCATGAAGGCAAAGAAGAGTATTAGTCAATCCAAAGGACATGACTAGGAATTCATAATGCCCGTCATCGAGTTTCGAAAGTCGTCTTTGGAATGTCGGTGGTTCTAATCTTCAATTGGTGATATCCGGAACTAAGATCAATCTTTGAAAAGAATTTGGCTCCTTGCAATCGGGTCAAACAGTCATCAATACGCGGCAATGAATACCTATTTTGATGGTGACATGATTCAACTCTCGATAATCAATACAAAGTCGCGATACTCCCATCTTTCTTCTTCATGAATAGAGCAGAGCACCCCAAGGAGAAGTACTAGGACGAATAAAGCCAATGTCTAACAATTCCTGCGGTTGGGTCTTTAACTCTCGAAGTTCAATAGAGCCATTCAATATGGGGCTTTGGAAATAGGTTTTGTCCGGGTTCAAGGTCGATACAAAATTCAATTTCACGCCTGGGGGTAGGCCAGAAGTTCTTAGGGAATACGTCAGAAATTTATTAACAATAGAAATATCGTTCAAAATCGGCGTATTTTTGTTTAAATCGTGACATGAGCTAAGAAAGCTTGACATCCGTTTTTCAATAAACGAATAGCTTTATGGCTTGAGATGACCGTGATTGATTTTAATGGTTTGGTCGTTTGAATTCGCATAATAGGTTGATTAGGAATATGAAAGCTAACAACCTTACGAAAATAATCAATTTTTGCATGATAAGTAGTTAACCAATCAATCCCTAGAATCACGTCAAATGCAAGTATTTTTAATGAAATAAGATCGACAGGTAATGTGAGGGTACCGATTTGAACCAAACAAGACTTATAAATAGTGGATGTAATGAAGGTTTCTCCCAACGGAGTTTCCACAGATAAGTCAAAGTCTAATTTCCCCAGAGTCAAATTTAATCGATGAGCGCAAGTAGGAAAAATAAAAGAATGGGTAGAACCCAGTATCAAATAAAGTATAGACTTCATTAGAGTTTATGATAAGCTTACCCGTGATGACCTCATTCGGGTTCCTTGCTCTCTGGGAGGTCACAATAAACGCCTCCCTTGCACTACCGGTTTGACTTTTTCCGGGATGGCCTTTGGTGCCTCCATCCTAGTTGAATTTGTCTTGATGAAACAACAAAATCGAGCTAAGTGACCTTCTCTTCCACAATTATAATATGCTTTTGACTGATGCATGGCGCAGATTCGATCGATGTGTCCCTCTCCTCGCATTTGAAGCATATGATAGGTGGTCTTTCTTCTTCCTTAACAACGGGTCTTTGGTCTTGACGTCTTTCCATCATTGTTGAATCTCCTTTTCTTGAAATGTCCATTCTTATTGTTTTTGTACGATTACCACCAAAGTGGTTACCATATCCGCCTGTTAATTCCCTCCACGCTTGTTGTCACCGCTTCGATGACCACTCTCGCTGGTATTATAATTTTGCCGGCTTCTCTTTTAGTTGCGTTGACTCGTTATCGCGCTCCACTAATTGAGCCCTATTTACAACATCTGAATACAAACACAGTTTATGAGAAATAAGATGTTGACATATCTCCGGCTTCAAACCTCTTAAAAACATTCGCGCCATTCTCTCTTCATTATCCACCAAATGGGATATAAACCGTGATAACTCCGCAAATTTTTTTGCCTCGTATTGCGACACGGTCATATTGTTTTGTTCCAACTTGATAAACTCCATCTCCGCTTCATGTGGCGAATACTTTCGTGAAAGTATTTGTCGTTGAAACGACTCTGGAACTTCTCCCAAGATATCTTGAAGACAAAGAAGTTGAGTACGCGTTTTTACCGATTCCCACCAAGAATTTGCCTCTCGCGCAACATAAAAAGCAAGAAGGAACCTTTGCTCCTCGGAGCATCCCAAGACATCAAATATCTTGGTAATCTGCTTTATCCATGCTTCCTTAGCGAAGTGGTTTTGGCTCTCCCTTAAAAACTACGGTGGTCCCGGCTCCTTAAATTGTTTAGCGGTGAACGCCTCGAGAGTTTTCCGTGTTTCTACCCACGTTTTGGGGACAGAGTCGCTCTGCTTTCTTTGTTGCATAAATTGCATAAAGTCTCCGAACATTTGATCATTCATCATTTGGTCGGTTGTTGTTTTGCATGAGGATTGTCGCCTTCGGATGCACATTATCCCGATTATTGATATGTGGTGAATCAACAATCGCTTTGTGCTCCATTGCTATTCTCAACATTCTCAAATGTCATTTTCGAGATCATCGCCACAAAACAAAAGGTTAATTGACATGTAACATATTATCCCTATATATTCGACGGACCAATAAAATAGCACATAAACTTAGGTAGGTCATACTAGCGAAGGAATTCCCCGTCTCTCCCTCCTAGTACTATTCTCACATCTTAGCCGTGGATCATATCCCTAAGCTCGATAATTAACTGTGACGCCCCAAAATTAGGTATACATCACCCATCTTGGGTAGTCGGATACATGGTATGTAATTTAAATACAACTTACTAATATAACTCGCGTGTGTACAATACGACATAAACTGTGAGTTTGAATACAAATATTGTCTACTAGATATTATACAAACTCAAAAGGAGTCCTCATTACAATTATTATCACACTATTTCACAGAATAGTGAGGACTACTAATGCTATCCTCTGGACCATTACTCCGTTCCCCGACTCGAAAGAAAGGGTGAGCTCAACTAGCTCAGTAAGAAATATTATGACTAAGATAATGAAGAATAAATTATCATTAGCCTACAACAGTGTTAAACTGATAAAATATAATGAACATCAAGTTTAACTACAGCGAAACCAGCAATCCATTAAAAGAGTCAAGTAGAAAATAAAATCTACTATCTTTTATGATTTAAAAGGTTTTCATCATTTGTTATATTTGAGACTCAAACTTTAATAAATATTCCACATCATCCAATCACCCCGCACTACTCTGCCAAGGATATTCTTTAGTATCACGACCACAATTATTCATGCACTACGGGCCAAGAATAGTTGTGTATTCATTAATGGTCATGATCATGCCAACAATCGGCCCATCAATGCACTACTACCATCGAGGATTTTTACCACATCATTTGTAACATTACGGTCATGATTACAATCGAATAGTCTCTCGGTCATAATCATACCAAGTCCATCTATGCACTATAGGCCACGTAGATGACTTTCAACATAATATAAACATGAGGATGATGACAATGATATAAGAATTCAATAAAACAAGTTCAAGAATTATTTTATCCAGAATTATTAACGCCCAAATTGTCAACAAGATCTTTGTTTTGTAGAGTAAAATTCAAGAATGATCGGAAGAATATTTCCATGAAAAGATATTGGATGAAACGCAAATATCAAGAATATTCTACTAATTTCATGGAGTATAGAAGTCAAAGTTTTAACCAATGGGTATAATAAAGAATGGAATAACAAAGGAAATCACCATGCATGCGATTGCAGAGATGACATGAGGTTATTCCAATAGAATAATAATAACGGAACCAGGTCAGGTGAAATTCACACCGACAGGATGTTCCAACAGAATAATAAAGATGGAACCAGATCCGGTGTAAAACACACAGATAGGATATTCCAACAGAATAATAGAAGAATGTCACCAAGTATAGGGTAAACCGCGATCTACAGATTATGTATAGGGTATGTCACAGATATCTGAGTTATTCCAATGTAATAATAAAGAATGGAATAACGGAGGATTTTACCAAGTATAGGGTATGCCACATTATACAAAGTTATTCCAATAGAATAATAAAGAATGGAATAATGAAGTTCTCTTCATGAATAAGAAAGAATAACACCCTGCAGGTACAACAAATAATATGCCTTACCTTAGAAGAACTGAATATTGGAAAAAGTGAAGTAGTAATACTTTTCTTCTTTCTCTCTATAGTTTCTCTCTCTAGAATTTCAATGAATTCGTAAGAAATAATGAAGGAATGAGCTTTCTATTTATAGAAAACCGAGGGTGGCTCTTGGTCTTAACGAAGGGTCAAAATGACTCTTGGTAATATGAAGAGACAACTACTATTTCATGAAGGGGTAATTAACCCTTGGAACAATCAAGAAGGCGTTAACTCTTGGTAATATTGAAGGGACAACTACTATTTGCGAAGGGGTAATTACTATTGACGAAGGTAAATACTATTGACGAAGGTAATTACTATTCACAAAGGTAATTACTATTCACAAAGGTAAATACTATTGACGAAGGTAAATACTATTGACGAAGGTAATTACTATTCACAAAGGTAATTACTATTCACAACGATAAATACTATTGACGAAGGTAAATACTATTGACGAAGAGACTCTTAGATGATGACATATGGGCCTCCCATAAAATAATCAAACTTACCACAAACGTCTCATAACAGACTTTTTATATACATCAAGGATTGAATAAATATTACCACAAATCATTTTATTTTTAATCAACACATATTTAATCTTTCAACAATTATTAATCATTTATAACTTGTCGTCTCAATTAATAATATAACATATTATACTGAGATGATACTTTGATGATAATAATTGAATCAATAATATAAGAGATATGATGCAACAACCATCAGAGTAATAATTGAGTATAGCTAAGTGACTTCTCACGTAAGCATCAATAATCAATACCGTGTGCTACTATAAACCACGCCAGACATCGTATTTTTTACTAGGGTAGTTCAACGGTTTTAACGGTAACACCTCTGTAGTTATTTTTATAGAAAGATAATTTTGTCGTTTTCTAACTACGACAATACTTACATTAATGGGGTCCACTAATGATTGAGCCGTCGTATTTAATATTCCCCGACAAAAAGAATATTCCCAGACCAAACGAATATTTTATAACAACTTGCTTACTTTGCAAAATTTATAAATATTACCCACAACTATAACATTATATCAAATTTATTCCATAATATTCAAAAATAATATTTATAGAAAATTCATCTTTATTTAAAAAAGCTGGGGTCTTACATTTATTAAATCAAATATAATATCAAAACGTTAAGCAATTATATCAAATAATTGGCCTATAGGGCATAAACTCTAACAGTATGTTCACCTCAGACTTAATACCAAAAATTTTGGATATCTATTGAAACATTCGTCTAGTCAAATCAATTGACATCGACTACTTCTTTAAATTCTTTTCAAATCGTTTCATGACGTCATGATACTGTAGTCTTCACAGTACATTGAGGACTTCGTCATTATACATCATACCATAGCGGGTTGTTGATCCAAAGATCACATCCCACCAGGTTCAATTGCATTAACAACTCTATCTTTTTACCATCCTTACATCAAATGCACGGATGATACAAAAAATCTTTTTGATATTTTAAAATAAACTTCTGTCTAGCCGAAGAAATTGGCATAGACATACAAAATATAGCTCTTTTAAAATCCATTGGTTCAAAAAGTTGAACCAATTCTTTCTTTTTCAAAATGTACATTTCAGCACGATTTGAATAAACTTCGAAATCTAGCATAGCTAGAGGATTTGGAATATCCTATTCTCCAACTTCCTTCATTATCTTACTGCGATAATACTTAAACTTCTCTAGCACCTTCAATGCTAAGTCTACTAAAAATACTTCATTTTCAGTCTAAACATCTCTATACCATAGTACAGTCCATCAACTTACCACACATTATGAGTTCAGGAACTTTCCACAATAATATAAGTTTATGAACATCCAGACAGACCTTAGGCGTCCATTCTCTGAAACATTCAAAAACATACCCTATTATTATGAGTCACGGACTTACCATAAGTATGAGTTTCAAGAACTCGCACCTACCTTATCATTCTGTACCTATCAAGTATATACATGAGAAAAGATTCACCTTCTCGTCATATACATCTTAATAGTGCGACCAATTCAAATGATTATCACTGTAATAAACGGAGTAGTTGTTACACCAAAGCACAAACCTCTGCCCATAACAAAGGTTCATACAACTCAGCCATCACATGAGTCCTCAATTGAAATCTTACAACTTCTAAATTTCTCTTTACTTAATACGATTTTTTTTTTATTTGTATGCTAACCTTTACAACTCAATCTGAGTTCTTCTTTCCATACTACTTCGTAGTACCTTTCATTTATAGCATTAGCTATAAATCATTCATCGTTTAAAAGCTGATCTGTTACTACGATTCACTATGATCACGTAGTGATCTTCTTCCTTAATCGTTTAACTCAACGATTTTCTTATCCTCTTCTCTACGATTATTGTCTTAGGTACACATACCAAAGAGTTATAACCTATAGCTTTGATACCAATCTGTGAAGCCCCGAAATCCGGCCTACTTTCAGACCCAGACTCCGTGTATTACTATTCCATTTCCTTCCAAACACACATCATTATATAGTTAAATATAATAACATATATTCTTAAATCCCAAGTTCTCGAAACCTTAGAACCTCTTTCATTACAAATAATGGTAATTACATTATTCTTTACATCTTACACGAGTGACTTTCATCCGCCACTAATGTGACACCCCCAAATCCTGGTACTACATTTCCTCAAGATTTGGTGTTCACTTAATCAAAACATTCATTTATAACTACCCAATTATAATAAAATTGAATAATAAAAAACCGCCATACAGAATAAATTTAAATAAAAATCTCCAAGGTTATCTAACCTTTAACAACAATCATTCAAATGCGAATTTAAATAAACTTCATTACAATCTTTAAACCAAAGTCTGATAACAAAACTATCAAATCTATTACAAGTCTTCAGTACTTGTTCATCTTTACTTTTCCCTTACTGGTGCTAGGTACGTCACCAGTTTCAACTTTAGCTATAAGAAATTTTACAAGCAAGAATGAGCAAACAAGGCCCACTTGAAATAACAATAAATAAATCTTTAAACTTTTACATCAATTGCCAATATTAGGCTCAATAGAACTGAACAATATATTCTATTAACTTTTTAAAAATTTTAACATTCACTAAAGGTCTAATGACCACGAATCATGTCCACAGTTATAAGTAATCTTTCAACTTTAACTTTAACAATCATAAGACTATAAGGACTCCACGTACTTAGGGGGATCAACCCTTCGTACAATGTATTGTGCACAACCATTTTAACGCTAAGCGTAAACCTCTATTAAAAGAGTTGTTCATCTCAGTATTTAGAATACAAGTCCGCACCAAAGTAAGTTTGGTTTGGATAAGCTTTCAAGGAAATTTGGAATTTAACGAACATCAACTAAGGAGTATTTGAATATGACCAATAACACTATACTATAGAATAATAGTGATTGAATCAATCATGGTAAACTAAAGTCATGCATTAGGAATAATCTAATAGCATACAATTTGAATAACTATTGCATACCTTGCTTGAACAATACTAAGCCAAGGTTAATTAGAATTGAATACTAAATATGCATAGCAATTTAGTTATGCATGCTAAACAACAAGTGAAATACAAGAATAACTTGTTTAACGTCAAACCAAAGTTTAGACAGCTTGCATCGTTATAAGTTAATCGAATTGAAAACAATAATTAGTTCAATAAGATAAGGGATTAGAAAACTTGTCTTGCTCGTAGGCTAAACCGAATCAATTCGAATCACAATACCCTAGATATATATATATATATATATATATATATATATATATATATATATATATATATATATATACGTCATCATGACATAGTTAGTCACTACCACTTTA
The DNA here is from genome assembly GCA_020205615.1 of Panax quinquefolius. Taxonomy (NCBI): domain Eukaryota; kingdom Viridiplantae; phylum Streptophyta; class Magnoliopsida; order Apiales; family Araliaceae; genus Panax; species Panax quinquefolius. The sequence goes on along the minus strand of CM035165.1, from coordinate 9,446,474 downwards.
CAAATTTAACTAACTACATACATCATGTATGTTTGATTATTTAATCACATAATCAAGTTATAACACAAGTTAATCTTTAATAACATAATTATTCATAGTATAGAAATACTAAAAATCAATATTTTACAGTCCTACTATCATCACATAATGTTTTTCTTAAAATTTCGTGCACAAAAAGTACACTGTCAGACCATTCAGCTAACTCGCGCTGCGGTGCCATAGTTTACACTGTGAGTTGGTATTTGGCTCTGGGTCATGAGCCATTGGTTGGCGTTTGCGGAGTGGCGTGGCGCTTTGGTTGGCGCTTGAGATTTGTATCTTTGGTCGCACTGCAAGGCACTGGACTCGTAATCCCGTGACCAAGCTTCTAAGCAACCAGTATGAACAAAAGCCAAATTGGCCTAAAAGCTCGAATCTAATAGACTGATTAACATGTAATACACATATAGACTTCATATAAACATATTGTGAAGACTTCTAACATGTTTCTACTCATAAAATAACATAAACATCAAAGTTGCAACACCCAAATTCAATGTTTTTGGCAAAAACTCCATTGTTGACATTTTTAATGAAAATCAACACTGTGATTTTGTTTTTCAATCAAAATGTAAATTTCAAAACATCATAGTTACGATTATACATACTTTATCAATTTCCATACCAATTTATCAATTTAACAACTAATTAAACCTAAATTTCTACTTCAACTAAGCCATATTCATATATAGATTTCATAAGAACTCTTTGTGATATATTTCTTCATAATTTACATACATACATAAAGTAATTTCTCTATAATCATATATAAACTCATGAAATAACCTTATAATCAATAATCATACAAACTATATACATAACAACAATTTATCTTCTATAAAAATTTCACAGAGAACTTTTTGGAAGAAGAAGAAGATAACAAAATTTTAAGGAAAAAGGTTTGGATGATACCTTATATGCTAGATGATGAAGGTTTTCCTTTCTATGATTCTTTCTTCCAATTCCTTTTATCAAAAACCTGTTAAGATTTCTCTCAATTTCTCTATAGTTTTCTTCTTCTCTCCCTTTTCTTCTTCTAAGTTTTCTTTCTTCCTAACTCTAACATACTTAAAATAATATAACGTATATGGATATAATGTATATATTAAATATATAATATAACTCTAACTTAACTGACATCAGTTATTTTTATTTTGAAAATCAAAAGCCATAAGGCTTGTTTGGCTAACCGCTAAAACTAATCAATTAATCCCTTATGCCTTGTTTGGTAAAACACAATTAGATTAAAGACTTAATAGGCATTAGGCCTTGTTTGGAAAAACTGAATTAAACTCCCTTAATTTATTTTAATAACTCCTTTATAGCAAGGTTATTTGTCACACTTCTATTAAATTAAATAATCAATTTAATCAATTAAAATACTACTCTATTAAATTACATTAACACATAAATCATTATCACAAAACTATAATTTTTTTATAATTATAATTTTATTTAACAACTAATATTTTAAATTACAATTTCTATTTAAAATATTATTATTTATTTAAATCATTATAAGCTCTCTAGCTTACTTATTAAATTAAATTGGTATATAATCTCATAACAATTAATTTTCTTAGCTCCTTAATTATTTATTCAACAAATAATTAACTAAACCACATCAACTCAAATTGCCATTAAATACTTATATAATTCAATAAATATTTAATATTGCAAATAAATATTTAATATTTAATATTTAATTTAAATATTTATTTAACAAATAATTAACTAAACCACGTCAACTCAAATTAAACAATTATTTATTCAACAATAAACATATTCATTAAATACTTATATAAATCAATAAATATTTAATATTACACTTTAAAATTCTGGAATGTTACATCATTCCCTCATTACAAGGATTCTGTCCTCAGAATCACAACTCAAACAAATCATTCGTTACATTCTTCCCTACTTACAAAGATTCTATCCCCAGAATCGAAGACACAGATTAAACAAATAACTCAGGGTACTCTTTTAACATTTTCTCTTCGAGTTCCCACGTAGCTTTTTTAGCGTTGCGGTTCCTCCATATCACCTTCACAGAAGGTATCACTTTATTCCTGAGCACTTGTTCTTTCCTGTCGACTATCTGGATAGGAACCTCTTCATAAGACAACTGCAACGGTTCGTACTCGATCAAATGTTTGTAGTTGGGTTTATATGGTCGTAACACCGAAATGTGAAAAATATTATGAATGTTCTCCAACTCTGGAGGTAGAGCTACCTCGTAAGCCACTTCTTCCACTCTTCGCAGCACTTCAAAGGGTCCACTAAACCTCGAGCTTAGCTTTCCCTTTTTACCAAAATGAATTTTCCCCTTCCAGGGAGAAACTTTTAGGAATACAAAAGTTCCTACGTCGAATGCACGATCTTGTCTGTGTTGATCAACATACTTTTTCTGTATGTCTTGGGCTGCTACTAATCTTGTCCTGATGAGTTTGACAATGTCAGCAGTTTGTTGCACCAGTTCTGGTCCTAACAGTTGGCGTTCACCGACTTCAACCCAGCACAGTGAAGTTCTGCACTTTCTACCGTACAATGCCTCGTAAAGTGGCATGCCGATGCTCGCGTGATAACTGTTGTTGTAAACAAATTCCACCAACGGTAATTGTTCTTCCAAGCTTCCTTAAAAGTCCATGACACATGCTCTCAGCATATCTTCCAATGTCTGAATTGTTCATTCGCTTTGGCCATCTGTTTGTGGATGATAAGCCGTACTCATTTGCAACTGTGTCCCCATGCATTCTTGTAGTCTCTTCCAGAAATTTGACGTGAATCGCAGATCTCTATCGGACACAATTGATACTGGTACTCCATGCCTCGAAACGATCTCCTTAATGTACAATCTTGCCAACTAATCAAGATTAAATCTAATCTTTATTGGTAGAAAGTGCCCTAATTTCGTCAGTCTGTCCACTATCACACAAATTGTATCGCATCCTCTCTGAGTAGTTGGAAGACCCACCACAAAATCCATCATGATGTGTTCCCACTTCCATTCCGGTATTTCAAACGGTTGAAGTAACCCGCTGGGTCTCTGATGTTCGACTTTTACTCTTTGACATGTCAAGCATTTCGCTACACATTCAGCAACATCCCTTTTCATGTTTGGCCACCAAAAATGTCGACGCAAATCTTGATACATTTTCGTGCTTCCTGGATGAATCGAATATCTTGTGTTGTGTGCTTCGGTCAAGATTTCGTCTTTCAGTTCTAGCATTGCTGGAACCCAAATTCTTCCCTCGAACCGTAGTAATCCTTCGGTATCGACCTTGTATTTTATATCACCGCCTTCAATCAGATTCTCTTTGATTTTCCCACACTCTTCATCTTGTAGTTGAGCATTCTTCACTTTGTCCACTAAAGTTGGACCAGCTTCTATTTGGAATAATTGTTCATCAGATTCTTTTGAAAATTTGATTTCCAACTCCGCTTTTTTGTCATTCTTTGAAATGAGCTCCTCCCGAGTTGTTATCAAGATTAACTTTTCCCGACCTTTCCGCTTAAAGCATCCAGCAACCACATTCGCTTTGCGGATGATAAAAGATCTCACAATCGTAATCTTTTATCAATTCCATCCACCTTCTTCTCGACACATGTTCAAATCCTTCCGAGTGAAAATATACTTTAGACTTTTGTGTGGTGCATGTAGATTTCACATCTCTCCATAAAGATAGTGTCTCCATATCTTTAGAGCAAATAAAACTGCAGCTAATTCCAAATCATGAGTCGGATACCCTTTCTCATAATCCTTTAGTTGTATTGATGCATAGGCAATAATTTTGTCATTCTGCATAATAACACAACCCAACCCTTTGTGTGAGGCATCACAATACACCACAAAATTCCTTGTATTATCTGGTAATGTCAACACAGGTGCCACACTTAGCTTCTTCTTCAAATCTTGGAAACTCTCTTCACATTTCTCCGTCCAAACGAATTTTACAGCTTTCCTTATCAAATTTGTTAGCGGAATGGCTATTTTAGAAATTTTTTGAATAAATCTTCTATAATAACCAGCCAGTCCCAAGAAACTCCTCACGCCGATTTGTTCTTGGTTGTTCCCAATTGATTCTGACTTCCACTTTTGATGGATCCAATCGAAATCCCATCTTTGTCAATCACATGACCCAAAAATTGTACACGATCGCCAAAAAATTAGCACTTAGAGAATTTGGCATGCATTTTGCCTTCCTTAGTGTTTCCAATGTCAAACGTAAATGTTCCACGTATTCTTCATAAGTTTTGGAATACTCCAAAATGTCGTCAATAAATACCACTACAAACTTGTCTAAGAATGGTTTAAACACCTTGTTCAGCAAATCCATGAATGCAGCAGGAGCATTAGTTAAACCAAAAGACATCACCAGAAACTCGTAATGTAAAATGCATGGAGTTCGAATGTCGATTCTAGGTATATCCTCCTTTCTTACCTTCAATTGGTGATACCCACTTCTCAAATCAATTTTCGAGAAATATTTAGCACCCTTCAGCTGATCAAACAAGTCATCTATTCTAGGCAACGGATACCTATTCTTAATAGTGACTTTATTTATCTCTCTATAATCAATGCAAAGACGCATTGTTCCATCCTTCTTCTTAACGAATAAAACTGGCGCTCCCCACGGCGATACGCTTGGTTGAATATATTTCTTGTCTAGCAACTCTTGCAACTGTACCATCAGTTCCTTCATTTCTACCGGAGCCATTCTGTACGGGGCCTTCGATATCGGTGCTGTTCTCGGCGCTAAGTCGATCACGAACTCAATTTCTCTGTCAGGCGGAAGTCCTGACAAATCTTCTGGAAACACGTCTTCGAATTCTCTCACTACCGGTATTTCTTCTAGTTTCACACCCTTCTTCTGAGTATCGACTATGTAAGCTAAATAGCCCACACAACCTTGACTCAAAAATTTCTTGGCCTGCATAGTCGTCAGACATTTCATTTGTCTAGGCGACTTGCTACCATAAAATACTACCTTTGACGGAGTCATAAGGTTTACACACTTCTTGTGACAATCGATTACTGCTCCATATTTGAACAGCCAATCCATCCCCAAAATTACATCAAATTCCCCGAGTCTAATCGGAATCAAATCTACCCACAAAATATTTTCCTTAATGTTCACCCTACAGTTCTTGTATACGAATCTAACAGGGATTACTTCCTTATTCGCAATTTCTATGTTCAAAGGAAAATTCAGTTCTTCTCTAGGCAATTCTAACCTCTTAGCAAATTCATCAGATATAAACGAACAAGTAGCACCCGAATCGAATAATACATAAGCATTTATATCATTGATTGGGATAATACCTGACACTACATGTGACGCCCCCAAAATTAGGTATACATCACCCATCTTGGGTCGTCAGATACATGGTACAGAATTCAAATACAACTTACTAATACAAATGTCGTGGTATGCAATACGACAAACATAAACCGTGAGTTTGAATACAAATATTATCTACTAGAGATTATACAAACTCAAAAGGAGTCCTCATTACAATTATTATCATACTATTTCACGAATAGTGAGGACTACTAATGTTATCCTCGACCATCACTCCGTTCCCCGACTCGTCTCCGCTATATTCTCATTTCACGAAGAGAACGGTGAAAGAAAGGGTGAGCTCAACTAGCCCAAGAAGAAATATTATGACTAAGATAATGCGAATAAATTATCATTAGTCTCCAACAATGTTAAACCGATAAAATATAATAGACATCAAGTTTAAGCTGCTGTAGGTGAACAAGCAATCCATTAAAAGAGTCAAGTAGAAAATAAAATCTACTATCTTTTATGATTTAAAAGGTTTTTTCATCTTTATTATATTTGAGACTCAAACTTAATAAATATTCCACATCATCGAATCACCCCCGCACTACTGGCCAAGGATATTCTTTAGTATCACGACCATAATTATCCATGCACTACGGGCCAAGAATATTTGTGTATTCATTCATGGTCATGATCATGCCAACAATTGTCCATCAATGCACTACGGCCAATGAGGACTTTTACCACATCATTTGTAACATTACGGTCATGATTACAAGAATAATCCTCGGTCATAATCATACCAAGTCCATCTATGCACTCTGTGCCACGAGATGACTTTCAACATAATATAAACATGAGGATGATGACAATGATATAAGAATTCAATAAAACAAGTTCAAGAATTAATTTGTCCAAGAACTACTAATGTCCAAATTGTCAACATGATACTGCTTTGTAGAGTAAAATTCAAGAATGATCAGAAGAATATTTCCATGAAAAGATACTGGATGAAGCGCAAATATCAAGGATATTCTACTAATTTCATAGAGTATAGAAGTCAAAACTTTAACCAACTGATTATAATAAAGAATGGAATAACAAAAGAAATCACCATGAATGCGGTACTTTGTATAGACAGGTTATTCCAACAGAATACTAAATAACGGGACCAGGTCAGGCAAAATTTGCAAGCTGGGATGTTCCAGCGAGAATAATAAAGAATGGAATAACAATGAAATCACCATGCATGCGGTGCCATTATGAGCAGTTATTCCAACGAGAATACTAATAAGGATGGAATCGGGTCTGCGTAAAAGCGATAGGCGGGATATTCCAACAGAATAATAATAAAGATGGAACTGGTCCGGCACAGAAAACGCATGCATGGATATTCCAATGAGAATAGTAAAGACGGAATAATAGAAGAATGTCACCAAGTATAGGTGTATCAGCGTATACAAAGTTATTCCAACGAGTAATAATAAGCAATGGAATAACAACAGTTTCCTTCATGAATAAGAAAGAATAACACCCCTTACGAATACAACAAATAATATTCCCTACCTTAAGAAGAAGAGTACTGGATATATAAGTAGTGAAGTAGCAGAATACTTTCTTCTTTCTCTCTATAGTTTATCTCTCTAGAGTTTCAGTGAATTTGTAAGAAAATAATGAATGAATGAGCTTCTATTTATAGAAAAATGGAATGCATAGTAACTAACTCATGAACGGTCGAGATTGATTTACTTTAATCTAACGGTCCATATTTAAAGCAAAATAAAATATAATATATTCTATTTATAATCTAATAAAATGAATAACTTTATAAAAGATTTTACTATGCAAACACTATGCAGACACAATGCAACACTATGCATAATAAAATATAATATATTCTAATTATTGTCTAATAAAATAGATAGCTTTATAAAAGTATTACATTTTATATAAAAAGATTTTACTATGCAAAACACTATCTGGACACTTTATGCAACACTATGCATAATAGAATATAATATATTCTATTTATAGAATAACTTTATAAAAGTATTCTACATTTTATATAAAAGATTTTACGTATTATTACATTAATAATACCAACAAAACTGAGTGACTTATCACTTAAGCATCAATAATTAATACCGTGTGCTACTATGCAACCACGCGTATTACTGTACTTTTAACACCGGGTGTTTCAACAGTTAACGATAAAACTTCCGCCGTTATTTTCATAAAGTATTTTTGTCATTTTCTCAATCCGACAATAATTCCATTGTGGGGTCCACCAATGATTGTGCTGTTGTACTAATATTCCCTGTTAAAATGAATATTCCCCGACCAATCGAATATTATATAACAACTTGCGTACTTTGCAAAATTTATAAATATTACCCACAACTATTATATCAATTTCACTTCATACTATTCAAAAATAATATTTATAGAAAATTCATCTTTATTCAAAAGTTGGGGTTTACAATCTCCCTTCTTATGAAATTTCGCCCTCGAAATTAGGGTACGTACCTGGTATGTCGAAGAGGTAAGGATACCTTGATTTCATTTTAGATTCTAACTCCCAAGTCATTTCCTCAACATCGTGGTTTCTCCACAAAACTTTGACTTGAGGTATAACCTTGGTGCGTAGAATATGTTCCTTCTTATCCAAGATTTGAACAGGAACCTCTTCATACGTCAAATCTTCCACTATTTTGTCCGGTTCCAACTCAATAATGTGGTTCGGGTCTTCCACATATTTACGTAACATAGATATGTGAAAAACGTTATGAACACGAGACATACTTGGCGGTAAAGCGAGTCTTTAGGCCACAGTTCCTACTCGATCAAGGATTAAAAATGGGCCGATAAATCGAGGATTGAGCTTTCCTCTCTTTCCAAATCTCGTAACCCCTTTTCCATGGAGCAACACGTAACAACACATGATCTCCTATATCGAATTCCATGTCATTTCGATGAAGATCAGCATAACTCTTTTGTCGATCTTGTGAGGTTTTTATACGTTGTCGGGTCGTTTGAATCTATTCTGTAGTCATACGTACCAACTCCTGTCCCAACAACGTTGCTTCACCCACCTCATCCCAGCATACTAGAGAACGACACTTTCTTCCATACAACGCTTCGAATGGAGCCATGCCAATACTTGCTTGATAACTGTTGTTGTAGGAAAACTCCACCAATGGTAAGAACTTGTCCCAACTTCTCTTGAAATCAAGGACACAGAGTCTTAATAGATCTTCAAGAGTTTGAATAGTCCTCTCCGACTGTCCGTCCATCTGAGGATGATATGCCGAGCTAAATCAGAATTGTGCCCATAGCTTTCTGCAAACTAACCCAAAATCGTGAAGTGAATCTTGGGTCTCGATCAGAAACTATGGATACTGGCATACCATGCAGTCTTACAATCTCGTTTATGTACATACGAGCAAGACGTTCAAGTGTATAAGTCTCTTGTATCGGTAAGAAATGAGCAGACTTGGTTAATCTATCAACAATGACCCAAATGGCATCTATGCCTTGAGAAACTTTGGGAAGACTAGTAACGAAATCCATGGTAATGTGCTCCCACTTCCATTCTGGAATTTCAAGTGGTTGCAATGGACCTTTTGGTACTTGATGCTCCGCCTTGACTCGTTGACACGTTAAACACCTTGAGATAAACAACGCTGTCTCTCTCTTCATATTGCCCCACGAAAATGTATGTCGAAGATCATGATACATTTTGGTACTCCCAGGATGGATTGCAAACGGTGTGTTATGCGCCTCCATCATGATTTTATACTTTAAATCAAGGTCGTTAGGAACACAAAGTCTGGAGTTGACTCGAAGTATTCCTTCTTCATCAATTCTTGCTTCTGGCATCGCACCTTCTTGCACTTTCTTCCTCATACGCATCAGCTCCGGATTTGTAATTTTAGCAGCTTTAATTTTATCAATTAAAGTCAGTTCTACTCGTATATTTGCCATCATCACGTGGGTCCCTGTAGTCTTTATCTCTATCTCCATCCTTTGCAAGTCATACAAAATGGGCCTTTGCATTGACAATATTGCACTCGTACCCGCATATGATCTTCTACTCAATGCGCCAGCTACCACGTTCGCTTTTCCAGGATGGTATTGGATGGTATGATCATAATGTTTCAACAGTTCAAGCCAACGTCGTTGTCGCATGTTGAGTTCCTTTTGAGTGAAGAAATATTTGAGGCTTTTATGATTCGTAAAGATCTCCACTTTCTCCCCATACAAGTAATGCCTCCAAATTTTAAGTGCGAAGACAACAGCTGCTAACTCTAGGTCATGAGTAGGATAATTCCTCTCATATTCTTTGAGCTGTCGTGAGGCATAGGCTATAACTTTCCCATGTTGCATGAGAACACATCCTAACCCTTTGCCCGAAACAACCCTGTAGATGATAAATCCCTCCGAACCAGATGGTATTGTCAGAACAGGTGCTGAAATGAGTCTCCTCTTGAGTTCTTGAAAACTCTTCTCACATTCCTCGCTCCAACCGAACTTTGTATCTTTCCGAGTCAGCAGAGTTAGTGGAGTAGCGATTCGAGAAAACCCTTCTACGAATCTCCGATAATAACCAGCTAAGCCGAGAAAGCTACGTACTTCGGTCACTGATTTAGGTTGCTCCCAGCTTTGAATAGCTTCAATCTTTGTTGGGTCGACAGATATTCCATGACTTAATACCACGTGCCCAAGGAATGCTACTTCCTCAAGCCAGAACTCGTATTTCTTCAACTTGGCATAAAGCTTGTATTCACGAAGCTTTTGGAGTATTAGCCTCAAGTGTTCCTCATGATCTTCGCGGCTTTTGGAATATATGAGGATGTCATCAATAAAGACGACCACAAAGTGATCCAAATATTCCTTGAATACTCGGTTCATCATATTCATGAAGGCAGCAGGAGCATTAGTCAATCCAAAGGACATGATTAGGAATTCATAATGCCCGTACTGAGTTCTGAAAGCCGTCTTTGGAATGTCATCGGTTCTAATCATCAATTGGTGATATCCAGAACGAAGATCAATCTTTAAAAAGAATTTGGCTCCTTGCAACTGGTCAAATAGGTCATCAATACGTGGCAATAGGTACCTATTTTTGATGGTGACATGATTCAACTCCCGATAATCAATACAAAGTCGCATACTCCCATCTTTCTTCTTCACGAATAGAAAAGGAGCACCCCAAGGAGAAGTACTAGGACGAATAAAGCCAATGTCTAACAATTCCTGCAGTTGAGTCTTTAACTCCTGAAGTTCAATAGGAGCCATTTGATATGGGGCTTTGGAAATGGGTTTTGTACCGGATTCAAGGTCGATACAAAATTCAATTTCATGCTCTGGGGGAAGGCCAGGAAGTTCTTCAGGGAATACGTCGGAAATTCATTAACAATAGAAATATTATTCAAAAGCGTATTTTTGTTTAGATCGTGACTTGAGCTAAGAAAGCTTGACATCCTGTTTTTCAATAAACAAATAGCTTTATGGCTTGAGATAGCGATGATTGATTTTAATGGTTTGGTTGCTTGAATTCGCATAATAGGTCGATTAGGAATATGAAAGCTAACAACCTTATTTAAAAACAATTAATTTTTGCATGATGAGTAGTTAACCAATCAATCCCTAGAATTACATCAAATGCAAGTATTTTTAATGCAATAAGATCGACAGGTAATGTATGGGTACCAACTTGAACCAAACAAGACTTATAAACCGTGGATGTAATGAAGGTTTCTCCCAATGGAGTTTCCACAGATAAGTCAAAGTCTAATTTCTCCAGAGTCAAATTTAACCGTTGAGCGCAAGTAGGAGAAATAAAAGAATGGGTAGAACCGGTATCAAATAAAGTTTAGACTTCGCTAGAGTTTATGATAAGCTTACCCGTGATGACCTCATTCGTGTTCCTTGCTCTCTGGGAGGTCACAACAAACACTCTCCCTTGCACTACCGGCTTTGACTTTTCTAGGACAGCCTTTGGTGCCTCCATCCTAGCTGAATTTGTCTTCGGTGAACGATAAAATTGGGTTAAGTGACCTTCTCTTCCACAATTATAACATTCTTTGGACGACATCGCGCAATTTGGATTGATGTGTCCCTCCCCTCCGCATTTGAAGCATATGATAGGTGGTCTTTCTCCTTCCTTAACAACGGGTGCTGGTGCTGACGTCTTTCCATCATTGTTGAATCTCCTCTTCTTGAAATGTCCATTCTTATTGTTTTGTACGATTACCACCAAAGTGGTTACCATTTTCGCCCGTTGATTCCCTCCACGCTTGTTGTCACCGCTTTGATGATCGCTCTCCTTTGGTATTATCATTTTATTTTATACGCTCTCTTTTGGTTCGTTGACTCGTTATCCCGCTCCACCAATTGAGCCCTATTTACAACATCTGAATACAAACACAATTTATGAGAAATAAGATGTTGATGTATTTTTGGCTTCAAACCTCTTAAAAACATTCGTACCATTCTCTCTTCATTATCCACCAAGTGGGGACGAAAACAAGGATAACTCGCAAATTTTGCCTCGTATTGCGACACGGCCATATTGTTTTGCTCAATTTGATAAAGCGCACACCGCCTTTTCATGTGACGAATACTTTTGGGAAAGTATTTGTCGTTGAACAGCTCTTGGAACTTCTCCCAAGACATCTTTAGCACGGCAGGTTGAGTATGCTTTACCGATTTCCACCAGTAATCTGCCTCTCCGCGCAACATAAAGGCGGCAAAGGGAACCTTTTGAAAGTAGTATGCATACAAGCCAATCATGTTTGATGATAAAGCATATACTTTGTAACAATCTTATTCATTTATTAATAAAAAGTATTTATTTATTAAAGGCTTTTAATTATCTACATGATGCTGTTTTATAATATGTGATAAACCCATAGTTTTAAGCAATGCTTTTAGAATAATGATGATGATCATTCTAATGAGATCTAAATTCTTTGAAAGCTTAAAACTAAAATAGTTCCCAATCGTTGGATTACTAAATTGGGGATTAGTGAATCCAGGATAGATTGGTACATACGTTAACTTGCTCATTGGATGAGGATGATTGATCTCATGATCATTTGTGTGGAGACACTAAAGAAAGTATGTAGGTGCTTATTAGAGAATAAGTTCCTTTGAGCGTGGCTCGCTAAGGAATACCTAATGGAGTTTTATTTGCCTGTCAATAGGAATTTCTGTAGTGATAGTAGTACAAGTAATCCTTGGACTTGAGATCATCATAGTATCTTGTGTATGATGAGTTATACTTTGACTTATTCCTTAAGACCCTTAGGGTATATCAAAAGGTATGCTTGGGTATAATAAGTTGTACATGGAGATAATGTATGATCAATAAAGAATCTACCACTTCTAATAAAAGAAGAGAAATGTCCTATGTGATTCGATAAATGACAACCCGGTAGTCTTTGGCAAGGCCAGAATGAAATTAGAAAGGAGTTTCTAATTTGCATTATTTGGAGTTGTGCATTTAAGGATCGAAATACATATAATTAAATAAAATAAGACTTGACAGTAATTCCATGTCTTATATTTAATTGGGACATTGTATGGTGGAAGGATTGAATTGTACAGTAACTATTTACTCAAAGGTTCTTTTATGATTAATGTTGAAATCTATATTATCCGGAAAAGTCGTTGATCGCTAGGGAGGCTTATCCCTATTGTAGAATAAATATTATTTATTTAAATAAATTAATTATTTAATTTATTTATTTAAATAAGATTAGAATTATTCTAATTGATTTATTCACAAGGGTTTAATATGGAGAACCTAAAGGGTCACACCAAAAAAGGAAGAATAATTATTTAAGAAGTTAATGGCATAATCGTAATAATATATGTTAAGTATATTTAATTTAATCTATGGTGATAGAATAAATTAAATAGCTTAATATTTATTATTTAATATTTTAGAAATATTAAATATAAATTAATAAGAGGAGTCTTATTAATATTATTACAATTATTATTATTTTAATTTCTAAAAGAGTTTAGAAATTAATTTAATATAAGTACTCTCATTTATTCCTAATTGGATTAGGAAGGAAAATTAATTAAAAGAGTTTAATTAATTATCCCTAATAAGATTAGGGAGCTTAATTAATTAAAAGAATTAATTAATTAAAACCCAATTCCTTAATTGTTAAGGTGGGTTGCCCACATCTATAAATAAGAGGAGTCTTATTATGGGTGGTAGGGGTTGTTGACTTTTACAACGTAATAATTCCAATTTGTTGGAGAGTACCCTTTTTCTATAGAGATAGGAAAAACTAGGGTTTGAGCCATAACACCCATCTTCTTGAATTTTCTTCTTCCTTGGTGGATCACCTCTAGAGGCCAAACACATGGGTGGCTAACGTTGATCAAAGGAAGGAACCAAACCCGGTGGATTCAAGATTGAACGCGAAAGGATTTGGAGGTGAACTTGTACCTGAGGAAGCTCGATCTTCAAGGGTATGATTTATTCTTTATCTTTTCGTTTAATTAATAATTGTGCATAAAGGATGATCCGGGTTTATGGTTTGTAAATTTTTTAAACTCTGATTTTTACATGCTTCCGCACTTTTTTATGCAATTTGATTGCGTTATGAATATTACAAACCTAACAGTGGCATCAGAGCCAAATCTTTATGCGAATTATTAATTGTTTTAATTTGATATATAAATTGATATGTGTTTAGAACAATTTAATTGGGCATAATTTTATTGTATAAAATTTAAATAAAAAATAAATAAAAAAATAAAACCTAACAAAGAAGATCAAATTAATTTTTTTTTTAAAAAGCGAGATCCTGCTATTGTTTTAAAAAAAAAAATAATAATTGCCTCGATTTCGGTTTGTGCTTTACCAATTATTAGCCATGATTTCGCGCATACTCATCATCATCGATGATGATTGGTGCTTTTTTTTTTGATGCGGTATTTAAGATAAAAAAAAGCGAGAAATGTTGGCTAATGATTATCTAATGATTATCTAATCATTAGATAATGATTATATATATATATATATATAGTTAACATACGGATTTTTGAAAAACAAAAAAAAAAAACCGATACGCAACATTTTTTTGAGACATACGCAAGAACTTTCGGTAATATATATATAATTTTCGGTAATATTCGATTATTATATATATTATATATATGGATATATATATATATATATATATATATATATTATATTAATATAATATATATATATATATATATATATTAATTATTTTAATCTTAAAATAAAAGTTTATTTTAATTTTAAAATAAAAGGTTTATTTTAATATTAAAATAAGAGAGTTTATTTTAATTTTAAAATTAGAATTTTATGCTAACTAATTAGATTTGGAATTGGATTCCATAATAACTAATTGGAGTTGAAATTGGATTTTATTTTTCCTAAAATAAAGGAGTTTATTTGTGAATAGGAAATAAATCCATCTTTCTTTAAATGAAGGAGTTTATTTAGATATGAAATAAGATTTCATATTATTCAAAATAAAAGGAGTTTATTTGTGAATAGGAAAGAAAATCCATATTTCCTTAAATAAAGGAGTTTATTTAAATATGGATAAGATTTCATATTATTCAAAATAAAGGAGTTTATTTGTGAATAGGAAAGAATTATCCGTGTTTCCTTTAATAAAGTTTTTTTACATGGAATTGGATTCCATAATTAATTAAAATAAAAGGGTTTATTTTAATTAAAGATTTTTTTTATTACGTGGAATTGGATTCCATAATTAATTAAAATAAAGGAGTTTATTTTGATTAAATATTTTGATTAAAATAAAATAGTTTATTTTATTCAAAATTGGATAAATTAAAATAAAAATAGTTTTATTTTGATTTAAATTTGGATTAAAATAAAGGAGTTTATTATGATTCAAAAATAGATTTTATACTAACTAAATTTGCCCATTAAATGATATCAATATATATATTAAATGTTTATTATTCATAAGATGAATGTTATTTATTGATGCATATGGTGATGTGTATGATAATAAATGGGATTGATTATGGACTATTGACCAATGTGATTGGATTTTATTTTAGTTGGATGCATGAATGTATGGGTTTTATTAAATGGGGTCTGCGTACCTTCGTCTTCTCTAATTTTTTCTTAATGTAAATTCTATCTCCTCCTATGTACTTTCCCTCGATCACGATCAAGGTTTCTATTTATTTTAAATAGTTTTGTAATAGGAATAGTTAGAATTAATTTTGAAAAATTAGAGATCAAGGACAAGAAGCGCTTGAAGACCTTGGTTTGTGATAGAGCCAGGGTTTAAATGTAATAGTTATATTTAAATATTATTTCTTGCACCCTAGGGTTTGACCTTTTGGTTCACTTGGTGGCTCTAGTGAACCAAACTAGAATAAAAGTCCATAATCAATCAAGGGTAGAATATAGTATTCTATATGTGCATGCTTATTTTATATATATTATATATTATGCAAAACATGCTTCACATGTTAATTAATATGACGCGTATTTTATATATATATAAATGCATGCGCTAAACAAGATGAGACAAATTAATAACAAACCCCTCAATTTTTTTTTTTATTAAGTCCTAAGCGTTCAAAGTTATTTGGAATATCGAGCGTCGCCTTCTAGCATGATAAAATTAATAGAGTATTAAATATTTAATATGAGTTTGTTGTGTCACCACAAGGCAAGTATTAAGTATTTAAGATGTTAATTTATCACATTTGATGCTTATAAAGAAAATTGAACAATATTGTTTTGTCGTGTCACCACAAGGATGATATTTTTCTTTTTGAATATATGGAGTGCTAGGTCGGACTTAACTTGGATAATTTTGATTCGGATGTGCCACCACTTGATCAAAATAATCTAAGAGGCAAAATACAAGGAGTTGCATAGTTGATGTAATTGACAAAAGTTGTCTACCTATTTATTTATATATAGTTTGTTGTGTCACCATAAGGCTATATACATTTGAAATGGGATCCTTATTCTCACTAGCAAGTCTTTAATTAGATTTTGCCGAACTATATAAGTGAGTGTAATATAGTTTGAAGAAAATAGTGGGAGATACCAATTTAAAACAAGACCTAAATTATTTTGGTAATTAATAAAAGAATGTATGTTAAAATGTTGTTAATTACAAATTCATTTACAGAATTTTACAATGTCTAAAAATTACTATCACTGCGAAGCATATTAAATGCTAAATTAACCAAACTGAATTAAACAGATTGGTTAAGGAATTTGAGAATAGTTCTCATAGCTGAAAAGCTATCTTATGTCCTTAATACGCCTATCCCTGCAATGGTTGCAGACAATGCCTCTGAGGAAGAGATTGCTACTTTTAGAAAGTGGCAAGATGATGCACAATTGGCTCAATGCATCATGCTCGTATCCATGAGTAACAAGCTTGACGTCGACTGAAACTATGGATACTTCTACTATACTCCCGCACGTCAAGTAGTTGATGGTGAGGAAAGTAGGACCGATAGATATCGGATATCTAAGGAGCTCTTCCGATCTAGAATGGCCAATGGCACTATAAATATGCAGAAAAAAGTCCTTAACATTATCAATTTGATTGATCAATTAGGCAACAGGTTTTGTCGTGGATGGAGAGTTGAGCAAGATTTGATCTTGCACTCACTCCGGACTCCTTTCACAATTGTTGTGAATTTTTCATATAAACAAGCTAGATATCACACTCATTGATTTGCTTAACATATTGAAAAATGTTGAGAGTCACTTTCAACCAAGAAAGACCAAGTCTTCTTGGTAGGGGCCAAAGGATCTTCCAAAAAAGAAGAACGATTCAAAGAAGGTAAATAGAAAGGCGTAAACAAAGGATAATAAGAAGCAAAAGCGTCACGGATAGCAAAGGAGTTTGCTTCCACCGCAATAAGCACTGGACTTTGGAAAGAAAGCTGCGAGAAGCATCTTGAGAGGCTAACCAAAGAAGCTTAGTGAAGTTTGATTTATAATACAAATTTGTTCATGATTTAAAATAAATTTTCTTTAAGTCAAGGTTCTACTTGGGTATTGGATACCAACTTTGGTTATCATAAATATAGATTTATGAAGGACCAAAGCAGTAGAAAGATAAACAAGTATAAGTAATCCTATGTGTGGGAAATGAAGCAAAGGTTGCAACATTAGCCATAGAAACTTATAGTTTAGCACTGCCTACGGGCAAATCTATTAAGTCAATAAGTTGTTATTGTATTTTAGTTCTCGTTGAAAACATTATTTCCATTTTATTGTTGGACAATGAAATCTTTGGTATTATAATTAAGAACAATTGTTGTTCTATTTATAATAATAATATTTTGTATAGAACTGGAATATTACTTAATAAATTTTGTATACTTGACTTACGTGAAAAATTATTTTATAAATTGAACAAACTAGTATAAGAAAAGGAGATGATCATTCAAAGAGTTGAATATATGTATTTGTTGAAATACAAGTATGAATTATTTGAAAGGTTCAAAGAATTCAGAAGAGAAATGAATTGATAAAGTATTAGAATTCTTTGATCGGATCAAGGAATAAATACTTGTGCAATAAGTTTCTAGATCATCTCAAATGGTTTTCTCATAATGGACACATCCTGATATGCAATAATTGATTGATGTATCTAAATGAAAAATCGTACCTTGTTGGACATGGTGCGGTCCATAATGATTTTCTTGACATTCCAAAGTATCCTTCCGGGATAATGTCCTAGAAAATGGTCGCATATCTACGAAAATGGTAACCTCAAAATCGGCCCCAAGACTCTATAAAAGTTATGGATGGGGAGGATTCCTAATCTTAAGTATGTTAAGATAAGGGTTGTCCAACTTATGTGAAAAGGTTTCAAAGGATAAGCTTGGGACAAGATTTGACAAGTACAATTTGTGGGACATCCTAAAGTAAGTTTAGGGTATATGTTCTATAATCCTACTTAGCAAAAGGTGTTTGTTAGAAACACACGCCTTCTAAGATAAATGTGTTTATTATTGAAGGGCTAGTGGGAGGATAATAGATCTTGAAGAGTTCAATAACCACAAAATACTATAAGTTAAATAAGAGGAAACGTAGATAGATTGACCTATTGTACCACTCACCTGAATCGTAAATCGGAATAGTACCAAAGATACCTAGAAGGTATGGATTCATCATGGATGATGATGATGAGGTACACATCATAGAAGATGATGATCCGAGTTACATTCGATGAGGTAAGACTTCTAGTGTGTACAAAAGGGTCGATTGGGAGCGTCGTGAAATTTCTAATATTATATGTTGATATATACTACGGATGAGGAATTACATACCAATGCTACAATCAAGTAAAGATAAAGTTGTCTAAACATTCCTCCATGAATGATTTGGAAGAGTATCTTAATTGGGGATATAAATCTATATAGATAGATTTAAGAGGATGCTCGACTTAACCCAAGGAACGTATATTCATTTGATGCTAAAGTCGTTTAGCATGGCAAACTCAAGAGATGTCTCATGTTGATGAGCCGTGGGAGTATATCTCTTAATAGTCCCCATAGACTCCAAAGAAGAGAGATCGCATAAGTGACTATCATGTATGCAATGAAATATACGAGAGACGATGTTGATCGGTCATATTGCGAGAAGATCACCGTAAGGCGTTGAAAACATCTTAAAGTTCTTAAGGCACTAAGGATGTGAGCATACATGGTGGGTCCGAATTAAAACTAGAGGGCTTTTTATGACTCAAGTTTTTCGATGCAGACCAAGACGACCGAAAATCCACTTTAAGGTAAAGTGTTACCTTGAACAGTGGTGCAGTGAATTGGAAAGGTTCCAAACAGCAAAGAGTTGTTGGTTTAGTAATAAAGACAAAGTATATAGCTATAAATGAAGCTATAAGTTGATTGTTTGGATTAAAAGTTCATTACAGAACTAGGAATAGTTCCTAAGTCTCATCTTGGATCTAAACATGTGTTGTGGCACTTTCATTTGATTATAAGAATCATTGAAAGATGGGAAATCACTATAGAGATAGTAGACTCTCATAAACAACATTACATATCCATTAACTAAAGCTTATCCAACAGCAGGATAATCGTCACTTAGAGAAGAAGAGTATGAGTTACCATGACGATTGGCTTTAGTGCAAGTGGGAGATTGAAAGTAGTATGCATACAAGCCAATCATGTTTGATGATAAAGCATATACTTTGTAACAATCTTATTCATTTATTAATAAAAAGTATTAATTTATTAAAGGCTTTTAATTATCTACATGATCTTTGTTTTATATATGTGATAAACCCATAGTTTTAAGCAATGCTTTTAGAATAATGATGATGATCATTCTAATGAGATCTAAATTCTTTGAAAGCTTAAAACTAAAATAGTTCCCAATCGTTGGATTACTAAATTGGGGATTAGTGAATCCGGATAGATTGGTACATACGTTGCTTGCTCATTGGATGAGGATGATTGATCTCATGATCATTTGTGTGGAGTCACTAAAGAAAGTATGTAGGTGCTTATTAGAGAATAAGTTCTTTGAGCGTGGCTCGCTAAGGAATACCTAATTGAGTTTTATTTGCTGTCAATAGGAATTCTGTAGTGATAGTAGTACAAGTAATCCTTGGACTTGAGATCATCATAGTATCTTGTGTATGATGAGTTATACTTTGACTTATTCCTTAAGACCCTTAGGGTATATCAAAAGGTATGCTTGGGTATAATAAGTTGTACATGGAGATAATGTATGATCAATAAAGAATCTACCACTTCTAATAAAAGAAGAGAAATGTCCTATGTGATTCGATAAATGACAACCCAAAGTAGTCTTTGGTTAAAGCGCGTAATGAAATTAGAAAGGAGTTTCTAATTTGCATTATTTGAGTTGTGCATTTAAGGATCGAAATACATATAATTAAATAAAATAAGACTTGTGGTAATTCCATGTCTTATATTTAATTGGGACATTGTATGGTGGAAGGATTGAATTATGCGGTAACTATTTACTCAAAGGTTCTTTTATGATTAATGTTGAAATCTATATTATCCGGAAAGTCGTTGATCGCTGGGGAGGCTTATCCCTATTGTAGAATAAATATTATTTATTTAAATAAATTAATTATTTAATTTATTTATTTAAATAAGATTAGAATTGTTCTAATTGATTTATTCACAACTAGGTTTAATATGGAGAACCTAAAGGGTCACACCAAAAAGGAAGAATAATTATTTAAGAAGTTAATGGCATAATCGTAATAATATGTTAAGTATATTTAATTTAATCTATGGTGATAGAATAAATTAAATAGCTTAATATTTATTATTTAATATTTTAGAAATATTAAATATAAATTAATAAGAGGAGTCTTATTAATATTATTACAATTATTATTATTTTAATTTCTAAAAGAGTTTAGGAATTAATTTAATATAAGTACTCTCATTTATTCCTAATTGGATTAGGAAGGAAAATTAATTAAAAGAGTTTAATTAATTATCCCTAATAAGATTAGGGAGCTTAATTAATTAAAAGAATTAATTAATTAAAACCCAATTCCTTAATTGTTAAGGTGGGTTGCCCACATCTATAAATAAGAGAGTCTTATTATGGGTGGTAGGGGTTGTTGACTTTTACAACGTAATAATTCCAATTTGTTGGAGAGTACCCTTTTCTATAGAGATAGGAAAAACTAGGGTTTGAGCTTATAACACCCATCTTCTTGAATTTTCTTCTTCCTTGGTGGATCACCTCTAGAGGCCAAACACATGGGTGGCTAACGTTGATCAAAGGAAGGAACCAAACCCGGTGGATTCAAGATTGAACGCGAAAGGATTTGGAGGTGAACTTGTACCTGAGGAAGCTCGATCTTCAAGGGTATGATTTATTCTTTATCTTTTCGTTTAATTAATAATTGTGCATAAAGGATGATCCGGGTTTATGGTTTGTAAATTTTTTAAACTCTGATTTTTACATGCTTCCGCACTTTTTTATGCAATTTGATTGCGTTATGAATATTACAAACCTAACACCTTTTGCTCCTCGGAGCATCCCAAGACATCAAATATCTTGGTGATCTACTTTATCCATGCTTCTGCCATAAGTGGTTTTGGCTCTCCCTTAAACTCTGATGGTCCCAGCTCCTTGAACTGTTTAGCGGTGACCGCCCGAGAGTTTCTAGTGTTTCCACCTACATTTTGGACAGGAATCGCTCTCGCCTGCTGGTACATGAATTGTATAAAGCCTCTAAATAATCCATCATTCAGCATTTGGTCAGTGTTGTTGTTTGCATGAGGATTGTGGCCTTCCTGATGCACATTCTCCTGATTATTGATATGTGGAGACTCAACGGCCTCTTGTGCTCCATTGCTATTTTCAACATTTTTGGATGTCATTTTCAGATATTACCACAAAACAAAGGTTAATTGACATGTAACATAATTTCTCTAAATTCTGACCAACCAATTTAAATAAAAATAAATTTAAGTAGGTAAAACTAGCGAAGTAATTCCCCGTCTCTCCCCTCCTAGTTCTAGTCTCACATCTTAGCCAGGGATCATATCCCTAAGCTTTGATACCAACTGTGACGCCCCCAAAATTAGGTATACATCACCCATCTTGGGTGCGTCGGATACATGGTATGTAATTCAAATACAACTTACTAATACAACTGTAGGTATGCAATCGACAAACATAAACCGTGAGTTTGAATACAAATATTATCTACTAGAGATTATGCAAACTCAAAAGGAGTCCTCATTACAATTATTATCACACTATTTCACGAGAATAGTGAGGACTACTAATGCTATCCTCACGGACCATCACTCCGTTCCTGGGCTGCGTCCTAGATATATTCTCATTTCAAGAAGAAGCGGTGAAAGAAAGGATGAGCTCAACTAGCCCGAAGAAATATTATGACTAAGATAATGCGAGAATAAATTATCATTAGTCTCCAACAATGTTAAAGCGATAAAATATAATAGACATCAAGTTTAAGCTGCGGTGAACAAGCAATCCACTAAAAAGTCAAGTAGAAAATAAAATCTACTATCTTTTATGATTTAAAAGGTTTTTCATCACTATTATCATTTGAGACTGAAACTTAATAAATATTCCACATCATCGAATCACCCAAGACTACTGACGAGGATATTCTTTAGTATCACGACCACAATTATCCATGCACTACGGGCCAAGAATATTTGTGTATTCATTAATGGTCATGATCATGCCAACAACTGTCCATCAATGCACTACGGGCCAATGAGGACTTTTACCAAATCATTTATAACATTAAGGTCATGATTACACCGAATAATCCCTGGTCAAAATCATACCAAGTCCATCTATGCACTACAGGCCACAGATGACTTTCAACATAATATAAACATGAGGATGATGACAATGATATAAGAATTCAATAAAACAAGTTCAAGAATTATTTTATCCATGAATTATTAACGTCCAAATTATCAACAAGATACTATTTTGTAGAGTAAAATTCAGGAATGATCAGAAGAATATTTTCATGAAAAGATACTGGATGAAGCGCAAATATCAAGGATATTCTACTAATTTCATGGAGTATAGAAGACAAAACTTTAACCTTGTTGAGTATAATAAAGAATGGAATAACAAAAGAAATCACCATGCATGCGGTACCGCATAGATAGGTTATTTCAAAAGAATACTAAATAACGGAACCGAAGTCGGGCAAAAAAATTCGCGCAAGCGGGATGTTCAACGAATAATAAAGAATGGAATAACAATGAAATCACCATGCATGCGGTGCCAGATATGATAGGAGTTATTCCAATGAGAATAATACTATCTGAGACGGAATCAAAGTCCGACGTAAAACGCTTTGACAGGATATTCCAAATGAATAATAATAAAGATGGAACCAGTCCGGCGTAAAATGCGCGAATGAGGATATTCCAACGAGTAATAATAAAGGCGGAATCGAGTCCCAGGCGTAAAAAGCATGAGACGAGGATATTCCAGCGAGAATAATAAAGGCGGAATAATAGAAGAATGTCACCAAGTATAGGGTGAGGCCAGCGTATACAAGAGTTATTCAATGAGAATAATAAGCAATGGAATAACAACAGTTTTCTTCATGAATAAGAAAGAATAACACCCCTTAAGAATACAACAAATAATATTCCCTACTTTAAGAAGAAGAGTACTGGATATATAAGTAGTGAAGTAGCAGAATACTTTCTTCTTTTTTTCTATAGTTTATCTCTCTAGAGTTTCAGTGAATTCATAAGAAAATAATGAATGAATGAGCTTCTATTTATAAAAAAATGGAATGCATAGTAACTAACTCATGAACGGTCGAGATTGATTTACTTTAATCTAACGGTCCATATTTAAAGCAAAATAAAATAAAATATATTCTATTTATAATCTAATAAAACGAATAACTTTATAAAAGATTTTACTATGCAAACACTATGCAGACACTATGCAACACTATGCATAATAAAATATAATATTTTCTAATTATTGTCTAATAAAATAGATAGCTTTATAAAAGTATTACATTTTTTATATAAAAAGATTTTACTATACAAAACACTATCTGCATATTTATGCAACACTATGCATAATAGAATATAATATATTCTATTTATAGAATAACTTTATAAAAGTATTCTATTTTATATAAAAGATTTTATGTATTATTACATTAATAATACCAACAAAAGCTGAGTGACTTATCACTTAAGCATCAATAATTAATCTAGTGTGCTACTATGCAACCACGCCAGTATTATTCGTATTTTTTAACACCGGGTGTTTCAACAGTTAACGATAAAACTTCCGCCGTTATTTTCATAAAGTATTTTTGTCATTTTCTCAATCCGACAATAATTTCGTTGTGGGGTCCACCAATGATTGTACCGTTGTACTAATATTCCCTGTTAAAACGAATATTCCCTGACCAATCGAATATTATATAACAACTTGCGTACTTTACAAAATTTATAAATATTACCCACAACTATTATATCAATTTCACTCCATAATATTCAAAAATAATATTTATAGAAAATTCATCTCTATTCAAAAAGTTGGGGTTTTACACTACATCTTTTGATTGCACAACATCTTGCACAGTCATATTGAAGGTTCTGGCTGTGGGTTATGTTTGATGCTGCAGGTCCTACAATGGCCCATGTACTTCCATTGTTACCTCTATTGCTTCTGGTTGTCACTCCTTCCCTCTTCTTAGGGTATTCACGAGAAAAGTGATCCTTGGATCCGCACGTGAAACATACATTCTTCTTCGGTTGAGTGCAATTTGGGGTGATGTGACCCTCCTGGCCATAATTGAAGCATACTCGCTTCCCCATCAAGCATGCACCCTTATGGAATTTCCCGCATGTCGCACATGCTTCAAACTATTTGTTTTGTTGGTTACCTTGCTGGTGTCCAGCACCCATGCTCCCATTCCACTTCCTCTTCAAGCTATTGCTGCTGTTGTTATTGTTGTTTCCACCGCTACCACTCCCATTCTTAGTCTCATTCTCATTCCTCTTCTTCTTTTGTTCCTGGTTGAACTTTGTTACTACCTCGCCTCCACCTTCAGCGAGTACTGCTTTCTTATCCCATGTCATCACTCCTGGCCCTTCACGAGTTTTATTGGCCTGCCACCAATAACTAGTTTCTGCTTTCAACATAATTGTTGCGAAAGCAGTCTTCTGATCATCCCCTACCCTAGCGACATCGAACACCTTTTCTATCTCCATAATCCAGTGTCCGTGCTTCATTTGGATTCATGTAACCTACTGAATTGGTGGTCCAACCTCCTTGAAATCCTTAAACGTTGTACCATGGTTTTGTGGTTGATTCTGAAAGTAGTATGCACACAAGCCAATCATGTTTGATGATAAAGCATATACTTTATAACAATCTTATTCATTTATTAATAAAAAGTATTTATTTATTAAAGGCTTTTAAATTATCTACATGATGTTGTTTTATAATATGTGATAAACCCATAGTTTTAAGCAATGCTTTTAGAATAATGATGATGATCATTCTAATTAGATCTAAATTCTTAGAAAGCTTAAAACTAAAATAGTTCCCAATCGTTGGATTACTAAATTGGGGATTAGTGAATCCGGATAGATTGGTACATACGTTGCTTGCTCATTGGATGAGGATGATTGATCTCATGATCATTTGTGTGGAGACACTAAAGCAAGTATGTAGGTGCTTATTAGAGAATAAGTTCACTTTGAGCGTGGCTCGCTAAGGAATACCTAATGGAGTTTTACTTGTCGTCAATAGGAATTCTGTAGTGATAGTAGTAGTACAAGTAATCCTTGGACTTGAGATCATCAAGTATCTTGTGTATGATGAGTTATACTTTGACTTATTCCTTAAGACCCTTAGGGTATATCAAAGGGTATGCTTGGGTATAATAAGTTGTACATGGAGATAATGTATGATTAATAAAGAATCTATCGCTTCTAGTAAAAGAAGAGATATGTCCTATGTGATTCGATAAATGACAACCCAGTGAGTCTTGGCTAAAAGCGAGAATGAAATTAGAAAGGAGTTTCTAATTTGCATTATTTGGGGTTGTGCATTTAAGAGTCGAAATACATATAATTAAATTAAATAAGACTTGACAGAAATTCCATGTCTTATATTTAATTGGGACATTGTATGGTGGAATGATTGAATTGTACGGTAACTATTTACTCAATGGTTCTTTTATGATTAATGTTGAAATCTATATTATCTGAAAAGTCGTTAATCGCTAGGGAGGCTTATCCCTATTGTAGAATAAATATTATTTATTTAAATAAATTATTAGTTTAATTTATTTATTTAAATAAGATTAGAATTGTTCTAATTGATTTATTCACAACCGGTTTAATATGGAGAACCTAAAGGGTCACACCATAAAAGGAAGAATAATTATTTAAGAAGTTAATGGCATAATCGTAATAATATGTTAAGTATATTTAATTTAATCTATAGTGATAGAATAAATTAAATAGCTTAATATTTATTATTTAATATTTTAGAAATATTAAATATAAATTAATAAGAGGAGTCTTATTAATATTATTACAATTATTATTATTTTAATTTCTAAAGGAGTTTAGGTATTAATTTAATATAAGTACTCTCATTTATTCCTAATAGGATTAGGAGGAAAAATTTGTTAAAGGAGTTTAATTAATTGTCCATAATAAGATTAGGGAGCTTAATTAATTAATGGATTTTAATTAATTAAAATAAAACATAATTCCTTAATTGTTAAGGAGGGTTGTCCACATCTATAAATAAGAGGAGTCTTATTATGGGTGTAAGGGGTTGTTAACTTTTACAACATACATAATTCCAATAGTTGGGAGAGTACGCATTTTCTATAAAGATAGAAAACTAGGGTTTTGCCAAATTCTCATCTTTTTGAATTCTTCTTCTTCCTTGGTGGATCACCTCTAGAGGCCAAACACTTGGGTGGCTAACGTTGATCAAAGGAAAGAACCAAACCCGGTGAATTCAAGTTGAACGCGAAAAGGATTGGAGGTGAACTTGTACCTGGGGAAGCACGGATATTCAAGGGTATGATTCTTGTACTTTCTTTTTCGTTTAATTAATAATTGTGCATAAAGGGTGATCCGGGTATATGGTTTGTAAAATTTTAAACTCTAATTTTTCACGTTTCCCCATATTTTATGCAATTTGATCATATTTCATGAATATTACAAACCTAATAAATTGGTATCGAGCCAAACCTTTATGCGAATTATTAATTATTTTAATTTGATATGTATATTGATATGTGTTTAGAACAATTTAATTGGGCATAATTTATTGTATAAAATTTATTAAAAAAAACACGGAAATCGAAGTCAGTATCACAATACTAGTTTATTTGGCATGATTGCTTTATTGTTAATATAGGCGGAGTTAGGTGCTTATCCATTATTATATATATATATATATATATATATATATATATATATATATATATATATATATATATAATCTTGAATCATGACCAACAACATGAATTTCAAGGATCTAATCACGAACGTGAAAAGGTTTCAAGTGTTTCCCACGTCTTTGGATTATATATTATATATGATAATTAATTGGTAATATGTTACAAATGCGAGGATCATATTCACGTGATGGATTATATATATATATATATATATATATATATATATTGATATTAATTATTTTATAATTAAAATAAAATTTATTTTAATTTTAAAATAAAATTTTATTTTAATATTAAAATATAAAATTTATTTTAATTTTAAAATTGAATTTCATGCTAACTAATTAGAGTTGGAATTGGATTCCATGATAACTAATTGGAGTTGAAATTGGATTCCATATTTCCTTAAATAAAGGAGTTTATTTGATATGAAATAAGATTTCATATTATTCAAAATAAAGGAGTTTATCTGTGAATAGAAAAAGTGAATCCATCTTTCCTTAAATAAAGGAGTTTATTTAAATATGGAATAAGATTTCATATTATTCAAAATAAAGGAGTTTATTTGTGAATAGGAAAGAGAATTCGTGTTTCCTTTTATAAAGGAGTTCTTTTTTTTTTTACATGGAATTGGATTCCATAAATAATTAAAATAAAAGAGTTTATTTTGATTAAAGATTTTGATTAAAATAAAATAGTTTATTTTATTCAAAATTGGATAAATTAAAATAAAATAGTTTTATTTTGATTTATATTTGGATTAAAATAAAGGAGTTTATTTTAATTCAAAATTAGATTTTATACTAACTAAATTTGCCCATTAAATGATATCAATATATATTGAATGTTTATTATTCATGAGATGAATGTTATTTATTGATGCATATGGTGATGTGTATGATAATAAATGGGATTGATTATGGACTATTGACCAATGTGATTGGATTTTATTTTAGTTGGATGCATGAATGTATGAGTTTTATTAAATGGGGTCTGCGTACCTCGTCTTCTCTAAATTTTTCTTAATGTAAATTCTATCTCCCTCCTATGTACTTCCCCTTGACTGCTGATCAAGGTTTCTATTTATTTTAAATAGTTTTGTAATAGGAATAGCTAGAAATAATTTTGAAAAATTAGAGATCAAGGGGCAAGGAGCGCTTGAAGACCCGTTTGTAATGGAGCCCGAGTTTAAATGTAATAGTTATATTTAAATATTAATTTTGCCCCTAGGGTTTGACCTTTTGGTTCACTTGGTGGCTCTAGTGAACCAAACTAGAATAAAAGTCCATAATCAATCCGGGTAGAATATAGTATTCTATATGTGCATGCTTATACTATATATATATATATATATATTATGCAAACATGCTTTGCATGTTAATTATATATATACGCGTATTTTATATATATATATGCGTATGCGTGCTAAACAAGATGAGACAAATTAATAACAAACCCTCAAATTTTTTATATTAAGTCCTAAGCGTTCAAAGATATTTGGAATATCGAGCATAAGCCTTTCTAGCATGATAAAAATGAATAGACTATTAAATATTTAATATGAGTTTGTTGTGTCACCACAAGGCAAGTATTAAGTATTTAAGATGTTAATTTATCACATTTGATGCTTATAAAGAAAATTGAACAATATTGTTTTGTTGTGTCACCACAAGGACGATATTTTTCTCTTTTGAATATATGGAGTGCTAGGTTGAACTTAACTTGGATAATTTTGATTCGGATGTGCCACCACTTGATCAAAATAATCTAAGAGGCAAAATACAAGGAGTTACATAGTTGATGAAATTGACAAGAGTTGTCTACCTATTTA
Organism: Panax quinquefolius; assembly: GCA_020205615.1. Lineage (NCBI taxonomy): Eukaryota > Viridiplantae > Streptophyta > Magnoliopsida > Apiales > Araliaceae > Panax > Panax quinquefolius. The sequence continues at coordinate 9,417,309 of CM035165.1, read as the reverse complement.
TTTATATATAGTTTGTTGTGTCACCACAAGGCTATATACATTTGAAATGGGATCCTTATTCTCACTAGCAAATCTTTAATTAGATTTTGCTGAACTATATATATTGAGGGTAATATAGTTTGAAGAAAATAGTGGGAGATACCAATTTAAAACTAGTCCTAATTTATTTTGGTAATTAATAAAAGAATGTATGTTGAAATGTTGTTAATTACAAATTCATTTACAGATTTTTACAATGTCTAAATTACTATCACTGCGAAACATATTAGATGTTATTTAATCAGACCGAATTACTCGGATTGGTTAAGGAATTTGAGAATAGTTCTCATGGCTGAAAAGCTATCTTATGTCCTTAATACACCTATCCCTGCAATGGTTGCAGACAATGCCTCTGAGGAAGAGATTGCTACTTTTAGAAAGTGGCAAGATGATGCACAGTTGGCTCAATGCATCATGCTCGCATCCATGAGTAACGAGCTTTAGCGTCATCATGAAACTATGGATGCTCTTACTATATTCCTACACATCAAGTAGTTGATGGTGAGGAAAGTAGGACTTATATATATCAGATATCTAAAGAGCTCTTCCGATCTAGAATGACTGATGACACTATAGTACAGATAAAAGTCCTTAACATAATCAATTTGATTGATCAATTAGGACAACGGGTTTTTTCATGGATGGAGAGTTGAGCCAAGATTTGATCTTGCACTCACTTCCGGACTCCTTTCACAATTGTTGTGAATTTTTCATATGAACAAGCTAGATATCAGCCTCACTGATTTGCTTAACATGTTGAAAAATATTGAGAGTCACTTTCCGACCAAGAAAGACCATGTATTACTAGTAGGGGCCAAAGGATCTTCTGAAAAGAAGAACGATTCAAAGAAGGTAAATAGAAAGGCAAAAATAAAGGATAATAAAAACAAAATTGATACGGATAGCAAAGGATTTTGCTTCCACTGCAATAAGCCTGGACACTGAAAAGAAAATGCAAGAAGCATCTTGTAGAAGCTAACCAAAGAAGCTTAGTGAAGTTTCGGTTATAAATACAAATTTGTTCATGATTTAAAATAATTTTTCTTTAAGTCAAGGTTCTACTTGGGTATTTGATACCGGCTTTGGTTATCATAAGTATAGATTTATGAAGGAACCAAACAGAAGCTAAACAAAGATAAGCAATCCTATGTGTGGAAAATGAAGTAAAGGTTGCTGCATTAGCCATAGAAACTTATAGTTTAGCAATCCCTACGAGCAAATCTATTAAGTCAATAAGTTGTTATTGTATTTCAGTTCTTGTTAGAAACATTATTTCCATTTTGTTGTTGGACAATGAAATCTTTGGTATTATATTTAAGAACAATTGTTGTTCTATTTATAATAATAATGTTTTGTATAGAACTGGAATATTACTTAATGGATTTTGTATACTTGACTTACGTGAAAATAATTTTGTAAATTGAACAAACTAGTATAAGAAAAGGAGATGATCATTCAAAGAGTTGAATGTGTGTATTTGCTAAAATACAAGTATGAATTATTTGAAAGGTTCAAAGAATTTAGAAGTAAAACAAATTGACAAAGTATTAAGATTCTTTGATTAGATCAAGGAATAAATACTTGTGCAATAAGTTTCTAGATCATCTCAAATGGTTTTCTCATAATGCACGCCTCCCGATACGCAATAATTGTTTGATGTATCTAAAAGGAAAAATTGTACCTTGTTAGACATGGTGTGGTCCATAATAATTTTACCGATATTCTAGTATCCTTCTGGGATAATGCCCTAGAAATGGCTGCATATCTACGAAAAGGTAACCTCAAAATCCAGCCCCAAGACTCCATAAAAGTTATGGATAGGGAGGATTCCTAATCTTAAGTATGTTAAGATAAGGGGTTGTCCAACTTATATGAAAAGGTTTCAAAGGATAAGCTTGGGACAAAATTTGACAAGTACAAATTTGTGGGACATCCAAAAGTAAGTTTAGGGCATATGTTCTATAATCCTACTTAGCAAAAGGTGTTTGTTGAGAAACATGCTACCTTCTAAGATAAAGATGTTTATCATTAAAGGGGCTAGTGGGAGGATAATAGATCTTGAAGAGTTCAAGAACCACAAAACACTGTAAGTCAAATAAGAGGAACCTGTAGATAGACCTATTGTACCACAACTGAATCATAAATCTGTAACAGTACCGAAGATACCTGGGAGGTATGGATCTATTATAGATGATGATGATGAGGTACACATCATAGAAGATGATGATCTAGTTACATACGATGAGGTAAGAGTTGTAGACACTCAGAGAAATGGTTTGAAGCAAACTTCTCAAATATGGAACATTCGTTTTGATGAGACAATCAAAAGAGTTTAATTTATCAAAAACAAGAATGAACCTAGTGTGTACAAAAGGGTCAGTGGGAGCGTCGTGACATTCCTAGTATTATATGTTGATATATTAGGGATAAGGAATGATATACCAATGCTATAATCAGTAAAGATAAAGTTGTCTAAACATTCCTCCATGAATGATTTGGAAAGAGTATCTTAATTGGGGATACAAATCTATATAGATAGATTTAAAAGGATGCTCGACTTAACCCAAGGAACATATATTCATTTGATGCTAAAGTCGTTTAGCATGGCAAACTCCATGGGATATCTCATGTTGATGAGCCCTGAAGTGTATCTCTCTTAATAGTCCCCATAGACTCCTAAAAGAGAGATCGCATGAGTAACTATCATGTATACAATGAAATATACGAGACATGATGTTGATCGGTCATATTCTAGAGAAGATCACTGTCAGACAGTGAAAAACATCTTAAAGTACTTTATTGGCACTAAGGATGTGATCATATTTATGGTAGGTCTAAATTAAAACTAGAGGGCTTAACAGACTCAAGTTTTTCAGACATACCAAGACGACATAAAATCCACTTTAAGGTAAAGCGTTACCTTGAACGATGGTGCAGTGAATTGAAAAGGTTCCAAACAGCAAAGAGTTGCTGCTTGAGTGATAAAGACAAAGTATATAGCTGTAAATGAAGCTACAAGTTGATTGTTTGGATGAAAAGTTCATTACAGAACTAGGAATAGTTCCAAAGTCCCATCTTGGATCTAAACATGTGTTGTGGCACTTTCATTTGATTATAAGAATCATTGAAGGAAATCACTATAGAGATAGTGAACTCTCAAGAACAACATTACATATCCATTTACTAAAGCTTATCCAACAGCAGGATAATCGTCACTTAAAGAAGAAGAGTATGAGATACCATGGCGATTGGCTTTAGTGCAAGTGGGAGATTGAAATTAGTATGCACACAAGCCAATCATGTTTGATGATAAAGCATATACTTTATAACAATCTTATTCATTTATTAATAAAAAGTATTTATTTATTAAAGGCTTTTAAATTATCTACAAGATGTTGTTTTATAATATGTGATAAACCCATTGTTTTAAGCAATGCTTTTAGAATAATGATGATGACCATTCTAATGAGATCTAAATTCTTAGAAAGCTTAAAACTAAAATAGTTCCCAATCGTTGGATTACTAAATTGGGGATTAGTGAATCCGGATAGATTGGTACATACGTAGCTTGCTCATTGGATGAGGATGATTGATCTCATGATCATTTGTGTGGAGACACTAAAGCAAGTATGTAGGTGCTTATTAGAGAATAAGTTCACTGAATGTGGCTCGCTAAGGAATACCTAATGGAGTTTTACTTGCCTGTCAATAGGAATTCCTGTAGTGATAGTAGTACAAGTAATCCTTGGACTTGAGATAATCAAGTATCTTGTGTATGATGAGTTATACTTTGACTTATTCCTTAAGACCCTTAGGGTATATCAAAGGGTATGCTTGGATATAATAAGTTGTACATGGAGATAATGTATGATTAATAAAGAATCTATCGCTTCTAGTAAAAGAAGAGATATGTCCTATGTGATTCGATAAATGACAACCCAGTAGTCCTTGGCTAAGGCAGAATGAAATTAGAAAGGAGTTTCTAATTTGCATTATTTGGGGTTGTGCATTTAAGAGTCGAAATACATATAATTAAATTAAATAAGACTTGACAGAAATTCCATGTCTTATATTTAATTGGGACATTGTATGGTGGAATGATTGAATTGTACGGTAACTATTTACTCAATGGTTCTTTTATGATTAATGTTGAAATCTATATTATCCGAAAAGTCGTTAATCATTAGGGGAGGCTTATCCTATTGTAGAATAAATATTATTTATTTAAATAAATTATTAGTTTAATTTATTTATTTAAATAAGATTAGAATTGTTCTAATTGATTTATTCACAATAGGTTTAATATGGAGAACCTAAAGGGTCACACCATAAAAGGAAGAATAATTATTTAAGAAGTTAATGGCATAATCGTAATAATATGTTAAGTATATTTAATTTAATCTATAGTGATAGAATAAATTAAATAGCTTAATATATTATTATTTAATATTTTAGAAATATTAAATATAAATTAATAAGAGGAGTCTTATTAATATTATTACAATTATTATTATTTTAATTTATAAAGGAGTTTAGGAATTAATTTAATATAAGTACTCTCATTTATTCCTAATAGGATTAGGAGGGAAAATTAGTTAAAGGAGTTTAATTAATTATCCATAATAAGATTAGGGAGCTTAATTAATTAAAGGATTTTAATTAATTAAAATAAAACACAATTCCTTAATTGTTAAGGAGGGTTGCCCACATCTATAAATAAGAGGAGTCTTATTATGGGTGTAAAGGGTTGTTAACTTTTACAACATACGTAATTCCAATAGTTGGGAGAGTACGCCTTTTCTATAAAGATAGAAAACTAGGGTTTTGCCAAATATCCATCTTTTTGAATTCTTCTTCTTCTTTGGTGGATCACCTCTAGAGGCCAAACACTTGGGTGGCTAACGTTGATCAAAAGAAGGAACCAAACCCGGTGAATTCAAGTTGAACGCGAAAAGGATTGGAGGTGAACTTGTACCTGAGGAAGCTCAGATATTCAAGGGTTTGATTCTTGTTCTTTCTTTTTCGTTTAATTAATAATTGTGCATAAAGGATGATCCGGGTATATGGTTTGTAAAATTTTAAACTCTAATTTTCCACGTTTCTGCATATTTTATGCAATTTGATTGCGTTCATGAATATTACAAACCTAACAGATTCTGCAACGCTCCTGTCAGTAGTGTCACTAGTTGTTGAACGGGGTTACCGTCAACATTATTGTTATTGGTAGTTCTCTCATTATTTCTCTGTCGGGGTGGTTCACGTCTGGGAGACATTTTCTGTTAAAACAAAACATCTATTAGACTATTACTCAACTTCTTTAAGTATTTCTAATTAACTTGCCTCCATAAAAGAAATAACCACATAACACATAACACTTTGAATAAAATAATAACTTTTATTTATTCATCATTACTTCGAAAAACATAAAAAAAAACATAGCATCACTGCTATTTACCTTCTTTTCCTGAACTACAAAAGTTACAAGACAACATCATTATTATCATATCCCATGGTTACTTGACACTAGGGATTTACACATTATTTAATACTTATTACGTTCATTACAGGCACATTTTCTTCGATGATCTATTAAGATACTTCTTAGCCCTATCACGTTCTTCCTCCATGACTCGAAACATTGTTCTGCGATCTAACACGAATGACGGCAGCGTCTCGAACTGAATCGGATATTCCATGACCCGATCTTCAGCTCGATTAATTGCGATGTTAAAAACTTTATCCATCTCTTCCATCTTCATCCTCTTCGCTTGTGAGTCCCTTACTGCTCTTCCAGTTTGTTGATAAGCTTCCTCGTATGCATCTTCAGCTCTTACCCTCTTGGTAGCTTCTTCCTTCAACTTGTTCTTCAGTTCCACGACCATCTCGATCAATTATTCCTTCTTTCCTTCAGTTTGTACTAGTTTCTCCTCAACATTTGTCAGTCGTTCTTCACGATCCTGGATCTCGCTTAGTCTTTTTTGTGTCATTGCGATTCATTGTTCGCCTACTATCTCTCGCAACTCCTCAACTGTATCCTGAAGTTCCACGTTACGGTCATGCACCTCATTGTATACACAGCCTGCTATCGAGTTAAGTGGAATCCTTTCCTCCTCGTCCTCGTCATCATCATCCTCCTGTGGTAACTCAACAGGATCCTCCTCGTCTGTCTCCACATCATCATCCTCATCCTCAACTACTGTGACCAACGGGGCTGACTCCCGTGGTAGTAGTTGTTCCCAAACTACCTGAATGTCGCGAGGCTCCTCCTCCATAGGCATTTGAGGTCCCTCCTCCCTAGCCTGACTGAATTCTCCGACATTAGTCATCCTGACAACAAAGTTTTAAAGTTTTAATTATTAATCATTACTACTCGACACTCACGAATACATAAACTATAAACACATAAGCACATAAGTGTTTTATTACTTCTTTCTTAACACTCGATAAGAGTTATCTCCACTATCTTTTCAAAGGTTACTTCCTAAGGCTTTCCCCCCACCTAAGGTTCATAACCTAAAGCTTTGATACCAACTTGTGACACCCCCAAATCCTGATACTTCATTTCCTCAAGATTTGGTGTTCACTTAATCAAAATATTCATTTATAACTACCCAATTATAATAAAATTGAATAATAAACACCTTGTCCATACAGGAATAAATTTAAATAAAAATCTCCCAGGTTATCTAACCTTTAACAACAATCATTCAAATACGGAATTTAAATAAACTTCATTACAATCTTTAAACCAAAGTCTAATAATAAAACTATCAAATCTATTACAAGTCTTCAGTACTTGTTCATCTTTCCTTTTCCCTTACTGGTGCTAGATACGTCACCAGTTTCAACTTTAGCTGTAGAAATTTTACAGGCAAGAGTGAGCAAACAAGGCCCACTTGAAATAACAATAAATAAATCTTTAAACTTTTACATCAATTGCCAATATTAGGCTCAATAGAACTGAACAATATATTCTATTAACTTTCTAAAAATTTTAACATTCACTCAGGGTCTAATGACCACGAATCATGTCCACAGTTATAAGTAATCTTTCAACTTTAACTTTAACAGTCATAAGACTATAAGGACTCCACGTACTTAGGGGGATCAACCCTTTGTACAATGTATTGTACACAACCATTTTAACGCTAAGCGTAAACCTCTATTAAAAGAGTTGTTCATATCAGTATTTAGAATACAAGTCCGCACCAAAGTAAGTTTGGTTTGGATAAGCTTTCAAGGAAATTTGGAATTTAACGAACATCAACTAAGGAGTAGTTGAATAAGACCAATAACACTATACTATAGAATAATAGTGATTGAATCAATCATAGTAAACTAAAGTCATGCATTAGGAATAATCTAATAGCATACAATTTGAATAACTATAGTATACCTTGCTTGAACAATACTAAGCCAAGGTTAATTAGAATTGAATACTAAACATGCATAGCAATTTAGTTATGCATGCTAAACAACAAGTGAAATACAAGAATAACTTGTTTAACGTCAAACCAAAGTTTAGACAGCTTGCATCGTTATAAGTTAATCGAATTGAAAACAATAATTAGTTCAATAAGATAAGGGATTAGAAAACTTGCCTTGTTCGTAGGCTAAACCGAATCAATTCGAATCATAATACCCTAGATACATACATATATATATATATATATATATATATATATATATATATATATATATATCGTCATCATGACATAGTTAGTCACTACCACTTTACAAACTTAACTAACTACATACATCATGTATGTTTGATTATTTAATCACATAATCAAATTATAACACAAGTTAATATTTAATAACATAATTATTCATAGTATAGAAATACTAAAATTCAATATTTTACGGTCCTACTATCATCACATAATGTTTTTCTTAAAATTTCGTGTACAAAAAGTACATTGTTAGACCATTCTGCTAACTCGTCATTTGCTTATGCCATAGTTTACATTGTGGGTTATATTTGCTTACGCTTAGTTAGCGATCTTGGCTTGGGTCGCGAGCCAATGGTTGGTGTTCTGGTATAGCGGCAAGATCTGCATGGTATGAGATTTGTCTTGTTGGTCATCAATGCATGACGCTTGAGACTCCAGAATCCGGCGACCAAGCTCGGCAACAGTATGAACAAAAGCCAAATTGGCCTAAAAGCTCGAATCTAATAGACTGATTAACATGTAATACACATATAGACTTCATATAAACATATTGTGAAGACTTCTAACATGTTTCTACTCATAAAATAACATAAACATCAAAGTTACAACACCCAAATTCAATGTTTTTGACAAAAACTCCATTGTTGACATTTTTAATGAAAATCAACACTGTGATTTTGTTTTTCAATCAAAACAGAAATTTCAAAACATCATAGTTACAATTATACATACTCTATCAATTTCCATAGTCAATTTATCAATTTATCAATTTAACAACTAATTAAACCTAAATTTCTACTTCAACTAAGCCATATTCATATATATATTTCATATGAACTCACTGTGATATATTTCTTCACACTTTACATACATACATAAAGTAATTTCTCTATAATCGTATATAAACTCATGAAATAACCTTATAATCAATAATCATACAAAACTATATACATAACCACAATTTATCTTCTATAAAAATTTCACAGAGAACTTTTTGGAAGAAGAAGAAGATAACAAAATTTTAAGGAAAAAGGTTTGGATGATACCTTGTATGCTAGATGATGAAGGTTTTCCTTTCTATGATTCTTTCTTCCAATTCCTTTTATCAAAAACCTGTTAGGATTTCTCTCAATTTCTCTATAGTTTTCTTCTTCTCTCCCTTTTCTTCTTCTGAGTTTTCTTTCTTCCTAACTCTAACATACGTAAAATAATATAACGTATATGGATATAATGTATATATTAAATATATAATATAACTCTAACTTAACTGACATCAGTTATTTTTATTTTGAAAATCAAAAGCCATAAGGCTTGTTTGGCTAACCACTAAAAATAATCAATTAATCCCTTATGCCTTATTTGGTAAACACAATTAGATTAAAGACTTAATAGGCATTAGGCCTTGTTTGGCAAAACTGGATTAAACTCCCTTAATTTATTTTAATAACTCCTTTATAGCAAGGTTATTTGTCACACTTCTATTAAATTAAATAATCTATTTAATCAATTAAAATACTACTCTATTAAATTACTTTAGCACATAAATCATTATCACAAAACTATAATTTTTTTATAATTATAATTTTATTTAACCAACTAATATTTTAAATTACAATTTCCCATTTAAAATATTATAATTTATTTAAATCATTATAAGCTCTCTAGCTTACTTATTAAATTAAATTGGTATATAATCTCATAACAATTAATTTTCTTAGCTCCTTAATTATTTATTCAACAAATAATTAACTAAACCAGATCAACTCAAATTGCAATTAAATACTTATATAATTCAATAGATATTTAATATTGCAAATAAATATTTAATATTTAATATTTAATTTAATTATTTATTTAACAAATAATTGACTAAACCACGTCAACTCAAATTGAACAATTATTTATTCAACAATAAACATATCCATTAAATACTTATATAAATCAATAAATATTTAATATTACACTTTAAAATTCTGGAATGTTACAACTAAGGATTCATAATTGTTTATTTAACTAGTCTATAGTTTAATTCTATCATTCTATATTACAAGTCTTCACTTGCTCTTCACACACATTCAAATACTGAATGACACTTCGTCTGGATAACGATCAGCTTGATATTTACGGAATCATTAAGTTCTTTCTAACATCGTTCGCTGAAAATGTTTTTCATTTAAAGCAAGTGTGAGCATTCAATTGCCCAACAAGTCATAACAGTTTGAACAAACAATTTCAGAATTCAAACATTTCTTTAGAACTTCAATAACCGAACAAAGGTTATGAAGCAATTTGAATAATAGGAATAGTCTCGATTCCTATCATCTTAAAATATCAGTCAATTTCACTTTGAAATACTTTCATTCCTCTACCTTTTTCATACACATCCCGTCTGGCTAGAATCATTAGCACAAACTTAACAATAACATTTCATGTATAAACATACATACTCGTATTGAACAGTTCAATCACAGAATAGTTCATCTCAAAGAAACACTGAAGTGTTCAAATTGTGGCACAAGGCCTCATACATACTACCACCTTGTATAAATATCGCACATTTTCACATAAATCGAACTTCTCAAGTTCAACATCTGAGAAGTTTAAGAAACTAGCATTCATATAGTATGAATGAAGTTAGGAAACTTGCCTTACGCACAACTATAGCTTATAGTTTACGCTGAACTGCTCATTCCAAATCCATATATAACACATAAGGAAATAACACGTACACCAATTAGTCATATACTTGACTAACGCATTGGTTTACTTAACTTTACTTCTTAAGGTTCACGCTCTTGTAATTTAAGCTTACGCGACTATCTTTCTTTACTTGTTTACGGCTTCATAACATACGGAGATGTCTTACTCAAACCGTTCATCATCTTTGATGATTTACATTCTTGCCTTCTTCCTATAACTTCTATAGGACTCAGCATACATCGTTTCTCTGCTAGTAGTCCATATGGTACTCTGAGTGGTTTCCCACAAACAACCAACAAACAAGTTCCTGTCTCATCTATACTGCCCACACAGTGAGTTAGATCGGTTGCCAGTTTTGTATATACCTTCGCTCTCTGAAGGAATTGTTTAGCCCAGCTCCCATATGTCAACTATCAAAGTTACGATTGTACCACAACCTAAAATTATCTTAACTTATACGAACTATTAAACTATAATGTTCTTTAAGTCAACTTCTTAATCCTTTTGGCTTTCTGGCAACTAAATGACATACCTAAGGATTCATTTCTTATCGTCTAAGTCATACAGTCTTTTGTATACTCGGAACGATCATTCAATGTCAATACTATGAGGTCATAGCGTTAAACATTTCATATTAACTTATTCATACCTTACAACGTCCGGTTCATTCCACTCTGAGCGTTGTCCTAGTTATACTTATTAACTCGGCTTCTTAATGTTATACGTTATTATCCTTAACTCAGTTTCTTCATCGTTCACGGTTAAACAACATTCTTCACTATCTTACGGTCAAACCATACACGGAGTGTAGGTTCTACCTGTTTAATACTCGCGTACACTCAACCCTCACTTTGGCTAAAGTGTTTAACGCTTACTTCATTCTAACATTCTTTATCCGACTCACCCTCGGACTTTCATTAATCTCAGTACCATTCGCTACGGCTTTTTTGATAAATCATATCTTACTTACTACCTTTGTCAACGTTTAAGTCATACAATCATTGTATACTTAGAAAGTTCGTCCGACGCGAATACGATTCACGAGGATCGTTTACGTATTCAATGTTTACGTCGTTCGTCTCTAAATCTCTCATTCAACCTTTACTCAAGGTTTCAATTACTTTCATCAATATCCATCCCATGAACCCCATGTTCATTATTCATTCTTAATGTCGAAGCCATACCGTTCGTTGTATGCTAAGACCGATTGTTCATTGCAACAACGTTGCGTTCACAGCGTCTATACGCTTTACACTTATCTCTCATTATCATAACATAACATCGAAATGTTACTTGTTACCTTCATCACTCAACGTCTAAGGAATCACAATCATAGTAATCCCTCACATTCGTTCATCATTACTACGGTCCCTGGATATCGGTTCCGTAACCCGCGTTTGCATTCTTTTAGTCTCATTTAATCTTCCCGTTCAACCTTTACTAAAGGTTTAACTTGCTTGTTTAAGCGTAATTTTAGGTGAACTATATGTTCATACTTCTTTCTTGCACATCCCCCAGTATCTAAGAAATAAAAATCTCATTTTTGGGCATTGCCCCGCACCTGCATTGCGGCGTCGTGCCCCATCCTCTCTCTCACGCTGCTGCACGCCCTACTTCACCTTCTTCCTTGGTCTGGCGCTGCGGCGCCAAACCCTTTGTTATCTCTCACGCTGCGGCGCCACTCTCCAAAAGTTTATGGCTAAGTTCGCATTGTGGTGCCACTTCTCAAAGCTCAGCCGGCGCTGCGGCGCCGAGCCTAAACCTAGAAAATTTCTCTAAGTGTTAACTCAATTTTGAGATGCTTACTTCGCGATCTCATAACTCCTTCGTTATAACTCGGAACGAGGTCGTTCCAAAGCCATTCTCTTCTTTATCTTTCGTACTTTAATACACATTGAGCAAAAATTCATTCTAAATCCGTTGCGTGCCATTCTTTTGGCTTGATCTTCACCCTTTGTTCATTTTATGTTTTTAACGTTCTTCGTTCGTTCGTCCGTAATTCGGTCATCCGAACTCGGAACTCATTCTTTCTTGAGTCTACGACTCACGTTTTCTACGTTCTCTTACTTCCTTATAAAACCCTACATGTTTGGGTTCATTTACTAACTTTCTAATTCTCGTTCATCTTTTACAAAAATTTTGCCATAACTTCGTTATAGCTACGTTTTAATCCGTTCTTCATGAACGTTTCTACCATTCCTAACAAGGCAATAAACAACTAACTTATACGCAATGGTTTTAAACTTGTCCATCAACAACAACGATGGTTTTAAATTTGTCCATCAACAACATTCTTCGTGTTCTTCGCGTGTTCTTCGTTCGTTCTTCATTTTAATCGATATTTTGGCTTACGATTCTACTTTTTCTTGGAATTTGATGTTATAGAACATCATTCCTTACTTATTTCACCTACTCGTTCATAAGATTCATTCGGATCGCTCAAAATCCTTACGAATCTTATACTTCCTTAAGAAATTTATAAACCAAATTTCTAATTCTTATTTCTTTGTTTTCTCCTTATTTCAACTATATGAAATCATTACTAACATCTTTTACTCCTTATTCTCATTAAGTTACGTTTTAAACATATTAAACTTAAAGAAAATTTAGAAGAGACTAGGGTTCGGATTACCGTTCTTCTTTAATCCTCTTTCGTTATACAAAGCCGGCGATTTGCAAGCTTTTCTATTTCACGATCACTTTTGATCCGAGCATTCATGCTCAAACTCTTCCTTCTCCCTCTTCATCCGAGCTCTCTCTCTCTCTCTCAAGTATAGGATTTTTAAAATCTCAAAATAATGAACTTAAGCTTTCTATTTATAGAATTTCCAAAGCTAGGGCAATTTGGTCATTTCGCCCCCTTAACCTCCTTACTATTCCTATGCTTAGCCACCAAGTTTACTTGGCCACCACCCTTACTTGGTGGCCAAGTGGCCGGTCCACATGCCCATGGGTCACCCCATGGGTTGCCCCATTGGTTCTTACCCATTCGTTTACCCATCGGTTCGATTTGCTGTTTCTTTTCTTGGTTTGGGCCTTTACCCTAATTCTTATTGGGCTTATCTTGGGCTTGATTTCACAAATCATTGGGCTTGACATAATCCAAGTTCCATTGGATTCTACAAAGTCCATGAACTCAAAGTCCATTAAGACTAGTCGTATTCTACGCATTCTATTCTTGTATTCTTGTAATCTCTTCGTATTTAGCTCGTACAATATTCGTATTATACGTCGTACTATTCTTCTTTCTATACTCGTATAATAACTCGTATCATACTCGTATTTCTCACACATAATAACCCTAGTTATTATGTGTACTCATTACATTCTCGGAACTCACTTTTCCTAACCCTTAGGTTTTGAGTCCGCAGGCGAAAACTTCATTTTTTCTATAACTGAAATATTATTGAATATTCCATCACGTCTTAACAATTTACGTAATCAATAACTTCTCGGAATTTCAAAATAAATCTCCGAGCAGAAACGGATGAATAGTGCCAATTTCGTCATTTTCCCCAAAAAATATTTTGTTCCCGGAAAACTTTCATTGTCGTCTTGAAAATTCTAACTCGTTAAATCTAGCTCGTAGCCAGAATCCTCCCGACTTATAATCATCCTAGGTTATAGAACGATTAATAAACACATAGCACAAAATAGTATTAATAAAAATTCTTTTTATTAATAACTAATTCTTTAAACCTAAATTCTGGATAATCCAAAATTCCGGGTTGATACAATCCGTATACACTATCACCTTTGTGCCAATCGGATATGCTCGAAATTTATCAAAGGCGTACACCACTGCCAATAACTCTTTCTCTATGGTGGTGTAGTTCAACTGTGCATCTGTAAGGGTCTTGCTGGCATAATAGATCACATGAAACATCTTCTCTTTCCTCTGCCCCAAAGCATCCCCTATGGCGTAATCACTGGCATCACACATCAGCTCAAATGACAAATCCCAATCTGGTGCAGTAATAATTGGTGCTGATGTTAATTTCCCTTTTAGTTGCTCAAATGCCGACACGCAAGCCTCATCAAAGTTAAACTGCACATCCTTCTCCAATAAACTGCATAGTTGTTTAGTTATCTTGGAGAAGTCCTTAATGAATCTGCGGTAGAAACCTGCATGTCCCATAAAGCTGCGAACACCTTTTATTAAAGTAGGTGGTGGAAATTTCTCAATAGTTTCCGGCTTTTCCCTATCAACCTCGAGTCCCTTCTTCGACACTTTGTGTCCCAATATGATTCCTTCTTGTACCATAAAATGGCACTTTTCCCAGTTCAACACTAAATTTGTCTCAACACACCTCTTTAAAACCATCATCAAATTCTCAAGGCATAGATCAAATGAGTCCCCGAAGACTGAAAAATCATCCATGAAAACTTCCACATTCTGCTCCACCATGTCTGAAAATATAGGCCATCATGCATCTCTGAAAGGTTGTTGGAGCGTTGCATAACCCGAAAGACATCTTTCTGAAAGTAAAAGTGCCATATGGACATGTGAAGGTAGTCTTTTCCTGTTCTTCTGGAGCTATCATAATCTGATTTTAGCCTGAATAACCATCCAGAAGGCAATAATACTCATGACCTGCCAATCTATCCAACATTTGATCAATGAATGGTAGTGGGAAATGATCTTTCCTCGTAGCTTTGTTGAGCCTGCGGTAGTCCATGCAGATTCTCCACCCCATCACTGTTCGTGTTGGAATCAACTCATTATTCTCATTAGTCACTATGGTCATGCCACCCTTTTTAGGTACACACTGCACTGGGCTCACCCATGAGCTTTCTGAGATCGGATAGATTATGCCTGCATCCAGCCATTTCAATACCTCGTTCTTAACCACTTCTTTCATTATCGGATTAGGTCTCCTTTGCTGCTCAACCGACGGTTCACTCCCATCTTCCATCAGGATCTTATGCATACAAAACAAAGGGCTGATCCCTTTGATATCTGCTATGGTCCATCCAATAGCTGATTTGAACTCTCGAAGCACTCGTAGCAGTTTTTCTTCCAGAAAAGATGTTAGTGCAAAATAAATAATCACAGGTAACTTTGAATCTTTATTTAAAAATGCATACCTGAGATGTTCTAGAAGTGGTTTTAATTCAAGTTCTGGAGGTGTCTCAAGAGATGGCTTTAATTTTACTGAGGATTCTCCAGCTTTTGTCAATGGCTCGACAGGTGTTCTAAATTTTCTGACTTGTGGGGTGGTATCCAGATATTGCACAAGTTCGTCAAGTTCCTCGTCCTCCAAATCTGAATTTTCAGCAATTACACTCCTCAAAGGTTCATCATCCACTAGACTTTGTACTTCATCATTTACGACCGGATCCATTAAATCAACTAGGAAACATTCCTCTTCATCTGTTGGAAACGTCATGGCTTTGAAAACATTAAAGGTGACCTCTTGATCATGAACACGCATAGTGAGTTCCCCCTTCTGCACGTCTATCAAAGTCTTTCCTATGGCTAAGAATGGTCTCCCCTGTATGAGTGGTATATTTTTATCCTCCTCGTAATCCAAAATGATGAAGTCAACCGGAAAGATAAACTTGTCCACTTTCACTAATACATCTTCAACAATTCCCCGTGGATATGGGATGGATCTGTCAGCTAACTGCAACGAAATGTTTGTCGACCGTGGAGCCGATAATCCCAATTGATTGAACAATGACAAGGGCATCAGATTGATACTTGCCCCAAGATCACACAAACATTTATCAAAGTTCATCTTTCCGATTGTGCATGAAATTGTGAAACTGCCCGGATCCTTCAGCTTCGGAGGTAACTTCTGCTGAAGCACTGCACTGCACTCCTCTGTCAAGGCTATTATCTCAAACTCGTCCAATCTCCTCTTCCTTGACAATATACCCTTCATTAACTTTGCATAACTTGGCATTTGTTCCAATGCCTCCGCGAATGGTATATTAATCTGCAGTTTCTTAAAAACCTCCAAGAACTTGTTAAACTGTTTATCCTCCCTCTACTTATTCAATCTCTGCGGATACAGTACCTGAGGGTGAATTGGTGGTACTGAACTCATAGGCTTCTCAACTAACCTTGCTTTATCTTTCTCTTCATGCTGAACATCAGAATTTTCCAGATTTTCTTTCTCGTGATTTACTACTTTCGCTTAGCATGTGTGCAAGCGTCCTCTTTAGTACAATTAGCGTGGTCTTGCGACTTTCATGTCTGCAATGTTTTTTCCAGACCTCAATGTGATCGCTTGGCACTGTTCCTTCCCGTCTCTTTGTGGATTTGTCTCTGTATTACTTGGCAACGAACCCTGGGGCTTTTTGTTAAACATGTTCGTCATTTGCCCTATCTGAGTTTCCAGATTCTTAATAGCCACTGCTTGGCTTTTGATCATGACCTCTGTATTCGCCATGTATTTCATCATCATCTCCTCCATTTCTGATTTCTTTTCTTGCTTAAGTGCAGCTGGAGTGTGATGTTGTTGTTGTTGAGAAAATCCCGACGAAAAAGGTGGTCTAGGAGTAAACTGTGGCTGCGCTGGCTATAACTGAAATTGTTGATTCTACTGAAACTAATTCTGCTGATTCCCTTGGTTATTTGACCAACTGAAATTAGGATGATAATGGTTGTTGGGGTTATATGTGTTCTGAAACAAACCTTGGTCTTTCCTATAATTTCCCACATACTGTACCGACTCTGAACTGATAACACATTGATCTGTCGAGTGTGA
Source organism: Panax quinquefolius (assembly GCA_020205615.1). Taxonomy (NCBI): domain Eukaryota; kingdom Viridiplantae; phylum Streptophyta; class Magnoliopsida; order Apiales; family Araliaceae; genus Panax; species Panax quinquefolius. The sequence goes on along the minus strand of CM035165.1, from coordinate 9,400,181 downwards.
CCCCGCACAAATTTCATATAAAAAGGTAACTATTTTCATTTTACTCTCGGCTATTGAATCTATTTTCTTCACCATAGCTGTCATCTGTGCCGACAACTGAGTAATAACATCCAGTTCTAAAAAACCTGCAACTTTGGGTTGTGGCATGGAGATGTAGGATTCTGAAAATCATTTGCTACCATTGTTTCGATGAGGTTATAGGCTTCCTCATAGCTCTTTGCCCATAATGCCCCTCCTACTGCTGCATCTACAATCGGCCTAGACTGCCATCCCAATCCGTTATAGAATATGTTGATCACCATCCAATCTGGCATACCATGGTGTGTACATTTTCGTATCATCTATTTGTATCTCTCCCATGCCTCATATAAGGATTCACCCTGCTTTTGCTCAAACTAAGAGATTGATGTCCTCATTTTCGCAGTCTTAGCCATTGGGAAAAACTTGGCTAAGAACTTCTGTGCTAAGTCCTCCCATGTAGTTATAGATCCTGCTGGCAAAGAATGAAGCCAACTTCTCGCTTTATCCCTCAATGAGAACGGAAAACAGCTTAAGTCTGATAGCATCCTCCGATCAACGCTACACATGGATAATAAAAAAATAATTGAAAGAGAGAAGAAAGAATCGATCAAACCCAATTGTTGATTACAAACCCAACGTAACGTGCAAATCCTTAATAATATCCAACAACAATAATGGAAAGCATCCACAACTACTAAAATCTAAAGAAGGAGTAGAAAATATGAAATCTATGATTGGTTTCACGTTGGAATACTCTCCAAGTGTAAACCCTAGTTACGAATATGAAAAACACGTAAAACTAATGAATGATACGTCTTACACCAGTCAGAATTATTTTTAATCGATTACAACCCTTATTACAATAAAACATGTTAGCGACTTGATTTTGGCGGCGCAATGCGCTCCTCCTTTGTATTTGATATGGCAGCGCGCGTATTCAAAATCTGTCAAACCCGATCAATCGCGCGGGCGCGCGTGTATAAACTTTATTTAGTCGGCGCCATGCGCAACCTGCGATGTTGGTTACGAGTTACTCGCTCGCTTCTTTATTACGTCCTGCTTTGCTCATTTTGTGCTGTTCATTCTTCTTTCCACCCATGCTCAGTGTCCTTGCTCCACTTTATCCTTATGTTGTGCCTTTATTAATCACATGCCACTCACCATCGCCAACGTATGTCATATCCCGCACTTTTACACCAAAGGGAGTTCTAAGTACATTCAATGCAAAATAAACAAAATGCAACTAACAACACACTAAAATGTACTTAAGATAGGCGTAGTTCGTGTGAATTGATATTCGATAAGTAGGTGTAAAACCCACTTATCAATTGTCTCCAATTAAGAATTATATTTCAACCAAACTACAAGATTATATAGGTAGTGCTCGTAGATATACTCAGCAAGTGGATGTGCACAACCTTGTCTTATGATAACATGAAGTCGTATGTCATTAGACATCTTGTGTGATGGTGGCAAAACACTCTTCCAAAGTTGGGTTCACCTCACCCTATTCGGTTCACCAAAATCAACGGTTAAAATGACGTATAAAATACGACACACTTATCGAAAATTCTCAATAAAATTATTTTCATACTGTTTTAAGGGAAATCTCAACAGCTATAGACCATCGTTCTATTCCCCTGTTACCCCTACTCAACCCAGCTACACTCATATTACCTGAAAGGAATTGTGAAGCAAAAGGGTGAGCACAACTAGCCCAGTAAAGAATTTCATGACTAAAGATAATTAATTTATCAATAGCATTCGTCAGTAATAAATCAGAGATTTAGAACATATGGTATATGATAAAACTTTTCAACCATAGTTGCAGCCGAACGAGCAATCCATTAGAAGAGTCAAATAGACCATAAAGTCTATTATCTTCTCCATGTTAAAAGTCCACCAACAATATTTTATCCCTGTAACATCAATCAACAATTTCTGTCCACAATCATGTGAATAACTCATAGTCATAATTGTAGTTCTACATTTCTCTTCGCACCCAGGACAAAGATAATTTTCATCACATGTCTTTACCTGAAACATCAAAGATCATGGTTATACCAAATCACAGGTCTTATTCATAATCATACTTATAAATTCATCTTTGCACCACGGGCCAAAGATATTCATCAACTGTTCATCTTTGCACTACAGACCAAAGATATTCAACAACAGGTCATCTTTACACTACGACCAAAGATATTCAACAACAATTCATCTTTGCAATACATGCCAAAGATATTCAACAACAGGTCATCTTTGCACTATGGACCAAAGATATTAATATCTCAAAGAAATATATAATCATTTCAGAATTTATATAAATAATAATTATAACCATGTTGATCAATTCACCTTTGCAGTTAAGCTAAAGATATTCAATTATAGATTCAATGGTCATGATCATACCAGTCAACAATTCATCTTTGCACTACTGGACAAAGAGAACCTATAGTCACGAACATACCAATAATCTACCCATCTTTACACTTAAGTCAAAGAGAAATTTCATCACCAGGATTATAAAACGTTATATATGATAATAAAAACAATATGATCAAAGCATGGACTCAATTTCAAGAATAAGATTCATAAATCAACGATAATTTGGTCAGAAAAGAAACCAATTTTGTTAGGAATATTACCCCGTGAATAGTAATAAATCACTAGGACGTTCTTGTTGTCTAACCATGACACAAGCTAGGAAGATGTTGAAGAAGGGGTGTAAGGGTTATCTGTGTCATTTGGTGTATACCCAAAGAGTGGGAGCATCATTGGAACAAATAGCGGTAGTTCAAGAATTCGCGGATGTGTTTTCGGAGGAGTTACCCAATATTCCGCCAGATAGGGATGTAGAATTTGTGATTGATTTGTTGCCAGGTACGACACCAGTTTCAAAGGCACCATATAGGATGGCGCCAGTTGAGATGAAGGAGTTAATGGTTCAGTTGCAGGAACTGTTAGATAGGAAGTACATTTAACCGAGTGTGTCTCCGTGGGGAGCACCGATATTGTTTGTAAAGAAAAAAAGACGGATTGTTACGACTTTGTAACGACTATCGAGAGTTGAACAAGTTAACGATTAAGTATAAATACCCGTTGCCCAGGATAGATGATCTATTTGATCAATTGAAAGGAGCAAAGTATTTTTCTAAAATAGATTTGCGCACGGGGTATCATCAACTGAAGGTGAGGAAGGATGATGTACCTAAGACGGTGTTCAGAACTAGTTATGGGCATTACGAGTTTTTGGTTATGTCGTTTGGGTTGACAAATGCGCCAGTCGATTTATGGATATGATGAACAGAGTGTTCAAACAATATTTGGACAAGTTCGTGGTAGTGTTCATTGATGATATTCTAGTCTATTCTAAGGCCTTGGAAGATCATCTTTGAACATTTAAGAATAGTGTTGGAAACACTACGGAGGGAGAAGTTGTATGCAAAATTCACTAAGTTTGAATTTTGGTTTGAACGAGTGCAGTTTCTAGGAAATGTTATAGACAAAGATGGCATATCCGTAGATCCAGCAAAGGTGGAAGCAGTAAATGAGTGGGAGCAACCGAAAATGCCAACCGAGGTTAGGAGTTTTCTGGGGTTAGTGGGATACTATAGAAGCTTCATTCAGGACTTTACTAAATTAGCTACTCCGTTGACAAATCTGACAAGGAAGTCGGTGAAGTATGTATGGACAGAAAAGTGTGAGCATAGTTTTCAAGAACTAAAAAGGAGGTTGAGTGAGGCACCTGTATTATCTTTACCAGATGATATGGGGAATTTGTAGTTTATAGCGATGCTTCGTATAGAGGACTAGGTTGTGTGCTTATGCAGTATGGCAAGGTCATTGCGTATGCATCACGTCAGTTAAAGGATTATGAGAAGGTCTATCCTACTCATGACCTAGAATTGGCAGCTGTAGTGTTTGCTTTAAAAATATGGAGACATTATTTATACGGGGAAAAATGTGAGATATACACGGACCATAAAAGTCTGAAATATATCTTCACACAGAAGGAGTTGAATATGAGGCAGAGAAGGTGGTTAGAGTTGATAAAGATTATGATTGTGAGATCTTATATCATCGGGAAGAAGCGAATGTAGTAGTGTAGCCGCGTTAAAGTCGGAAGGGTAGAGAAAAGCTATCAATGTTAACGACTCAAAATGAGTTAATAACCAGAGATGGCAAAGATGGAATTAGAAGTTAAGTTACCAAGTGAACCGGGGAGATGTTATTCTCAATAGAGACTCGACCAACGATAGTGGAGCAGGTTAAGGAAATCTGAGATAAATCATGAAGAATGCGAGCGAATGAAAAAGATAATGAAAGATGATGTGAAGACTAAGTATAACCTTGATAAAGAAGGTTTACTTCGTTTTGAAGGAAGAATTTGGGTTCTAAATAATTCTGAGTTGAAAGAAGAGATTATGTGTGAGACCTTCGTCAGAACTTTTGGTGGCCGAACATGAAGAGAGAGATCGCAGAATACGTTAGTAAGTGCTTAACTTGTCAGAAAGTTAAGGCTGAACACCAAAGACCTAGTGGATTGATACAGCCACTAGAGATTCCGGAGTTGAAATGGGAACATATCACCATGGATTTTGTGGTGGGACTTCCAACAACGAGAAATTGATACGACGCTATTTGGGTAATAGTGGATCGGTTAACTAAATTGGCTCATTTTCTACCAATAGGAGTTAGGTATAATTTAGAGCAGTTAGCTAAACTTTATGTCAAAGAAATCATTTCCAGACATGGAATACCTGTTTCAATTGTATCCGATCGTAATCCACGATTCACGTCGAACTTTTGGAGGAGTTTGCAAAAACAAATGGGAACGCATTTGAGATTGAGTACGGCGTATCATCCACAGACGGATGGACAAAGTGAACGAACAATTCAAATGCTATAAGATATTTTAAGATCTTGCATTATGGAATTCAAGGGAAGTTGGGATGAACATCTACCTTTGGTAGAATTCGCTTACAACAATAGTTTTCACGCTAGTATATAGGCCACCGCGTCTGAAGCATTGTATGGAAGGAAGTGCAGAACACCACTTTGCTGGGATGAAGTAGATGAACGTCGAATGTTGGGACCTGAAATTGTACAACAAACGGCAGACATTGTTGAGCTAATACGAACTTGATTGGTAGCAGCTCAAGATAGATAAAGGAAGTATGCAGATCCTCATCGAGAGAAGAGGGAATTTGAAGTAGGTTCATATGTTTTTCTAAAAGTATCACCCTGGAAAGGGAAGATACGTTTTGGGAAGAAAGGGAAGTTAAGTCCAAGGTTTGTAGGACCTTTTGAGATTTTAAGAAGGGTAGGAGAGGTAGCTTATGAAGTAGCCTTAACTCCAGAAATGGAAAGAATACACAACGTGTTCCACGTGTCTGTGTTGCGTCCTTATAAACTGGACTACAAGCACGTAATAGAGTATGAATCTATTCAAGTAGAAAAAGACTTTACGTATGAAGAACTTCCGATTCAGATTATTGATAGGAAGGAACAAGTCTTAAGGAATAAAGTAATACCTTCAGTAAAGGTAATTTGGAGTAACCACGATGCTGAAGAAACAACGTGGGAGCTCGAAAGTAAAATGAAGGAAGAGTTTCCTCATTTGTTTATGTAAGAATAGCGAGATTCTGGGGACAAAATCCTTATAAGGAGGGAATAATGTAACGTCCGAGAATTTCGGATTTTGAATGAACTAAAATTTATTTTATTATGTGAATTAAATGAATCTAATTGAGTTATTATATGAGTAAGATGTTCGAAGGTCGTTCTATGACCTATAATATACAGATGTGGTTAGAATTCTGGCTTTGTACTAGGATTAATTGTTGATAATTATCAAGATGAAAACGAAGGTTTTCCGAGAATGTTTACATAAAAACACTATTCATTCAATTTCGTTCGGAGCTAGGGTTTGAAATTTCGAGAAACGCGTAATGATAAAAAATGAAGGTATTATGGAATATCCAATAATATTTCTGTTGTGGCAAACAAAGTTTTCGCTTGCGGACGTAAAACCTAAGGGTTTATGAAAGAGGTTTCCGAAAGGGAAACGAAATGCGTATAGTCGTTTCAGATATTATACGTATGAAATATGAGTATTATATTATTATAAATACGAGTATAGTATGAAGAATAGTACGACGTATAATACGATTAATATATGAATATTAGACGAAGAGAATACGTGAGTTATACGCGTAGAATACGAGACGTATTAATGGAGTATGAGTTAAGGGTTTGGTATAATTCAATTGGACTTAAACCAATAGCAAGCCCAACGAATTGTATAAGTAAGTCCAAGTTAAGGCCCAATATTAAGTTATGTCAAGCCCAATCAAAAAGTAAACCGCGGGTCGAACCGGTGGGTCATGGGATGGGTAAAACCCATGGGGCAACCCATGGGATGATCCACATGGGAGTGGGCCGGCCACTTGGTGGTCAAGTAAAGTGACAAACTTCCTCACCAAGTATTTTTCTTGGTGGCTAAGTTGCAAAGGAGGTGCAATAGTAAGGAGGTGCCATATGGACCATTTTGCCCCTCATTTGGTTTTCTATAAATACAAAGCTAAGGTTGAGCTTTTGTTGTTTTGAAAATCTTGTTCAACCTATATTGAGAGAGAGAAAAAAGCTAGAAACTCTTAATCATTCTACTTTCAAGCAAACCAATAGACGTTTATCAAGAACGTTAATTACTTCAAAGGTAAATTGTCATAAACCGAAATCTTCATCTTTTTCGATTTCTTTCTCGTAGAAGAATCGTAGATTGGTGGAGCATGTTTATTAAGGAGATATAAGGATGCCTATTAATGACCAAATCATTGATAGGTCATGACCAAATAGAAATCGTAAGTGTTTACTTAAGTTAAAAATCGTAGAAAGTCTTGAACGTGAACTTAGTTTTGAATGAATGATTTGAGAACCGTTATAGCTAAGGAATGTGCCTATTGTTTGGTTAGGATGACTATAATGAATCAATGGAGTTTTCCATTTGATTTGGCTTATAGAACATGAGTATCGAAGTTATGGCGAATTTTACGAAAATAGACGTTAAACGTCGACAACGTAAAAAGCCCGGATTAAAGGTCAAAAGTTGTCGTGTGACTTGAAAACGATGGTTTCCAATGTCAACAAGTGAGATAAGGTAATTAAGAGTCGTTGGCGAAAGAATCGTCGCATTCCGACTTATAAGTATTGAACGGTCGAAAACGTTAAACGAACGCCTAAAAGTGAACTCAAAGGTAAATTCTGAGTTAACGGATTCAAAAATGTGAAATTCTTATATGAACACGTAAAGGATGTAATTTGTGAGTTATAGGCTTTCGAATGGGTCAATTAGGATGTAAAATGAACAAATTAGGAAGCCGGGAGTTTCATAAGAAAAGCAAAAGCTGTTGGCCAATTTGGTGCACGCAGACTTTCGTGCCAAGCCAAAACCCGATACAAGCGGGAATCGCATGGCCATGATTGGACTTCGATCGAGTACCCAACTAACTTCGTCTTGCAATACCACTAGAATACTAAGGACGTCGCGCCGCAACGCCGACAGTAGAAAAATGTTAACCAAGTTAAGTTTTGTTCCATTTGAATGTAGACTTAAGGTGAGACATTGAAGGTACTTAATGTACATAATAAGACTGAACTTAATCACTTATAAGGTGATAATGTTAGACGATTTAGTAAGGTTTAATAGAAATTAAATGAAGAACGCGAGAACGTAATAAGTAAACCATAAATGACGTTCAACGTTGGTACTTAACTAATAATGATTGCATGTCGGTTAGTAATGTAAGAACGTTAACGAGCCGTACCAAAGTATAGGAAGTCAAATCGACTTTAATAACGAAGATAATTCGGATAAGACATAGAAGAGAAAGAAGTTGGTTAGAACCGTAAAGTTAGTTTGTTTGATAACTAATTACAGTGTGCTATGTGAATGTATCATGTAGATCCTGTAAAGATTAAGAATAGTTGAATTATTTATTCGAAGACGCTTGAAGGCAAGTCTTTCTTAACGATTGCCTAACCTTTTTGTTAGTCAAGTTTTATGTGATGCATGTTATACAATGCATGAATGGTATTTAAGAAAGAGTCGATGCCTGTTTTAACTTGGCTAGACAAGTATTGAAGAATTGATTGATTTGTTTACAAGTCTTTTGATATAGAACTGTTAACGCTATCCTTTGCCAAGTATTTGGTACGGATGTAAAGGTAAGTTTGTCTATGTACAAACAAAATAATTTTTCATCGATTATTCGATGGGCACGCGAGGTTGCCAAATGTTAAAAGTAAATACGTTTAACGTAAGAGTGTTGATCAACATAGAGTACAATAGGTTGATCACCTAGAAGTGCTTCAAAAGCAAAAGACGGGTGGATGGCCTTAGTCTTTGGATATCCTTTTCAAGTATGAAAGCGAAAAGAGTATGTTCATGATCTACTGACCGGTTCATCATTCCTAAGCTATTATATATACTTTGGAATTGTTGTTATGACATGATAAGTACTAGTCAAATGTTTCATAGTGCTTCATAGATAATTGTTCAAATATGGAAATAAAGCGTGTAATTGTTAATGTGATATTCATATGATTCTTTGTTAAGACTTGCTGAGCTAGTTATGCTCATTCTTGCTTGAACCATATGTTTGCAGCTAAAGCTGAACGAAGTGAGAGTTCTAAGAGAGATAAAGGCAAGCCTAAGATGGACAATTAATCGTCCTGTAATAGATTAGTGTATTTGGTTGTAATATACTTATGAAGAACAACGAATGTATTCGGTTAATGTTATAATTACTATTCAGGTAAATGGTTAAATTGATAAAAGGTTAAAGTTAAGGGTGATATATGATTTTTTTCAAAATACGCAAGTGGTTATAAAATATTCATTGTTGTTGGGGAATATTAAGCAGTCGTGGAATATTCTTTACGCCGGAGAATATTAAATGCTGACAGTAGCGATCATTTATGGGCCCATATGTGAGAATAAGCGCCGGATGGAGAAAGCGACAAATTTGAGTTTTTATAAATAACGGCGTAATCGTTCTAATTAACAACTTTGTTGGAATACCGGTTTGGTAAAGTAAAATGTCTGGCGTTGTTGCGTAGTAGCTGCGGTATTGCATAGTATTTTTTCAATTATTGATTCTTACGTGAGAAGGCACTTTACTCAATAATTATTACGATAATTCTTGTTCAATATTTTATTTTATTGATTGATAATTCTTTGTGTTGATATTTTATATTATTGTTGTTGATAATTATCTTTGCATGATATTTCCCATTATCGGATCAATAATTCATATTATTTGAATAATATTATTAGATAGCATTATTGGCAATGTCTAGAAAGTTACATCGAGGAGAGGTTTGGTCACCTAATTGCGGCGATGAAGGAGAAATTCTTATTGAAAGCCCCTCTTTCACAGGAGCGGCGGGTGGTTATCATAAATGTGATTACGTAATATTATTTGTGAATAATTAATTATTGATTCATATGATAAGAAAATATTTATTTGATGTGGATATAAATGATGGATTTATTATATGTGGTTATAAATGAAGGAATTAATGTTGAGGTATTTTATCGGTATTTTGTCGATTGGAGGTATTAAAAGATAAAATCGATTGTTCTTACTGACTTTATTGTGTGAGTTATAATATTTAATCAAACCGTTGGATCGTTGTAATTTTTGGATATGTTATACATATATAAGTTGAGTATATGTTCACAAATTTTGAACCGTTAAAAATGAGCGTATAATTTGTTATGAATTTTAAGAGGTGACTGATTCAGAAATTAGGTTATAAATGATTTTGGTGGAAAATTCTAGAATTGGTGGGCCCCACTTTTGGTTGGTGAGAAATGTGCTCAATTGAATTTTCAAATGTGGTGGGTGGGAATAGTAGCGAGTAAAAGCCATCGAGGTTGAGAGTTAAGTCTGCCTTGCGTGCTAACATTTTCCTATAAATAGAGGGTTAAGTTAGAATTGAAAATCACACCAGAATTCATAAATTTTCTCTCTTTTTCTCTCTAGATTATTGAGTGTATTTTGTGAGTATTTAGATACTTGGTGAGTTGATATTCATCAGTGCAAGTTTTCTTCAGCGTCATATCCGATATCCAGTCAGAAGTGCTGCTCTTTTGAGGTAAGGGATAGTAAGGGATAGTAAGGGATTTTAAGGGTTGTTATGATTTTAAGTTTCGTAATTTTTCTGACCTTCAGAAAATTCTGGAAAAATTTGAAATGATATTTTGATGAGTTTTATTGATTGTGTCCAAAAATGGTGATTTTTGGATGTATAGATTAAGAGTTATGAATTTTACGGGAAAAGACTATTTTAAAAGTAACCGCTTATAACTCCTTGTGATTAACTCCAAAATTGATGAAATTTTTATTGGGAGTACATCTATATAATGTCAAGATACCGTATTAATTTCAGAATTTTTGGACAAAAGTACAATTTATGATAAATGTTTAAATATTCGGTGGTTTTGGCCATGTGAAAAATAGTAAATGAATTTTAAAATTTAGAGAAAATATATATATTCAATATGGGACTATATTCTTCTAAATCCTAGAAAATAAATATTTTTGGAACTGATTTGGTATTTTTCATGAAAATGTTCTAGTTATGAGTAAATGAATTAAATATGTTATGTGAAGTAAGAAAATTGGAAAATATGATTTTATGGCTTGAGAATCATATATGAGGTATATGCAGATTTTTTATGAGGGTTTTGGTTATTGGTGATGAAATCTTATGAGTTTGGCATTTTATGATGATTAAATGCATTAATTAGTAAAGTGTAAACAATTTAATTAAATTGTTTATAAGTTTTAGAAATGATTAAAATATTATTGTAATATTAATAGTATTAGATTATGAGATTTCTAAGTGATTTATAACATTTGGATTAAGGTGTTATAAATATGGATATGAATTTTATTATGAAACTTTATCTTTTAGGTCGAGAGTTCTTATATGCGCGTATACTGATACTTATGTCATTGATCACGAAGTCTTATTCACGACAAATTGGTTTCTTCTCGACCAAATTATCATTGATTTATGAATCTTACTCTTGAAATTAAAACCATGTTTTGATTATATTGTTTTTATATAACATTCTTATAACCCTAATGATGATATTTCTCTTTGACTTGAGTGTAAAGATGGGTAGATTATTGGTATGATCGTGACCATAGGTTCTCTTTGCCGATGAGTGCAAAAGTTGAATTGTTGATTTGGTATGATCATGACCATTGAATTTACAATTGAATATTTTTAGCTTAAGTGCAAAGGTGAAATGATCAACATGGCTATAATTGTTTATATAATTCGAAATGATTATATATTTCTTTGAGATATTAATATCTTTTGATGAATTCTTTAGCTTTGTAGTCAAGATGAATTATTGATGAATATCTTTGGCTCATAATGCAAAGATGATTTGTTGTTGAATATCTTTGCTTTGTAGTGCAAAGATGAATTATTGATGAATATCTTTGGCTTGTAATGCAAAGATGACCGTTGTTGAATATCTTTTGCTTTGTAGTGCAAAGATGAATTATTGATGAATATCTTTTGCTCGTAATGCAAAGATGACTGTTGTTGAATATCTTTGCTTTTTGTAGTGCAAAGAGATGAATTATTGATGAATATCTTTGGCTCGTAATGCAAAGATGATTGTTGTTGAATATCTTTAGCATGTAGGGTAAAGATGAGCTGTTGATGAATATCTTTGGTAGTGGTGCAAAGATGAAATTATTAGTATGATTATGAGCGAGGCGTGATTTGGTATAACCATGATATTTGATGTTTTGGGTAAAGGCGGTGATGAAAATTTATCTTCGTCACGGATGAGAAGAGGAATTTAGAATCACAATTATGATTATGAGTTATTCATATGATTGTGGAAAGGCTGTTGATTGATGTTCTGAGGATAAAATATTGTTGGTGGACTTTTAACGTGGAGAAGATAATAGACTTTATAGTCTATTTGACTCTTTTAATGGATTGCTCGTTCATTTGCAACTATGGTTGAAAAGTTTTATCATCTACCATATGTTCTAAATCTACGATTCATTCTTGATGAAGACTATTGATAATTTATTTATCTTTAGTCATAATATTCTTTCTTCGAAGCTAGTTGTGCTCACCCTTTTACTTCACAATTCCTTTCGGGTAATAAAAGTGTATTTGGGTTGAGCGGGGATAATGAGGGAATAGAGCGGTGGTCTATAGTTGTTGAGGTTCTCCCTAAAGAGTATGAAAATAATTTTATTGAGGGCTTTAGTGTGTTGTATTTTATACATCATTTAATAGTTATTTTGGTGAATTAAATAGGGTGGCGAACCTGACTTTGGAAGGGTGTTTTGTCACTATCATACAAGATGTCTAATGACATACAAACTCGTGTTATCATAAGACATGGTTGTGCTCATCCACTTCTTTGAGTATATTTACAAGCATTACTATATAATCTTGGTGTTTGTTTGGAGTATAATACCAAATTAGAGCAGTGGAGATAATGATATGTCAAGAGAAGACTCGCCATTGGGAAGAATATGATAGTAATCTTCTCGTTTTTTTCTTGGGGGTCTATTAGATTGACCGAGGATAATTACGTGGCCATATGATATCTACCATAACCTAAAAGCATGGCCTCCCGTATACGAAGGTTTCTTGAGCACTTCCCAAAGATTCTAATTTCTAAAACAATTTTTGACTATACCTTTATGTAAGGTGTCATTGTAACGTCTACAGTTGAGTTATATATTTGTATCAAACTCACAGATATGTGTTGTTGTATATTTTGCACGACAATTGTTGTAATAAAGTTGTAGTTGTTTTTACGTACCATGTATTTGGCGACTCGAGAATGGGTTGGATGGAATGGACCTATTTTGGGGTTGTTACGGTTGGTATCGAGCTTAGGGATATGATCTCTGGCGGAGATCGGGGAATAGAACTAGGAGGGAGAGATGAGTAAATCCTTCGCTAGTGTGTCTACCTAAGCTTAATTGTTGGTCGGTCATAATATCGGGATATTATGTGATATATTAATTTGTTCAATTAACCCGTGTTTTGAAGTCGTATTCTAGAATGATATACGAAATAAAGAAGATGAGCAATGGAGAAATCATGATGGCGGGGAAGATGGAATGAAATGAAAGCAAGGTATTCTCAACTCTTTGAAATACCGTGCACGTAAATTTCGAGGACGAAATTTCATAAGGAGGGAGATTGTAAGACCGAATTTTATGAAATAAAGGTATTCAATTTTTCTTATAATTACTATTCGGTAAATGGTTAAATTGATAAAAGGTTAAAGTTAAGGGTGATATATGATTTTTTTTTCAAAATACGCAAGTGGTTATAAAATATTCATTGTTGTTGTCGGGGAATATTCGCTTTAGTCGTGGAATATTCTTTACGTGGGAGAATATTAAATGCATGACAGTAGCGATCATTTGTGGGCCCCATAATGAGAATAAGCGTCGGATGGAGAAAGCGACAAATTTGAGTTTTTATAAATAATGGCGTAATCGTTCGTTCTGATTAATACTTTGTTGGAATACCCGGTTGGTAAAAAAGTAAATGTCTGGCGTTGTTAAGTAGTAGCACTTGCGGTATTGCATAGTATTTTTTCAATTATTGATTCTTACGTGAGAAGGCACTACTCAATAATTATTACTGATAATTCTTGTTCAATATTTTATTTTATTGATTGATAATTCTTTGTGTTGATATTTTTTATATTATTGTTGTTCAATAATTATCCTTTGCATGATATTTCCCATTATCGGATCAATAATTCATATTATTTGAATAATATTATTAGATAGCATTATTGGCAATGTCTAGAAAGTTACGTCAAGGAGAGGTTTGGTCACCTAATTCTTGGCGCATGAAGGAGAAATTCTTATTGGAAAGCCCCCTCTTTCTGAGAACTACTGGTTGTCATAAATGTGATTACGTAATATTATTTGTGAATAATTAATTATTGATTCATATGATAAGAAAATATTTATTTGATGTGGATATAAATGATGGATTTATTTATGTGGTTATAAATGAAGGAATTAATGTTGAGGTATTTTATCGGTATTTTGTCGTTGGAGGTATTAAAAGATAAAATCGATTGTTCTTTGACTTTATTGTGTGAGTTATAATATTTAATCAAATAGTTGGATCGTTGTAATTTTTGGATATGTTATACATATATAAGTTGAGTATATGTTCACAAATTTTGAGCGAATTAAAAATGAGCGTATAATTTGTTATGAATTTTAAGAGGTGGTGATTAGAAATTAGGTTATAAATGATTTTGGTGGAAAATTCTAGAATTGGTGGGCCCCACTTTTGGTTGGTGAGAAATGTGCTCAATTGAATTTTCAAATGTGGTGGGTGGGAATAGTAGCAGGTAAAGCCATCGGGGTTGCGAGTTAAGTCTGCTTGCTTGGCGTCTTAACATTTTCCTATAAATAGAGGGTTAAGTTAGAATTGAAAATCACACCAGAATTCATAAATTTTCTCTCTTTTTCTCTCTAGATTATTGAGTGTATTTTGTGAGTATTTAGATACTTGGTGAGTTGATATTCATCAGTGCAAGTTTTCTTCAGCGTCATATCCGATATCCAGTCAGAAGTGCTGCTCTTTTGAGGTAAGGGATAGTAAGGGATAGTAAGGGATTTTAAGGGTTGTTATGATTTTAAGTTTCGTAATTTTTCTGACCTTCAGAAAATTCTGGAAAAATTTGAAATGATATTTTGATGAGTTTTATTGATTGTGTCCAAAAATGGTGATTTTTGGATGTATAGATTAAGAGTTATGAATTTTTACGGAAAAGACTATTTTAAAAGTAACCGCTTATAACTCCTTGTGATTAACTCCAAAATTGATGAAATTTTTATTGGGAGTACATCTATATAATGTCAAGATACCGTATTAATTTCAGAATTTTTGGACAAAAGTACAATTTATGATAAATGTTTAAATATTCGGTGGTTTTGGCCATGTGAAAAATAGTAAATGAATTTTAAAAATTTGAGAAAATATATATTCAATATGGGACTATATTCTTCTAAATCCTAGAAAATAAATATTTTTGGAACTGATTTGGTATTTTTCATGAAAATGTTCTAGTTATGAGTAAATGAATTAAATATGTTATGTGAAGTAAGAAAATTGGAAAATATGATTTTATGGCTTGAGAATCATATATGAGGTATATCAGATTTTTGATGAGGGTTTTGGTTATTGGTGATGAAATCTTATGAGTTTGGCATTTTATGATGATTAAATGCATTAATTAGTAAAGTGTAAACAATTTAATTAAATTGTTTATAAGTTTTAGAAATGATTAAAATATTATTGTAATATTAATAGTATTAGATTATGAGATTTCTAAGTGATTTATAACATTTGGATTAAGGTGTTATAAATATGGATATGAATTTTATTATGAAACTTTATCTTTTCGTATCGAGGATTCTTATGCACGCATTATACGGTACTATGTATGAACACGAGTACTATTTCACGATAAATTGGTTTCTTCTCCGACCAAATTATCATTGATTTATGAATCTTACTCTTGAAATTAAAACCATGTTTTGATTATATTGTTTTTATATAACATTCTTATAACCCTAATGATGATATTTCTCTTTGACTTGAGTGTAAAGATGGGTAGATTATTGGTATGATCGTGACCATAGGTTCTCTTTGGCCGATGGTGCAAAAGTTGAATTGTTGATTTGGTATGATCATGACCATTGAATTTACAATTGAATATTTTTAGCTTAAGTGCAAAGGTGAAATGATCAACATGGCTATAATTGTTTATATAAATTTCGAAATGATTATATATTTCTTTGAGATATTAATATCTTTGCTTTGTAGTGCAAAGATGAATTATTGATGAATATCTTTGGCTTTGTGCAAAATGCAAAGATGACTGTTGTTGAATATCTTGCTTTTGTAGTGCAAAGATGAATTATTGATGAATATCTTTGGCTTCAGAATGCAAAGATGACCCGTTGTTGAATATCTTTTGCTTTGTGTAGTGCAAAGATGAATTATTGATGAATATCTTTTGCTCGTAATGCAAAGATGACTTTGTTGTTGAATATCTTTTTGCAGCATAGTAAAAAGATGAATTATTGATGAATATCTTTGGCTCGTAATGCAAAGATGACTGTTGTTGAATATCTTTAGCATGTAGGGTAAAGATGAGCTGTTGATGAATATCTTTGGTAGTAGTGCAAAGATGAAATTATTAGTATGATTATGAGCAGAGGCGTGATTTGGTATAACCATGATATTTGATGTTTCGAGGTAAAGGCGGTGATGAAAATTTATCTTCGTCTGGATGAGAAGAGAATTTAGAATCACAATTATGATTATGAGTTATTCATATGATTGTGGAAAGGAGGCTGTTGATTGATGTTACTGAGGATAAAATATTGTTGGTGGACTTTTAACGTGGAGAAGATAATAGACTTTATAGTCTATTTGACTCTTTTAATGGATTGCTTCGTTCATTGCAACTATGGTTGAAAAGTTTTATCATCTACGTATATGTTCTAAATCTACGATTCATTCTTGATGAAGACTATTGATAATTTATTTATCTTTAGTCATAATATTCTTTCTTGAGCTAGTTGTGCTCACCCTTTTACTTCACAATTCCTTTCGGGTAATAAAAAGTGTATTTGGGTTGGCCCGGGGATAACAAGGGAATAGAGCGGTGGTCTATAGTTGTTGAGGTTCTCCTAAAGAGTATGAAAATAATTTTATTGAGGGCTTTAGTGTGTTGTATTTTATACATCATTTAATAGTTATTTTGGTGAATTAAATAGGGTGAGGCGAACCTGACTTTGGAAGGTGTTTTGTCACTATCATACAAGATGTCTAATGACATACAAACTCGTGTTATCATAAGACATGGTTGTGCTCATCCACTTCTTTGAGTATATTTACAAGCACTACCTATATAATCTTGGTGTTTGTTTGGAGTATAATACCAAATTAGAGCAGTGGAGATAATGATATGTCAAGAGAAGACTACGCCATTGGGAAGAATATGATAGTAATCTTCTCGTTTTTCTTTGGGGTCTATTAGAATTGACCAAGGATAATTACGTGGCCATATGATATCTACCATAACCTAAAAGCATGGCCTCCCCGTATGCGAAGGTTTCTTGAGCACTTCCCAAAGATTCTAATTTCTAAAACAATTTTTGACTATATACCTTTATGTAAGGTGTCATTGTAACGTCTTCTGAGTTGGTATATATTTGTATCAAACTCACAAACATATGTGTTGTTGTTGTATTTTTGCACGACAATTGTTGTAATAAAGTTGTAGTTGTTTTTTACGTACCATGTATTTGGCGACTCGAGAATGGGTTGGATGGAATGGACCTATTTTGGGGTTGTTACGGTTGGTATCGAGCTTAGGGATATGATCTCTGGCGGAGATCGGGGAATAGAACTAGGAGGGAGAGATGAGTAAATCCTTATTTAGTGTGTCCTACCTAAGCTTAATTGTTGGTCGATCATAATATCGGGATATTATGTGATATGTTAATTTGTTCAATTAACTTGCGTGTTTTGAAGTTGTATTCTAGAATGATATACGAAATAAAGAAGATGAGCAATGGAGAAATCATGATGGCATGGGAAGATGGAATCGAAATGAAAGCAAGGTATTCTCAACTCTTTGAAATACCAGCACGTAAATTTCGAGGACGAAATTTCATAAGGAGGGAGATTGTAAGACCGAATTTTATGAAATAAAGGTATTCAATTTTTCTTATAATTACTATTAGGTAAATGGTTAAATTGATAAAAGGTTAAAGTTAAGGGTGATATATGATTTTTTTTTTCAAAATACGCAAGTGGTTATAAAATATTCATTGTTGTCGGGAATATTCGCTTAGTCGTGGAATATTCTTTACGTCGGAGGAGAATATTAAATGCGGCCAGTATGATCATTTATGGGCCCCATAATGAGAATAAGCGTCGGATGGAGAAAAGCGACAAATTTGAGTTTTTATAAATAACGGCGTAATCGTTCACAATTAACCTTTGTTGGAATACCGGTTGGTAAAGTAAAATGTCTGCGTTGTCAGATAAGTAGTAGCACCTGACAGTATTGCATAGTATTTTTTCAATTATTGATTCTTACGTGAGAAGGCACTACTCAATAATTATTACGATAATTCTTTATTCAATATTTTATTTTATTGATTGATAATTCTTTGTGTTGATATTTTATATTATTGTTGTTCAATAATTATCACTTTATGATATTTCCCATTATCGGATCAATAATTCATATTATTTGAATAATATTATTAGATAGCATTATTGGCAATGTCTAGAAAGTTACATCGAGGAGAGGTTTGGTCACCTAATTGCTTGCGCTTGAGAAGGAGAAATTCTTATTGGAAAGCCCCCTCTTTCTGAGGAGCGGCTTTGGTTGTCATAAATGTGATTACGTAATATTATTTGTGAATAATTAATTATTGATTCATATGATAAGAAAATATTTATTTGATGTGGATATAAATGATGGATTTATTTATGTGGTTATAAATGAAGGAATTAATGTTGAGGTATTTTATCAAGTATTTTGTCGATTGGAGGTATTAAAAGATAAAATCAAATTGTTCTTACTGACTTTATTGTGTGAGTTATAATATTTAATCCGACCGTTGGATCGTTGTAATTTTTGGATATGTTATACATATATAAGTTGAGTATATGTTCACAAATTTTGAGCCGAATTAAAAATGAGCGTATAATTTGTTATGAATTTTAAGAGGTGGTGATTCGGAAATTAGGTTATAAATGATTTTGGTGGAAAATTCTAGAATTGGTGGGCCCCACTTTTGGTTGGTGAGAAATGTGCTCAATTGAATTTTCAAATGTGGTGGGTGGGAATAGTAGCGAGTAAAGCCATCGGGGTTGTTGAGTTAAGTGCTGCTTTGGCGTCTTTAACATTTTCCTATAAATAGAGGTTAAGTTAGAATTGAAAATCACACGAGAATTCATAAATTTTCTCTCTTTTCTCTCTAGATTATTGAGTGTATTTTGTGAGTATTTAGATACTTGGTGAGTTGATATTCATCGATCTGCAAGTTTTCTTGACGTCATATCAGATATCCAATCGAGGAAGTCTTTCTTCTTTTGAGGTAAGGGATAGTAAGGGATAGTAAGGGATTTTAAGGGTTGTTATGATTTTAAGTTTCGTAATTTTTTCTGACCTTCAGAAAATTCTGGAAAAATTTGAAATGATATTTTGATGAGTTTTATTGATTGTGTCCAAAATGGTGATTTTGGATGTATAGATTAAGAGTTATGAATTTTATGGGAAAAGACTATTTTAAAAGTAACCGCTTATAACTCCTTGTGATTAACTCCAAAATTGATGAAATTTTTATTGGGAGTACATCTATATAATGTCAAGATACCGTATTAATTTCAGAATTTTTGGACAAAAGTACAATTTATGATAAATGTTTAAATATTCGGTGGTTTTGGCCATGTGAAAAATAGTAAATGAATTTTAAAAATTTAGAGAAAAATATATATTCAATATGGGACTATATTCTTCTAAATCCTAGAAAATAAATATTTTTGGAACTGATTTGGTATTTTTCATGAAAATGTTCTAGTTATGAGTAAATGAATTAAATATGTTATGTGAAGTAAGAAAATTGGAAAATATGATTTTATGGCTTGAGAATCATATATGAGGTATATCAGATTTTTGATGAGGGTTTTGGTTATTGGTGATGAAATCTTATGAGTTTGGCATTTTATGATGATTAAATGCATTAATTAGTAAAGTGTAAACAATTTAATTAAATTGTTTATAAGTTTTAGAAATGATTAAAATATTATTGTAATATTAATAGTATTAGATTATGAGATTTCTAAGTGATTTATAACATTTGGATTAAGGTGTTATAAATATGGATATGAATTTTATTATGAAACTTTATCTTTTTTCGGTATCGAGAGTTTTATTATGCGTATACGGTACTATGTACGAAATACGAAGTCTTATTCATGACAAATTGGTTTCTTCTCGACCAAATTATCATTGATTTATGAATCTTACTCTTGAAATTAAAACCATGTTTTGATTATATTGTTTTTTATATAACATTCTTATAACCCTAATGATGATATTTCTCTTTGACTTGAGTGTAAAGATGGGTAGATTATTGGTATGATCGTGACCATAGGTTCTCTTTGGCCGATGGTGCAAAAGTTGAATTGTTATTTGGTATGATCATGACCATTGAATTTATAAT
The DNA here is from genome assembly GCA_020205615.1 of Panax quinquefolius. Taxonomy (NCBI): domain Eukaryota; kingdom Viridiplantae; phylum Streptophyta; class Magnoliopsida; order Apiales; family Araliaceae; genus Panax; species Panax quinquefolius. Next base: position 9,379,806 of record CM035165.1, on the reverse strand, counting down.
TGAATATTTTTAGCTTAAGTGCAAAGGTGAAATGATCAACATGGCTATAATTATTTTATATAAATTCGAAATGATTATATATTTCTTTGAGATATTAATATCTTTGCTTTAGTGCAGTGCAAAGATGAATTATTGATGAATATCTTTGGCTTGTAATGCAAAAGATGAATTATTGTTGAATATCTTTGCTTTCAGAATAGCTTTGTAGTGCAAAGATGAATTATTGATGAATATCTTTGGCTTGTAATGCTGCAAAATGACCCGTTGTTGAATATCTTTTGCTTTGTAGTGCAAAGATGAATTATTGATGAATATCTTTTGCTCGTAATGCAAAGATGACTTGTTGTTGAATATCTTTGCTTTTGTAGTGCAAAGATGAATTATTGATGAATATCTTTGGCTCGTAATGCTGAAGATGACTGTTGTTGAATATCTTTAGCATGTAGGGTAAAGATGGCTGTTGATGAATATCTTTGGTAGTGGTGCAAAGATGAAATTATTAGTATGATTATGAGCGAGGCTGTGATTTGGTATAACCATGATATTTGATGTTTGAAGGTAAAGGCGGTGATGAAAATTTATCTTCGTCCTGGATGAGAAGAGGAATTTAGAATCACAATTATGATTATGAGTTATTCATATGATTGTGGAAAGGAACTGTTGATTGATGTTACAGGGATAAAATATTGTTGGTGGACTTTTAACGTGGAGAAGATAATAGACTTTATAGTCTATTTGACTCTTTTAATGGATTGCTCGTTCCGCTGCAACTATGGTTGAAAAGTTTTATCATCTACCATATGTTCTAAATCTCTGATTCATTACTGATGAAGACTATTGATAATTTATTTATCTTTAGTCATAATATTCTTTACTGAGCTAGTTGTGCTCACCCTTTTACTTCACAATTCCTTTCAGGTAATAAAAGTGTAGCTGGGTTGAGCGGGGATAACAAGGGAATAGAACGGTGGTCTATAGTTGTTGAGGTTCTCCCTAAAGAGTATGAAAATAATTTTATTGAGGGCTTTAGTGTGTTGTATTTTATACATCATTTAATAGTTATTTTTGGTGAATTAAATAGGGTGAGGCGAACCCAACTTTGGAAGGGTGTTTTGTCACTATCATACAAGATGTCTAATGACATACAAACTCGTGTTATCATAAGACATGGTTGTGCTCATCCACTTCTTGAGTATATTTACAAGCACTACCTATATAATCTTGGTGTTTGTTTGGAGTATAATACCAAATTAGAGAGGCAGTGGAGATAATGATATGTCAAGAGAAGAGACGCCATTGGGAAGAATATGATAGTAATCTTCTCGTTTTTCTTTGGGGTCTATTCAATTCAACCAAGGATAATTACGTGGCCATATGATATCTCATAACCTAAAAGCATGGCCTAAAAGCATGGCCTGAGCACTTCCCAAAGATTCTAAGGTTTCTTGAGCACTTCATTGTAAAAGATTGGTATAATTTGTAAAGCATGTGTTTTGATTTATACCTTTATGTAAAGTTGTCATTGTTTTTAACGTATTTGGCTTCGAGAATTGGTTATATATTTGTATCAAACTCATAATAAAGTTTCATAACATATGTGTTGTTCTTACCTTAACTTGCACGACAATTATTACAAAAGGTTTGTAATAAAGTTAATAGTTAACATTCATTCTTTATTACGATCTTACCATGTATTTGGCGACTTCTAAAATAAATGGCATGAATGGGTTGGATGGAATGGACCTATTTTTAATAAGTTTTGGTATTTAAGGGGATCAACCTTTCATACCCCATGATTTATGCATAAACACTTAATAACCCGGCATCGATATCATGCCTTAATCAAATTCGTCCCTTTCTCAGTCAAGAGTTCTTATCATATCAATTTAATAAGAACAGCTTTTTAAAACATATTTGATTTAACAAATTTAAACATGCTTGATCTAGCTGATACAATTAGCATAGATCTATCTCATAAACAGTTCATGAATGAAAGAACTTTAATTTAATTCACAGTTCAATAATAATAGAACAGGAATTCAATTGTACAAAGTGCGAATTTCAATAATCAATATGGATGTGAATAATCATCAATAATTATTCACTAACAAGCTTAGAAAAAAATAACTCGAGTTTGACTTAGGAAACTTGTCTCATTTGTAGGTTACGGCTACGCAATTAAATTCTATCCACTATGCAGTTAAATTATCTTCCTTTGAAAGACCTATAGTTAATCTTTCAATTAGCCATAGTATAACATTAGATTATGTAATCGCATAGATATTATATATTACATGTAGTTCTTAGAAATATTATCCTGCCTCGATAATGTTACAATTAATTAATAACTACCTTTAATTCACTTAATATTATTAATCTTGATAATATTTAATTCATCTCTTAGTATTATTAGTTCAATAATAATACTTTTATTCATTTACTAATATTATTAATCATTTAATAATATCTTATTCCATTACTAATATTATTAATCATTTAATAATATTTTATTCCTTTACTAATGTTATTACATTTTTAATAATATTTTATTTAATCTTGAATATTATTATTTACTTAATAATAATACTTTATTTTAATATTAATAATCTTTTAATAATATTTTATGTGACGCCCCAAAATTAGGTATACATCACCCATCTTGGGTAGTCGGATACATGGTATGTAATTTAAATACAACTTACTAATATAACTGCTGTGGTATAATAATCGACATAAAGCGTGAGTTTGAATACAAATATTGTCTACTAGATATTATACAAACTCAAAAGTAGTCCTCATTACAATTATTATCACACTATTTCACGAATAGTGAGGACTACTAATGCTATCCCTCGGACCATTACTCCGTTCCCCGGCTGCGTCCCAAATTATATTCTCATTTTCAAGAGAACGGTGAAAGAAAGGATGAGCTCAACTAGCTCGAGAAGAAATATTATGACTAAGATAATGCGAGAATAAATTATCATTAGCCTACAACAAATGTTAAAGCGATAAAATATAATGAACATCAAGTTTAACTACGGTGAACCAAAGAATCCATTAAAAGAAGTCAGTAGAAAATAAAATCTTCTATCTTTTATGATTTAAAAGGTTTTTCATCATTATAAAGTTGAGACTCGAAACTTTAATAAATATTCCACATCATCGAATCACCCGTGCACTACGACCGAGGATATTCTTTAGTATCACGACCACAATTATTCATGCACTACGGGCAAGAATAGTTGTGTATTCATTAATGGTCATGATCATGCCAACAACTATCCATAAATGCACTCTGACTAATGAGGATTTTTACCACATCATTTGTAACATTACGGTCGTGATTACCTTTGAATAGTCTCTGGTCATAATCATACCAAGTCCATCTATGCACTACAAAGGGCCACGGATGACTTTCAACATAATATAAACATGAGGATGATGACAATGATATAAGAATTCAATAAAACAAGTTCAAGAATTATTTTATCCGGGGAATTATTAACGTCCAAATTGTCAACAAGATACTATTTTGTAGAGTAAAATTCAAGAATGATCGAAGAATATTTCCATGAAAAAATCTTTGGATGAAACGCAAATATCAAGGATATTCTACTAATTTCATGGAGTATAGAAGTCAAAGTTTTAACCAACCTGGGTATAATAAAGAATGGAATAACAAAAGAAATCACCATGCATGCGATAGACCCGCACAAAAAAAGTTATTCCAACAGAATAATAAATAACGGAACCAGGTCAGGTGAAATTCACACCGATAGGATGTTCTAACAGAATAATAAAGATGGAACCAGATCCGGTGTAAAACACACAGATAGGATATTCCAATGTAATGATAAAATGTAACCGTGTCCGGTGTAAAAAACACATGCATGGGATGTTCCAACAGAATAATAAAGATTTTAAACAGGTGGGTGTAAAACACATGCATGGATGTTCCAATGAGAATAATAAAGACAGAATAATAGAAGAATGTCACCAAGTATAGGGTAGTCCACATATACAGGTTATTCCAACAGAATAATAAGGAATGGAATAACTGAAGTTCTCTTCATGAATACAAAAGATTAATATCCCTTACGAGTACAACAAATAATATTCCCTACCTTAGAAGAACTGAATATTGGAAAAGTGAAGTAGCAGAATACTTTTATTCTTTCTTTCTATAGTTTCTCTCTAGAGTTTCAGTGAATTCGTAAGAAATAATGAAGGAATGAGCTTTTTTATAGAAAAAGCGAGGGTGGCTCTTGGTCTTATGAAGGGTCAAAATGACTCTTGGTAATATGAAGAGACAACTACTATTTCATGAAGGGGTAATTAACCCTTGGAACAATCAAGAAGAGGCGAGTTAACTCTTGGTAATATTGAAGGGACAACTACTATTTGCGAAGGAATAATTACTATTGACGAAGGTAATTACTATTGAAGAAGGTAATTACTATTGACGAAGGTAATTACTATGAAGAAGGTAATTACTATCGATGACAAAGGTAAATACTATCGACGAAGGTAAATACTATCGAATGAAGGTAATTACTATTCACAAAGGTAATTACTATTGATTGAAGAGACTCTTAGATGATGACATATGGGCCCCCATAAAATAATCAAACTTACCACAAACGTCTCATAATGAGACTCTTTATATACATCAAGGATTTAATAAATATTACCACAAATCATTTTATTTTCAATCAACACATTTTTAATCTTTCAACAATTATTAATCATTTATAACTTGTCGTCTCAATTAATAATATAACATATTATATGATGATGATCTTTGTGACAATAATTGAATCAATAATATAAGAGATATGATGCAACGAATTATCAGTAGTAATAATTGAGTATAGCTAAGTGACTTCTCACGTAAGCATCAATAATCAATCAATACTGTGTGCTACTATGCAACCACGCCAGACATCTTGTATTTTTTACCACTAGGTAGTTCAACAGTTTTAACGGTAACACCTCGTAGTTATTTTTATAGAAAGATAATTTTGTCGCTTTTTAACTACGACAATACTTCCGTTAATGGGGTCCAATGATTGAGCCGTAAATTTAATATTCCCCGACAAAAAGAATATTCCCCAACCAAACGAATATTTTATAACAACTTTCTTACTTTGCAAAATTTATAAATATTACCCACAACTATAACATTATATCAAATTTATTCCATAATATTCAAAAATAATATTTATAGAAAATTCATCTTTATTTATAAAAGTTGGGGTCTTTACAACCTCCCTTCTAATGAAATTTCCTCGAAATTAGGGTACGTACCGGTATGTAGAAGAGGTAAGGATACCTTGATTTCATTTTGATTCTAACTCCCAAGTCATTTCCTCAACATCGTGGTTCCTCCACAAAACTTTGACTTGAGGTATAACCTTGGAGCGTAGAATATGTTCCTTCTTATCCAAAATTTGAACAGAACCTCTTCATACGTCAAATCTTGCGCTTATTTCGTCCGGTTCTAACTCAATAATATGGTTCGGGTCTTTCACATATTTACGTAACATGGATATGTGAAAAACGTTACGAACACGAGACATATTTAGCGGTAAAAAGCGAGTCTATAGGCCACAGATTCCTACTCGATCGAGGATTAAAATGGACCAGATGAATCGAGGATTAAGTTTTCCTCTCTTTCCAAATCTTTTAACTCCTTTCCATGGAGCAACTTAACAACAACACATGATCTCCTATATCGAATTCCACGTCCTTTCGATGAAGATCAAGATAACTCTTTTGTCGATTTTGTGAGGTTTTTATACGTTGTCGGATCGTTTGAATCTTTTTTAGTAGTCATACGTACTCAACTCCGGTCCCAACAACGTTGCTTCACCCACCTCATCCTAGCATCTTTGGAGAATGACACTTTCTTCCATACAACGCTCGAATGGAGCCATGCCAATACTTGCTTGATAAGCTGTTGTTATAGGAAAACTCCACCAATGGTAAGAACTTGTCCCAACTTCCTTGAAATCAAGGACACGAGTCTTAATAGATCTTCAAGAGTTTGAATAGTCCTCTCCATCGTCCGTCCGTCTCGAGGATGATATGCCGAAAGCTAAATCGTAAGTGAAGTGCATGCGACTTTTTGCAAACTAACCCAAAATCGTGAAGTGAATCTTGGGTCTCGATCGGAAACTATGGATATCTAAGCATACCATGCGATCTTATAATCTCGTTTATGTACATACGAGCAAGGCGTTCAAGTGTATAAGTTTCTTGTATCGGTAAGAAATGAGCGGAGACTTGGTCAATCTATCAACAATGACCCAAATCGCATCAATGCCTTGAGAAACCTTAGGAAGGCCGGTAATAAAATCCATGGTAATGTGCTCCCACTTCCATTACGGAATTTCAAGTGGTTGCAATGGACCTTTTGGTACTTGATGCTCCGCTTTAACTCACGACAAGTTAGACACCTTGAGATAAACAGCGCTATCTCTCTCTTCATATTGCTCCACCAAAATGTATGACAAATATCATGATACATTTTGGTACTCCCAGGATGGATTACAAATGGTGTGTTGTGCGCCTCCATTATGATATTATACTTTAAATTAGGGTCGTTAGGAACACAAAGTCTGGAGTTGACTCGAAGTATTCCTTCTTCATCGATTCTTGCTTCCGGCATAGCACCTTCTTGCATTTTCTTCCTCATACGCATCACCTCCGTGTCCGTAGCTTGACCGACTTTAACTTTATCGATTAAAGTCGGTTCTACTCAGATACCGCTATCATCACATGCGTCCCTGGAGTCTTTAACTCTATCTCCATCCTTTGCAAGTCACACAAAATGGGCCTTTGCGTTGACAATAACGCACTCGTACTTGCATATATGATCTTCTACTCAATGCGTCAGCTACCACGTTCGCTTTTCCAGGATGGTATTGGATGGTATGATCATAATCTTTCAACAGTTCAAGCCAACGTCGTTGTCGCATGTTGAGTTCCTTTTGAGTGAAGAAATATTTGAGGCTTTTATGATCCGTAAAGATCTCCACTTTCTCCCCATACAAGTAATGCCTCCAAATTTTAAGTGCAAAGATAATAATTGCCAACTCTAGATCATGAGTAGGATAATTCCTCTCATATTCTTTGAGTTGTCATGAGGCATAAAGCTATAACTTTTCCATGTTGCATGAGAACACATCCCAACCCTTTGCTCAAGCATCACTATAGATGACAAATCCTCAAGGCAGGATGGTATTGTCGTAGCAGTCTTTGAAATAAGTCTCCTCTTGAGTTCTTGAAAACTCTTCTCACATTCTTCGCTCCAACCGAACTTTGTATCTTTTCGAGTCAATTTGAGTCGATGGAGTAGCGATTCGAGAAAATCCTTCCACGAATCTCCGATAATAACCAATTTAAACCGAGAAAGCTACGATTTCGGCCATCGATTTAGGTTGTTCCCACTTTGAATAGCTTCAATCTTTACTTTGGGTCAATAGATATTCCATGACTTGATACCACGTGCCCAAGGAATGCTACTTCTTCAAGCCAGAACTCGCATTTCTTCAACTTGGCATAAAGCTTATATTCACGAAGCTTTTGGAGTGTCAACCTCAAGTGTTGCTCATGATCTTCACGGCTTTTGGAATAAATAAGGATGTCATCAATAAAGACGACCACAAAGTGATCTAAATATTCCTTGAATACTCGGTTCATCATATCCATGAAGGCAGCAGGAGCATTAGTCAATCTAAAGGACATGACTAGGAATTCATAATGCCCGCATCGAAGGAGTTCCGAAAGCCGTCTTTGGAATGTCGTGGGTTCTAATCTTCAATTGGTGATATCCAGGAACGAAGATCAATCTTTGAAAAAAATTGGCTCCTTGCAATTGGTCAAACAGTCATCAATACGTGGCAATGGATACCTATTTTTGATGGTGACATGATTCAACTCCCGATAATCAATACAAAGTCGATACTCCCATCTTTCTTCTTCACGAATAGAAACATGAGCACCCCAAGGAGAAGTACTAGGACGAATAAAAGCCAATGTCTAACAATTCCTCGCAGTTGGGTCTTTAACTCACGAAGTTCAATAGGAACCATTCGATATGGGGCTTTGGAAATAGTTTTTGTCTTAGGGTTCAAGGTCGATACAAAATTCAATTTCACGCTTCTGTGGTAGGCTGGGAAGTTCTTGGGGAATACGTCAGAAATTTATTAACAATAGAAATATCGTTCAAAATCGGCGTATTTTTGTTTAAATCTGTGACATGAGCTAAGAAAGCTTGACATCCGCTTTTCAATAAGCGAATAGCTTTATGGCTTGAGATGTCCGTGATTGATTTTAATGGTTTGGTCGTTTGAATTCACATAATAGGTTGATTAGGAATATGAAAGCTAACAACCTTACGAAAACAATCAATTTTTGCATGATAAGTAGTTAACCAATCAATCCCTAGAATCACGTCAAATGCAAGTATTTTTAATGAAATAAGATCGACAGGTAATGTGAGGGTACCGATTTGAACCAAACAAGACTTATAAACAGTGGATGTAATGAAGGTTTCTCCCAACGGAGTTTCCACAGATAAGTCAAAGTCTAATTTCTCTTGAGTCAAATTTAATCGATGAGCGCAAGTAGGAGAAATAAAAGAATGGGTAGAACCGGTATCAAATAAAATATAGACTTCATTAGAGTTTATGATAAGCTTACCCGTGATGACCTCATTCGGGTTCCTTGCTCTCTGGGAGGTCACAACAAACGCTCTCTCCTCAGACTACTGGTTTTGACTTTTTTTGAGGCTACTTTGGTGCCTCCATCCTAGTTGAATTTGTCTTCGGTAAACGACAAAATCGAGCTAAGTGACCTTCTCTTCCACAATTATAACATGCTTTGGACGGCATGGCGCAGTTCGGACTGATGTGTCCCTCTCCTCCGCATTTGAAGCATATGATAGGTGGTCTTTCTCCTTCCTTAACAACGGGTGCTGGTGCTGACGTCTTTCCATCATTGTTGAATCTCCTTTTCTTGAAATGTCCATTCTTATTGTTTTGCCCCGACGATTACCAGAAGTGGTTACCATATCGCTTTGTTGATTCCCTCCACGCTTGTTGTCACCGCTTTGATGACTACTCTCATTTGGTATTATAATTTTGCTTACCGCTCTCTTTTAGTCAAGGTTGACTCGTTATCGCGCTCCACTAATCGAGCCCTATTTACAACAAATTGAATACAAACACGGTTTATGAGAAATAAGATGTTGACGTATCTCCCGCTTCAAACCTCTTAAAAACATTCGCGCGATTTCTCTCTTCATTATCCAAAGAAGTGGGCCTTGAACCGTGATAACTCCGCAAATTTTGCCTCGTATTGCGACACGGTCATATTATTTTGTTCCAACTTGATAAACTCCACCTCCTTCATGTGGCGAATACTTTCAGGAAAGTATTTGTCGTTGAACGACTCTGGAACTTCTCCCAAGATATCTTTTAGACAATGAGTTGAGTACGTTTCTACCGATTCCCACCAGAAATCGCTCTCCGCCGCAACATAAAGGCTAAAAGGGAACCTTTGCTCTCTCGGAGCATCCCAAGACATCAAATATCTTGGTAATCTGCTTTATCCATGCTTCCGCCGAAGTGGTTTTGGCTCTCCTTAAACTCGGTGGTCCCTCCTTGAATTGTTTAAGCGGTGACCGCCGAGAGAGTTTTCCGTGTTTCCACCTACGTTTTGGACAGGAGTCGCTCTACTTTCATTGTTGCATAAATTGCATAAAGCCTCCGAACATTTGATCATTCATCATTTGGTCGGTGTTGTTGTTTGCATGAGGATTATCGCCTTCTCGATGCACATTATCCTCGATTATTGATATGTGGTGAATCAACGATCGCTTTGTGCTCTATTGCTATTCTCAACATTCTCGGATGTCATTTTGAGACATCGCCACAAAACAAAAGGTTAATTGACATTTAACAAATTATCCCTATATTCTGACCGACCAATAAAATAGCACATAAACTTAGGTAGGTCATACTAGCGAAGGTATTCCCCGTCTCTCCCCTCCTAGTACTATTCTCACATCTTAGCCAGGGATCATATCCCTAAGCTCTGATACCAACTATGACGCCCCCAAAATTAGGTATACATCACCCATCTTGGGTAGTCAGATACATGGGACAAAATTTAAATACAACTTACTAATATAACTGTTGTGTACAATACGACATAAACTGTGAGTTTGAATACAAATATTGTCTACTAGATATTATACAAACTCAAAAGTAGTCCTCATTACAATTATTATCACACTATTTCACAGAATAGTGAGGACTACTAATGCTATCCTCTGGACCATTACTCCGTTCCCCGACTCGTCCCAAATTTATATTCTCATTTCTCAAGAGAGCAGTGAAAGAAAGGGTGAGCTCAACTAACTCAAGAAGAAATATTATGACTAAGATAATGCGAATAAATTATCATTAGCTTACAAATGATGTTAAAGCGATAAAATATAATGAACATCAAGTTTAACTATAAGCGAACCAAAGAATCCATTAAAAGAGTCAAGTAGAAAATAAAATCTTCTATCTTTTATGATTTAAAAGGTTTTTCATCATTGTTATAAATTTGAGACTCGACTTTAATAAATATTCCACATCATCGAATCACCCCCACTTTACTGACCGAGGATATTCTTTAGTATCACGACCATAATTATTCATGCACTACGGCCAAGAATAGTGTATATTCATTAATGGTCATGATCATGCCAACAATCGTCCATAAATGCACTACGGACTAATCGAGGATTTTTACCACATCATTTGTAACATTACGGTCGTGATTACAATCGAATAGTCTCGGTCATAATCATACCAAGTCCATCTATGCACCTATGTGCACATGATGACTTTCAACATAATATAAACATGAGGATGATGACAATGATATAAGAATTCAATAAAACAAGTTCAAGAATTATTTTATCCATGAATTATTAACGCCCAAATTGTCAACAAGATACTATTTTGTAGAGTAAAATTCAGAATGATCGGAAGAATATTTCCATGAAAAGATATCTTTGGATGAAACGCAAATATCAAGGATATTCTACTAATTTCATGGAGTATATAAGTCAAAGTTTTAACCAATTGGGTATAATAAAGAATGGAATAACAAAAGAAATCACCATGCATGCGATAGGCCGCAGAAGCAAAAGTTATTCCAACAGAATAATAAATAACGGAACCAGTCGGTGAAATTCACTGCAAGCGGGATGTTCCAAACAGTAATAATAAAGATGGAACCGGATCCGGTGTAAAACACACGATAGGATATTCCAACAGAATGATAAAAGCGGAACCAGTCCGTTGTAAAACACATGCACGAGGATGTTTCAATGAGAATAATAAAAGGCGGAACCGAAGTCAGGTGTAAAAACACATTTGACGAGGATGTTCCAAATGTAATAATAAAGATGAATAATGAAGAATGTCACCAAGTATAGGGTGTCCAAGCGTATACAAAGTTATTCCAATGAATAATAAGGAATAGAATAATGAAGTTCTCTTCATGAATACAAAAGATTAATATCCTTACGAGTACAACAAATAATATTCCCTACCTTAGAAGAAATGAATATTGGAAAAGTGAAGTAGTTAGAATACTTTTCTTCTTTCTTTCTATAGTTTTCTCTCAGAGTTTCAATGAATTCGTAAGAAATAATGAAGGAATGAGCTTTCTATTTATAGAAAAAGCGAGGGTGGCTCTTGTTTTAACGAAGGGTCAAAATGACTCTTGGTAATATCAAGAGACAACTACTATTTCATGAAGGGGTAATTAACCCTGGAACAACAGAAGAGGCGATTAACTCTTGGTAATATTGAAAGGACAACTACTATTTGCGAAGGGGTAATTACTATTGTGAAGGTAATACTACTATTGAAGAAGGTAATTACTATTGACGAAGGTAATTACTATTGAAGAAGGTAATTACTATCGATAAAGGTAAATACTATTGACGAAGGTAATTACTATTCACAAAGGTAATTACTATCGATGAAGAGACTCTTAGATGATGACATATGGGCCCCCATAAAATAATCAAACTTACCACAAACGTCTCATATAATGTACTCTTTATATACATCAAGGATTTAATAAATATTACCACAAATCATTTTATTTTTAATCAACACATTTTTAATCTTTCAACAATTATTAATCATTTATAACTTGTCGTCTCAATTAATAATATAACATATTATACGAGATGATAATTGTGACAATAATTGAATCAATAATATAAGAGATATGATGCAAAGAATTATCTGTGTAGTAATAATTGAGTATAAGCTAAATGACTTCTCACGTAAGCATCAATAATCAATCGCAGTGCTACTACGCAACCAATGCCAGACATCGCATTACTTTTACCACCGGTAGTTCAACAGCTTTTTAAGAGTAACTCTCCTCGTAGTTATTTTTATAGAAAGATAATTTTGTCGCTTAACTACGACAATACTTAGTTAATGGGGTCCACTAATGATTGGTAGTCGTATTTAATATTCCCCAGAAAAAAGAATATTCCCCAACCAAACGAATATTTTATAACAACTTGCTTACTTTTGCAAAATTTATAAATATTACCCACAACTATAACATTATATCAAATTTATTCCATAATATTCAAAAATAATATTTATAGAAAATTCATCTTTATTTATAAAAGTTGGGTCTTACATTTTAATCTAAGATTAATATTTTAATCTAATATCATTTAATAATACTTTAATCATTTATTAATGCTTAAATCAAATATTATTAACCATTTAATAATATTTTAATGAAGTTTTAATCTTAATATTTTTATTTACTTAACAATAACATATACTAATATTATTAATATCATAATAATATTTTTAATAATTTATTGGATTAATAAACAATTTATTCTAATTGCTCACCCTTTATTAAACCTCTTATTTAATATCCATAAAAGGTCGCAAATAATATTTCTTATTATAAATTACCAAAATGCCCTAAAATAGTCATAATATTATATATTAGGAGTATTCAAGCACTACACCAAAAATGGCCTCTAGCGAAGGACATTTTGTGAAGGAATTTATTCCTTCACATGATGAGTTGTTTAGCGAAGGAACGGTGAAGGAAAAAAGTATAGTGACAATATAGTTATTAGCGAATAAAATATCCTTCACAATTTATATTTTTTTCCTCCCAAAATTGAGGCGATAGAAAGATTTTTGGAGCCAATTTATAATAAAAATTTGCGAGGAAAAAATCTATTTAGTGAAGGAATTATTACTCACTATATATTATTGGTGAAGTTTTTTTGCGAGAGATAAAATTGGTCGCTATTTTATTTTAAATAATTTTTATAATTAATTATGGTGAATATAAATACTTTAATTTATTACAATAGTAAATTTAATTTTAATAACACTTTTTAAATAACTTACAATATCAACTATTTATTTTAAAAACTATAAAGTAAATAACTTTACATTATGTTAAATTTTAAAATTTCTCCATAAAAATTTATTTTTATGATCATAAATAAAGTTAAAAGTTAAATAAAAATAAAATTAAATAATCCAAAAACTTTAAATTTTATTTTAAGTATATAATATTAATCCAAAAAAGTCTTTTGGAGATTAATTTAAAGTAATTTTATTTTTTGATATTGTTAAATAATAATTTAGAAGGACTTTAAGAAAGACTTTTGAATTATTTTATTTTATTTTTAATTAGTTTAAACTATAAAAAAAATAAAAAAAACTTAACTTAATTTTACAATACTAGTAGTGTGTGCGTTAACTTAACTTTACAGTAGCACTGTCGTGACTCGTGAGAAACAGAGAAAGGGCAAAGCTAGCCAAAATCAGAGAAACAGAGATAGGGAAGCTAGCCAGATCGATCAAGGGTTTCGCTCAATCAACCAAAATTGAAGTTTCGATAGATGCTAACTAGGTCTCTACCAATTTGGTTTACCCTCTCTTCTTTAGCCATAGTTTAGGCGGGAGAAATAAAAAATTAGCGCCAAATTTTACCCAAAATTAGCGAGATCGAGTTTTGATTGTGTGAATAATGTTTGGTATGAGTAAAGGGATTGTCATTAATCCCAAAATTTTACTCCAAACTTCATCTTTGCATCTTCAAAGCTGCACCTTCTGTCCCAATTGCAAAAGCCCTAACTTCGAAGACCCAAAGACCAGTAAATTTGTTCGAAGGTATTTTTTCCAACAACTTTGTTCATCCTTATTCCATTAGTTGCTGTAATGATTCGTATATACAGACACATGTATGTATGTGTGTATTTGTTTCTGTAAGAGACGATATGAGAAGGCAATATTTGTAGGTATTTCTTTCGAATCCTTACCATTTTTCGATCTAATGTAGGTATTGCTTTCGAATCCTTACCATTTTTTGTACACTTATTTTCTGCTCTTGGAAATTTTTTTCATTTATTTCAAAAACTTCGGAGTTTAATTATTTTTTTCTGTTGGTCATAATAATCATAATTAGAGGTTTTGTGCAATGAAATTGGAATTATAGTTCTATTTATATTTAATTTTATTAGTTGTAAACAAACACTATGCTATGATGATTCACCCAATTTAAGTCATAGATTTTAATTTGACATGTACTAAACTACTTTAAATCTAGAGCTTAAATTGTTTTCCCCTAGTTTCTTGTGTTATTTTTAGTAGTTCAACAAATTAGTGTTATTTGTTTGTTGTTAGAATTTTGTCCTTTTTGTTTCTGAGTAGCTTGCATTTTTATATCATTGTAGCATAATGTTTGTTTATTATAAGGAACACTTTATATTTTGTGGTGGTTTATGAAGGTTGGCGGGTAACTTAGATTTTTTCTTTTATTAAGTGTTGTTATTGCATTCAGTATGATACATGAATATATTCTTCGTTCTTTTGTCAAGAAAAAATTAATTACGATCGTGAAAAGTTGTTAGTGAATTTTAGCATGTGTCACTAAGGTTTGTGGGTCTGTGATGAAGAGGATTCGAAATTGGCATGGTTTGAGCTTTTGCTTTAAATAGTTTTTAATATACTCTTTGGGCGCTCATTAGCTATGGTCCCCATGCTTTAAAATGTACTCAAGTGTGGACCTATCTTACAAGTCGAACTCGAATGTGTCTAGTATCAAACAGTTACGGATGTGTCAATAGTTTTGTTTTTGCCATAGTAAACAAAATTCCTGGATACACCCCGGCTTATAATAAAGCACAATGTTACCATTAGGTGTCTGTACTCTAGATTTCTGATTTACCATCAAATGTCCTCGTTGTTCCTTGTTGTCTAAAAATATATAATAAATATATTATATGTTACACATGTAACCAACAAATAATATTTGTTCAGTTGGATAAGAGAGAGATGTTGATATTAAGGACTTGGGTTCAAGTCATGACAACAACATTCTTATATATATATGAGATGTGTGATGCCTTGAAACCATATAATCCCAATTGACTTTCGCAACAAGTGTGGATCAAAATTGATGATTGATGTGTGGAAGGAGCAAGCCTGGAAATCAAGGAGCAAGCCTGGAAATCAAGGAGTGCAGCGTCTAAAAAGAATCGATCAAAATTGACTGTACGTCACACTGGTGGTTCTGCACCATTTTCCAAGCATATGATGGATTTGACAATAACTAAGAAAAGAGCTCCAACTTTGATAGAGGTATGGGATAGGACCCACAAGAAGGAACAGGGTAATGGAGTTTATATAAACTCCTGTGCTAAGGAGATTGCAGTAAGTCCTTTTTTATTAGCTTCTGATATTTTATTTGATATTAACTGCTGATATAAATCTTTTAGTTCAGGTTCAGGTTTGATTAATTTATTTCGTGACATTTGATTTGTGTTCACCTTTTTAGAAAGCCATGTTTAACCACTGCATGCAGACATTTTTATGTTCCCATTTGTTCTCTCTCCCCCTTTCATGCATTCATACAGGGAGTAGTCATATTGCAACATATTTTAGTAGTCATAATTCCTTTCCTGATAGTACCATATATTAAGCAAGAGCAGTGACATATATATTATGCAAGAGCAGTGTCACAGCATATTGCAAGAGCAGTGTCACATCATATTGCAAGAGTAGTGTCAAAGCATATTTTATTGTCACAGCAGTGTCACAGCATATTGCAGTGTCACAGGAAAGAGCAGTGTCATCTGCATATTGCAGTGTCATAGCATATTGCAGTGTCACATCATATTTTAGTGCTATTGCAGCATATTTTAGTGTCACAGCAGTGTCACAGCATATTCTTGAGAGTACCATATATTATGCAAGAGCAGTGTCACAGCATATTGCAACATATTTTAGTAACATTGCTCTAAGAAGGTGCGAGACTAACTATTTTAAGTTGGCATTGTTGGTGCAGAAGGAGCAGGTAGAGCACTGATCATATGATACTTCACTGCCTAGTTGTGTGGTAACTACTACTGTACCAGTTTCTTATTTCCAAAGTTCCCAAACAACTAGGCAATATTTTGTGACATATTGCAGCATATTTTAGTAACATTGCTCCAATATGTTGTGACATATCTGTATTAAACATGAGTTACATGTTACCCAAACATGAGTTACTTTCTATCTGTATTAAACATGAGTTACATGTTATTATGCAAGGCAGTGTCACAGCATATTGCAGCATATTTTAGTAAACATTGCTCTAAGAAGGTGCGAGACTAACTATTTAAGTTGGCATTGTTGGTGCAGAAGGAGCAGGTAGAGCACTGATCATATTATGCTTCACCGCCTAGTTGTGTGGTAACTACTACTGTACCAGTTTCTTATTTCCAAAGTTCCCACACAACTAGGCAATATGCTGTGACATATTGCAGCATATTTTAGTAACATTGCTCCAATATGTTGTGACATATCTGTATTAAACATGAGTTACATGTTACCCAAACATGAGTTACTTTCTATCTGTATTAAACATGAGTTACATGTTACCCAAATTTAATACTTTGATTAGTTATATTTGATGTAGAAAGTTGTGACATATTGCATCATATTTTACTCTGTTCTAAAAATCCCCGCCTAGGTCCGCCTAGGCCCCGCCTAGGCGCTAGGCCCCCTCTTGGCGCCCCGCCTAGGACCTAGGCTCCCCACTTGGCGCCTCTAAGCCCCTAGGTGCCTCACCTAGGCCCAAGCGACAAAAAATCCTCTATAAAATTAGGCGGGTTCTAGGCGGAGATTTTTTTATTTTAATAACTACCCAAACCAAATCTTGATATATTTATTTTTTAATGATTACCATATTCATAATGAGGTTGTAGCATATCAAATCACAACAAGAAGTGAACAATATCAAGTCAAAATGGATAATTTTATTATAGTTGTAATTTTTTGAACTTGTACCAACTTCAAATTATATAAATGAGAATACATTTGTAATATTTAGTTTAATTCAATTTTATAATTCTTAAATTTATGTTTAGTTTCTTAAGTTTTAATATTGAATTAAATTCTTGAAATTTTAAAATTTATTATTTAATAGCAATCTTATTTATAAATAAAACTAATACGTTAAAAATTTGTTTAAATTTTGAACAATTGCATGTTTGTGTTTAAACTTTGACATTAGCAATATGGATATGTGTTTGAAATTTGACATTAGCAATATGGATATGTGTTTGAACTTTAAGAAAAGGCCTTTATTATCTTTATTATAGATTGTTTTTTTTATATTATTATTTTGTTTGGATAAATTAAGATAAAATATTAAAATTACCTTAAAATAAAAAATTCCAGCTTTTAGGCCCTACAAGCCTCCTAGGCTATTAGGTACCTCTCTACGCCGCCCGCCTAGCTGTAAGCTTTTAGAACATTGATATTTTAGCAACATTGCCACATTACCATCCACATTGCTGCAATATGTCACTGTCAAAAGGAATTACATGATGTTTCTAATTAGATGTGTAGACAGAGCTGAGCAGATCTCTTTTATCCATTTAGGGTTTTCCTTTTTACCTCATTCTCCTATTACCTCCAAAAAGAACATTAGTGTGTTAAAACAGTGCGACACTTTGCAAGCACTAGAATATATATAGCACCTTCTTTTGAAATTCTATCTAATCTTGAAAGTTGAAACTAGTGCCTGGCCACTATAAGTGATGTTATAGCACTAGAGTAAACTTTTCTTTCTCTCACATGAGCACATCTCACCTTCATGTAAAATATTGTCCCCTTTTTCTCTCTATCTCAAAAATCAGGACCATATAGAGGATCAACTGTAGTTGGTTGTATGCCTACTGAGGACGAGATTTTCATAAATATCATAAATAAATACTGCTACTATCACTAATGGAGGAGAGTTGACATTTGGAAAAAGCACTATTAACATGTTGTTTTTCATATAAACCTAGTTAAGGTGTGGCTGATTGCCAATCTATTTATTTTTGTATAAGCTCAGTCTTATTCAGTAAAACAAATGGAGCTGAGAATGAAAGTTTTGAAGTTTCAAATACTGCGGTGGGGAAAGAGAACTAATGCAGTGGCTCTGAAGTTTACCAACTTCTTTCAAACATTTACCAACTATGGTTCACTTGAGGTATTTACTAATAACTATATTTTTGTCTTTGTCATTCATTACTCTCTCTATCTATTAATTTAAGTTCACCATGTTTATTTTTTCTTATTCCTCACTTTGTTGAAATTGAATTTTTGGTGTTTTTTTTCATGGAGAGGAACTTTTTGTGCCCAACCTTGATTTCCTTGAAGAAAATGATGATGAAGTGGACCGAAGATGATGTACACTTCATTTCTTCTAGCTCGTTATTTTTTAGTTTTCTTATGTTAGTTATTAAATATCATAAGTAATATGATCCTTGGGAGATCAAGATACAATAACAAATTCTGTACTTATTGTGACTTGAGCATTATCTATTTATATATGAAGTATTAGTTTTAATTTTTGGCTCTTTATGCAGTTTATCAATTAGTTTGAAACAAGCATATATGACATGATTTATATTAACTTGAAATATTAAATTTAATATTTATTATAGCATTTAATAATAATAATAATAATAATAATAATAATAATAATAATAATAATAATGAATATGAAATCGTTGATTTGAAAATTAATTATAATTTGCAATGAATTTTGATTATTTATCAATTAATTTTTTTATACAAATTTATAATTTGTGAAGGATTTTACTTGAGAAATGGATTTTAATGAAGGATTATTTTCCTCACTAAATCTTTTTTAGTTAATTAGTTAGTCATCAATGAAGGATTATTTCCCTCACTAATTTGAAGATATATTCTCAATTTATAATTAGTGAAGAAAAATATTCTCTCGTTAAATAAATTTGTTCTTCATAATATATTATTTGTGAGGGGATCAAGTTATTCACTAATTTCAAATAGTCATTCTTAAACTATTATTTGTGAAGGAAACCAATCTTTTACTAAATAACAATATTTCATGACTAAATACAATTTGTGAAGGAATAACTTATTCACAATATATCATTCACAAAAAACATTTAGTTACTACTTAGCGAAGGATACCTAATCATGAGGAGGTGCAATGTGAGTTTCCTCGTATGAAGGAAATATTTTCTTGTAATAAATCACGTCATTTTGAGATATAGGGCCTTTAGTGAAGGATTTGTCCTTCACTAGAGGCCATTTTTGGTGTAGTGAAGCATTAATATCATATTTTTCTTATTTAAGACATCATTTAACTATTTATTTCTTATTATTCATAACTTAATCATTTTTAGGAAAAATAGCAAACTGATTCCAAAAATTTTCCGTTTCTGGATTTGGACAGTATATGAACCAACAATGATCCCCAAATTTTTCTGGAATTTTAGAAAATGATTTACTAATTTTAAAGTGCCTAAAACACTCGGATCTTGCTTCATTTTTCATAAATCGAATTTTGCTCAGAAATATCTGAAATTTTCAGGGTATACTCTCATAGCATATATGAAACTACCGTACAAATTTTGGAATTTTCCAGTGCATACATAGTGAGAAATTCGAGTGTTAATATTTAAGAGTCCTTTACGGAAATAGCCTTTATGCACAACCTATAAATTGAAAAGCGTTCGTTTTTTTTCCAACACGTAGATAACTTCCTAAGGTGCCTCTGTGATTTTTCCCAGATATTTAAAAGACTTGCAACTGACCGAAACAGCCTCAAGAAAAACGGGGACAAGCTTTTTATGGTTTTGAAATCTTAACTTTCTATGTGGACTGTTTTGGGGAAAACAGCCCTCATGGCTTCAATACTTGCTCGATTTGTGTTCTACCACTTTAGTTTACTAGATAACTCATGTATCTAGCACCCCTCTTTGACAGATCACAAATCCAAGATGTAAAACTTGAGTTACACAAGATTTAGTGGAAGAAAAACAAGGGTTTCACCCCTTGGTGAACATATGCTCATTTCCTTCCTCTAAACCTTTGATCTAACACTCAAGATACTTAGTTCCATACATGATAATATGTAGAACTAGGGTACTTTGAGTATTAGACCATAACCCCCATATATGATGAGGTAAAAACTGAAATAGAAGAAGAATAAGAAAAAGAAAAGGATGAGAACCTCACCTAGTTTTGGTTGCTATCCTTCTTGTTCTTCCGAAGTAAGTAATGAACTTAGGATGCATGACCAACAACTCCTCTCCCTCTCTTAGAAAAACCGAACCCTATCTCTCTTTTCTCTCTTGTATGCTACTAGCTTGGGAGAAAAAGATAGAAGAAGAAGAAATGAGAGAAAATGAAATGTTCTAGCAAATGAAATGGGTGATTAACTATTATCCCCCACACTTTTATTGTCCCATGGATAAAAGGCTTTGTATTATCTCTTCAATTAGCCTATTCATGTGATTAAAGGTGCTAATTAAGCTTTCCACCAATGGGAGCATGACACACTTGTCCTTGTGTGTAAGACTTCTACTTATGGAACTTGATTAGCTTAACTTTGTTGCCTTAAAAAGGCCTAATTGGCAAGTCCCCCCTTGCCCCATTATATCCTCCATTTTGCTTTTATTTTAATGCACAAATTTGATTAATCAAAAGTCTAAAATACCCTTAATCAAGTGGGCTAAGTATTGGTTTGCATTTTATTTCTTTTGGGCTTCTCCTATAATTGTTTTGGGCCATGTAATAAACATAGTCTAACAATTTTAATATATGTTACCCAAATTGTTTATTTAGGTTTTCCATTCCTAATCATATGAAATTTAATTACTTATACATGTGACTTTAGCTCATATCCTAATTAGGTTTACTAGAATTAGGTTTAAAATTATTAGTCACTTGAAATAACAAGATTATCCACTTAAGTTAGTACACATTAAATACTAACTTGTCCTTATTACCATAACCTTTAGGTTAAGCTTTCATTTTTAATGAAATCTATAAATGTATATATCCATAACTATAGTATATATGTTAATTGACCCATGCACCACTTCATATATGTTGTCACATATTAAATCATTATATAACACAAGGTTTCAAAATATCAATAATGTACATACATATATAGTGACTTAAAATTCATGGTTATTACATCCTCCCCCCCTTATAAGAATTCCGTCCCCGGAATTACATATAGGGTTACTCAAAAAGGTGTGGATAATTTTCCCTCATCTTTTCTTCGAGTTCTCACGTAGCTTCTTCAGCATTGTGGTTCCTCCAAAGAATGTTTACCTGATATATAACCTTATTTCGCAATTCCTGCTCTTTTCTATCTAAAATTTCAACCGAAATTTCCTCGTACGACAAATCCTTTTTGACATGAATTGGCTCGTACGATATCACGTGCTTGTAATCAGGCTTATATGGTCGTAGCACTGACACATGAAACACATTATGAATATGTTCCAATTCAAGAGATAGAGCTACCTCGTACGCCACTTCGCCTATCTTCCTCAAGATCTCAAAAGGTCCAATAAATCTCGGACTCAGTTTACCTTTCTTTCCAAACCTTATCTTCCCTTTCCAGGGAGATACTTTCAAAAATGCATAGGTTCCCACTTCAAAATCTCTCTTCTGGCGATGTAAATCTGCATACTTCTTCTGGCGATCTTGAGCTGCTACCAGCTGGGCTCTTATCACCTTGATGATCTCTACAGTCTGCTACACCAGTTCTGGTCCCAATAGTAGACGTTCACCTACTTCATCCCACCATAAGGGCGTTCTACATTTCCTCCCATATAGTGCTTCGTACAGCGACATTCCGATGCTGGCGTGATAGCTATTGTTGTATGCGAACTCTACTAATGGAAGATGATCCTCCCAGCTACCCTTGAAGTCCATCATACAAGCTCTGAGCATGTCTTCAAGCGTTTGAATCATTCTCTCGCTTTGTCCATCAGTCTGCGGATGATACGCGGTGCTCATCCGTAGCTGGGTCCCCATTCTTTCTCGGAGACTCTTCCAGAAGTTTGACGTGAATCGCGAATCTCTATCCGATATAATAGATATTGGCACGCCATGTCTCGAGATAATTTCTTTGATATACAATTTGGCTAGCTGGTCCAGACTATACCTGATCTTGATCGGCAAAAAGTGAGCCGACTTCGTAAGACAATCTACAATCACCCATATGGCGTCGTGCCCTTTTTGCGTTGCTGGAAGTCCCACCACAAAATCCATCGTGATGTGCTCCCATTTCCACTCTGGAATCTTTAAAGGCTGTAGTAATCCACTCGGTCGTTGATGCTCTGCCTTGACTCTCTGACAAGTTAGACATCTGCTGACGCATTCTGCAACCTCCCTCTTCATGTTTGGCCACCAAAAGTGTTAACGCAAATCTTGATACATATTTGTGCTTCCTGGGTGTATCGAGTACCTCGTACTGTGCGCTTCTTAAAAAATCTCTTCTCTTAGTTCTGGTACTAACGGTACCCAAATTCGTCCTTCGAATCTCAGCAGTCCGATGCCATCAATCTTGTATTTCAATTCATCCCCTTCAGCTAACCGCTTCTTGATGCTATCGCAATCTTCGTCCTTCTCTTGAGCCTCTTTAACCTTATCTAATAAAGTCGGGCTCGCTGCCACTGTAAATAATTTCTCATTGGTCTCCATCAGATACTTAACTTCTAAGTCAAGTCGTTCAAAATCTTTCACCAATTCCTCTTGAATGGTCAACTTCAGTAACTTCTCTCTGCCTTTTCTGCTCAGGGCATCTGCCACTACATTTGCTTTAACTGGATGGTACAGAATCTCATAATCACAATCCTTGATCAATTCTAGCCATCGGCGCTGCCTCATATTTAGCTCCTTCTGCGTAAAGATATACTTCCTTATGATCTGTATATATCTCACACTTTTCGCCATACAAATAGTGCCTCCAAATCTTCAAGGCAAAAACTACTGCTGCTAACTCCAGGTCATGAGTCGGATAGCCCTTCTCATAGTCCTTCAGCTGACGTAAAGCGTACGCAATGACCTTGCCATGCTGCATCAGTACACATCTAAGACCCTTGTGTGACGCATCACTATACACTACAAATCCTCACGTGTTGTCTGGTAAAGCCAACACAGGTGATTGACTGAGCCTCTTTTCAATTCCATGAAACTCTCTTCACATTTCTCAGTCCAAACGAACTTCATCGCCTTTCTAGTAAGGTTGGTCAATGGCGATGCTATCTTTGAAAAATCTTGGATGAATCTCCGATAGTATCCTGCTAATCCCAAGAAACTCCTAATTTCTATCGGCGTCTTTGGCTGTTCCCAGTTGATAACCGCTTCTACTTTTGCTGGATCCACCGAAACACCATCCTTGTCGATAACGTGACCCAAAAACAGCATTCTCTGCAACCAAAACTCACACTTGGAGAACTTCGCATACAACTTCTCCCTCCTTAACGTCTCCAACACTATCCTTAGATGTTCAACGTGCTCTTCCTTCGTCTCTGAATATACCAGAATGTTATCGATGAACACAACAACAAACTTATCCAAATACTATTTACACACTCTGTTCATCAAGTCCATGAATGCTGTTGGCGCATTCGTCAATCCAAAAGACATTACCAGAAACTCAATGTGTCCATACCGAGTTCTGAATGTCGTCTTTGGAACATCCTCCTGCCTCACCTTCAGTTGGTGATAACCGGTCCTCAAGTCGATTTTTGAAAAGTATTTCGCCCCCTTCAACTGATCAAACAAATTATCGATCCTGGGCAACAGGTACTAGTTCTTAATGGTGACCTTGTTCAACTCTCGATAGTCGATACAAAGCCTTAATGACCCATCCTTATTCTTTACGAATAAGACTGGTGCTCCCCACGGTGATACGCTCGATCGAATGTACCCCTTATCTAACAACTCTTATAGTTGAACCATCAGTTCATTCATTTCTACTGGAGCCATACGATACGGCGCTTTGGATACCGGTGATGTCCCTGGTGCCAAATCGATAACAAACTTTATCTCCATATCTGGTGGTAATCCCAAAATCTTATCTGGGAAGACATCAATGAATTCCCTTACAATAGGTATCTGACCCAATTCACCCTCGACTTTGCGGGTATCCATAACGTGAGCCAAATAACCTATACAACCCTTCCTAAGCAACTTCTTTGGTTACATCATCGTCAGACAACAAGATTGTCTCGGCGATTTACTGCCATGAAATACCACCTTTGACTTATTCGGAGTCTTTAGGTGTACGCACTTTTTCTTACAGTCAATGACTGCTCCGTGAGTCGATAACCAATCCATCCCGAGGATTACATCAAACTCTCCAAGGCGAATCGGTATCAAATCCATGTTAAGCTTAAACCCTCTTATATCAGCACAACAGTCCCTATGGATGTAGTCTACAGGGATAATTTCTTTGTTTGCTACTTCTACATTCATTGGGTGTTCTAATAGTTCACGAGGTAAACTTAATCTTTAAGCAAATTCATCAGATACGAAAGAACATGAAGCTCCCGAATCGAATAACACATAGGCATTTATATCGTTGATCGGAATTATACATGACACCACCTCCTTGGATGACACGACATCTTGCACTGTCATATTGAATGTCCTCGCTATCGGCTTGTTTGGCTGGGTTGGTCCTCTACTGCCATTCGTGCTTTTCTTCTTTGGGCAATCCTTGATCCGATGTCCCACTTCACCACAGTTAAAACAACCTCCCTTATTCACATTAGGACAATTGGGTGAGGTATGCCCTTCTTGTCCACAGGTATAACATACCATTTTTCCCTTTAAACACTCTCCCGAGTGACCCTGTCCACATTTTCCACACACCGGCTTCTTTTGTTGCACACTACCTTGCTGACTCTCCAAATTACTACCCCCATTGCTCCATTTCCGCTTCTTGTTGTTGCTACCGCCATTGCTAACATTCTGATTCCTACCTTCTACTTTCTTCTTGTTCTTTTCCCGATTGTACTTTGAGACTGCTTCACTTCCACCTTCCCCTATGAGAGCTTTCTCCAACAGAGTTTAGAATGACGTGATTTGTAAAACCGCTACCTTACTATAAATCAACGACTTTAGACCATTTTCGAACCTTCTTGCTTTCCTCACCTCCGTGTCCACTTGATGCGGAGCGAATCTAGCCAATTCATTGAACTTCGCAGCGTACTCTGACACTGAAATATTCTCCTATTTCAAATCCAAAAACTTGATCCCCATCCTCGCTTGTGTACTCTCAAGGAAGTAGTTCCCAAAGAACAACATCTTGAATGCTTCCCAAGTGACGATTCCAGTCCCAACTTTGTTCTAGTTGGCTGCCCACCAATAGTTAGCCTCACCCTTCATTAAGTAGGTAGTAAAAATTATTTTCTGCTCTTCTGCTACTCTAGCAATAATGAAGGCCTTCTCAATCTCCTTTATCCACGTATGGGCCTCTATCGGGTCTGCTGTTCCTCTAAACTCCGGCGGTCCTACTGCCTTGAAGTCCTTAAAGTTGACTAATTTGTTTCCCGCCTGATTTCCTGCAGGTTGAGCTTGATTCCTCATAGCTTCAGTCATTATGTTGATAAAGTCTTGCATTGGGTTTGGTTGAGCTCCCGCTACATTATTAACTGACTCTTCGATCTCTTGGTTCCTCAGTATACGTCTGGGCGGCATTATCTAGTGAAACAAAATTCTAACATGTTACTCAGGTTTTATTATCATATAAGTACTTAGCATGTAACATGCTACTGTATTCAAACAATCAGATGATCATTATGTGAGAGTTTTAAATTACCAAGATTTGGAAGTATTTCTCCCTGATTAATGGGTTAAGTTTGTTTTTAAAGAAAATTTTCCACATCAGTCTAATGGATTAACATAACATTAAATAGACAATTTACTATTTAAATTTTCCAACACATAGCATAATAATGCATTTATATTCATATACCAATCTTCGGTGTCTCAAATGTTCAATACATGTATATTTTTATAAATGCTACTATCACATTTTAAACACAAAAGATGTGATTAACTCAAAATGATACTTCCCTACAAACACAAATAGGGATACTACCTCACTACCTACTACCTCACACCTGCTGAGGTTTACATCCACATAAAACCCTATTACACAAAAGGGGTACTAATGCATCTATCTACAACTGGTTCATAGCATAATCATCACTGGTGGCCCTGTTGGGTCACCTGAACAGGCTCCTGGGGAAACAACCCCTCCATAACTCTACGTCGAACGGATCGACTCGACTCCCCTATCTCGAAATGCGCCCTCCTAGTCCCAATTGTCTTTGGCCCTCATATTATATCGTCTAGCGCTTGATCCTAAAGTCTCGACCACGACCTTCATGGCTGCAGTGCTATCTCCAATGGTCCACCCGCCATCGACTCATAAAATGCCTCCGCCACGAGAATCTGATCTACAATCTCCACGTCAAACTCACCCCGCATCGCCAGATGCTCTACGCTCAGCTCTCCGAACTTTGCCTTTTCCTGCTCTAGTTGAACCCTCAGCATCCCAACTTGCAACTCTGACTCATCCAACTTTCCCTTTTGTTCGACTACCTCCATATGGGCTTGATAAGCCGCCTCCTTGTATTGACCTTCTGTGAACTGGAGTGTGTGGTTTTTAACCTCTAGTTCTCCCACTCTGCCTTCTAATTGACTGATTCTCCTCAACAAATCCCCTATCAGAGGACCATGAGGGGCTTCTTTCATGACCTCACACTCAATGGGCTCTTGCTCCACTGAGTGACTGCCCTGGTGTTCTTCAAACATCCTACAAACACCATAAATAAAACCAACATCAGTACCACAATAAAATATATTCATTGATAAAATGAAATAATATTTTATTAAGTACGACACATACTCGATGAATCTCCACAATCCATCCCCTAACATACTCTATAAGAGTTTTCTACTAAGGTTATAACCTAGGTTTCACATTCCTAATGTTTATAACCTACGGCTTTGATACCAACCTGTGACGCCCCCAAATCCAGGTTCTCTAACCTCAAATTCGGTGCTTATGATCTATCATCATCATAAGCATTCTATAACTATTACGGAATAATAAACATACATTTTTCATCATAATAAAGTTTCATAACATGGTCCCAAGGTCTTCTTAACCTTAACTTAAACGCACCATTCATATTACAAAAGGTTTACATAAGAAATCTCATTAGATAATAATAATTAACATTCATTCTAATCTATTCCTGGATCTTGCCCATGCCCTTGTCCTTCATATTGGATCCTTCAGGCTTAACTGAAATAAATGTCATAATATAGCAAGGGTAAGCTGTGACGCCCCCAAAATAGGTATACATCACCTATTATGAGTCGCCAAATACATGGTACAGAATACAAATACAACCTTAAATATACAACATGAGCTGTGAGTTTTAATACAAATATTGTCTTCTAGGCGATGATTCAAACTCAAAATAAGTCCTCAATACATTTATTATCACACTATTTGAGGAGAATAGTGAGGACTACTAATGCTATCATACGGACCGTCACTCCGCTTCCCGACTAGTCCCTTCTACGTTCTCATTTCTCAAGAGAACAATGAAAGCAAAAGGGTCACTCAACTAGCCGAAGAAGAAATATTATGACTAAGATAATGCGAGAATAAATTATCATTAGCCTTCAACAAGTGTTAAAGCGATAAAATATAACAAACATCAAGTTTAAGCTGCGGTGAACAAACAATCCATTAGAAGAGTCAAGTAGAGAATAAAATCTACTATCTTCTATGATTTAAAAGGTTTTTCATTACTTTTATCGATACTACAAAGTTAATAAATAATCCACATCATTCCCTGCATTACGGCCAAGGATATTCATTAGTATCACGACCACAAATTATCCATGCACTACGGGCCAAGGATATTCGTGTATTCATCAATGGTCATGATCATGCCAACAACTGTCCATCAATGCACTATGGGCCAATGAGGACTTTTTCCACATCATTACAGTCATGATTACACCGAATAATCCATGGTCATAATCATACCAAGTCCATCTATGCACTACAGGCCACAGATGACTTTCAACATAATATAAACATGAGGATGATGACAATGATATAAGAATTCAATAAAACAAGTTCAAGAATTAATTTATCCAGGAACTAATAATGTCCAAATTGTCAACATGATACTTCTTTGTAAAGTAACACTCAAGAATGCTCAGAAGAATATTTCCAAGAAAAGATACTGGATGAAGCGCAAATATCAAGGATATTCCACTAATTTCATGGAGCATAGGAGTCAAAACTTTAACCAACTGAGTATTATAAAGAATGGAATAACAAAAGAAATCACAAGGCATGCGATAGACCGCACAGACAGGTTATTCCAACAAAATAATAAATAACGGAACCAGGTCATGCGTAAACGCACAGACAGGATATTCCAACAGAATAATAAATAATGGAACTAGGTCATGCCTAAACGCACAGACAGGATGTTCCAACAGAATAATAAACAACGGAACCAGGTCATGCGTAAACGCACATACATGATGTTCCAATAGAATAATAAAGAATGGAGTAATAGAAGAATTTCACCAAGTATAGGGTAGCCCGCGTATACAAGTTATTCCAACAAAATAATAAAGAATGGAATAACAGAAGTTCTCTTCATGAAAAAGAAAGAAATAATACCCCTTACGAATACAACAAATAACATCCCTTACCGTAAAAGTAAAGTATTCTGACTGGTAGGGTGAGGATATTCTTGAAAAAAACTTGAACTACGCTCAAAGCTTCTTAAAACTCTAAAGAAATACGCTCAAGATTATAGAAGAATTTTCCGAACTTCTGGTGTGGTTTTCAATTCTAACTAAGCATCCTATTTATAGGAAAATAGAAAGGATACTATGTTGCACTATGCAATAAAATATAATATATTCTAAAATATATATATATATATATATATATACATATATATATATTTTATTTAAAATCTAATAAAACAAATAACTTTATAAAAGTATTATGTTTTATATAAAAAGATTTTACTAAGCAAAAACACTATGCAACACTACGCATAATAAAATATAATATATTCTAATTATTGTTTAATAAAACAAATAACTTTATAAAAGTATTACATTTTTATATAAAAAGATTTTACTATGCAAAACACTATGCATAATAGAATATTATATATTCTATTTATAGTCTAATAAAACGAATAACTTTATAAAAGTATTCTATTTTATATAAAAAGTTTTTCTGTTTTATTACATTAATAATACTTACAAAACAAAACTCATCATCATTATTATAATTCACAATATTAATCGACTAGGTCGTTCCCACGAAGGAGGGGGCTTTCCAATAAGGATTTCTCTCTATTGGCGCGCAATTAGGTGACCAAACCTCTCCTTGACAAAACTTCTAGACATCGTTAATATTGCGAATAATAATATTAATAACTTTGTCATCTTAATTATTGATTTAATAACATACAAAATATTGACAATAATTGAATCAAATAACGTGAGATACTATGCAGTAATTACTGTAGCAATAATTGAACAAAACTGAGTGACTTCTCATCAATAATCAATATCGGTGCTATCTCTACTAATTTACGCCAGACATCTTATTTTTTAACACCGGGTGTTTCAACAGTTAATGGTAAAACTTCCGCTGTTATTTTCATAAAGTATTTTTGTCATTTTCTCAATCCGACGATAATACCGTTGTGGGGTCCACCAATGATTGTGCCGTTGTACGAATATTCCCTGTTAAAACGAATATTCCCCGACCAATCGAATATTATATAACAACTTGCGTACTTTGCAAAATTTATAAATATTACCCACAACTATAACATTATATCAAATTCATTCCATAATATTCAAAAATGATACTTATAGAAAATTCATCTTTGTTTATAAAAGTTGGGGTCTTACATAAGCAACTAATTTGCTTAGCAAGTTTATATACAAGGGAGATATATCATGACTGGAAAGAAGTTTTGCTTTCAATGTTCAACAATAATATAAGATTGTGAAGGAACATGAATTAATAATTAACAATTGAATATTCGAATAATTGAATAACATGAACTGAGTGGTTTTGAAATAACCATGAACATTTGCCAAGGTTCTCAGTCATTTAAATTGGACCTCTTAATAAGTTTTGGTATTCAAGGGGATCAGCCTTTCATACCCCATGATTTATGCATAAACACTTAATAACCCGGCATCGATATCATGCCTTAATCAAATTCGTCCCTTTCTCAGTCAAGAGTTCTTATCATATCAATTTAATAAGAACAACTTTTTAAAACACATTTGATTTAACAAACTTAAACATGCTTGATCTAGCTGACACAATTAGCATAGATCTATCTCATAAACAGTTTATGAATTAAAGAACTTTAATTTTATTCACAGTTCAATAATAATAGAATAAGAATTCAATTGCACAAAGTGCGAATTTCAATAATTAATATGGATGTGAATAATCATCAATAATTATTCACTAACATGCTTTGAAAATAATAACTCGAGTTTGAGTTAGAAAACTTGCCTCGTTTGTAGGTTACGGCTACGCAATTAAATTCTATCCACTATGCAGTTAAATTATCTTCATTTGAGAGACCTATAGTTATTCTTTAAATTAGCCATTGCATAACATTAGATTATGTAATAACATAGATATTATATATTACATGTAGTTCTTAGAAATATTATCCTGCCTCGATAATGTTACTATTAATTAACAACTACCTTTAATTCACATAATATTATTAATCTTGATAATATTTAATTCATCTCTTAGTATTATTAGTTCACTAATAATACTTTTATTCATTTACTAATATTATTAATCATTTAATAATATCTTATTCCATTACTAATATTTTTAATCATTTAATAATATTTTATTCCTTTACTAATGTTATTACATTTTAATAACATTTTATTTAATCTCGAATATTATTATTTACTCAATAATAATACTTTAATTTAATATTAATAATCTTTTAATAATATTTTAAACTAAGATTAATATTTTAATCTAATATCATTTAATAATACTTTAATCATTTATTAATGCTTAAATCAAATATTATTAACCATTTAATAATATTTTAATCTTAATATTTTTATTTACTTAACAATATCATATACTAATATTATTAGTATCATAATAATATTTTTAATAATTTATTGGATTAATCATTTTTAGGAAAAATAGCAAACTGATTCCAAAAATTCTCAGTTTCTGGATTTGGACAGTATATGAACCAACAATGATCCCCAAATTTATCTGGAATTTTAGAAAATGATTTACTAATTTTAAAGTGCTCAAAACACTCGGATCTTGCTTCATTTTTCATAAATCGAGTTTTGCTCAAACATATCTGAAATTTTCAGGTTATACTCTACACAGTGAGAAATTCGAGTGTTAATATTTAGGAGTTCTTTATGGAAATAGCCATTACGCACAACCTATAAATCGCAACGCGTTCGTTTTTTTTCTGCACGTAGATAGCTTCTTAAGGTACCTCTGTGATTTTTCCCAGATTTTTAAAAGACTTGCAACTGACCGAAATAGCCTCAAGAAAAACGGGGACAGTAGTTTTTTAGGGTTTTGAAACATTAACTTTCTATATGGACTATTTTGGGGAAAACAGCCCTCATGGCTTTAATACCTTCTCGATTTGTGTTTTACCACTTGGGTTTACAAGATAACTCATGTATCTAGCACACCCCCTCCCCCCTTTGATGGATCACAAATCCAAGATGTAAAACTTGAGTTACACAAGATTTAGTGGAAGAAAAACAAGGGTTTCACCCCTTGGTGAACATATGCTCATTTCCTTCCTCTAAACCATTAATCTAACACTCAAGATACTTAGTTCCATACATGATGATATGTAGAACTAGGGTACTTTGAGTATTAGACCATAACCCCCATATATGATGAGGTAAAAACCGAAATAGAAGAAGAATAAGAAAAAGAAAAGGATGAGAACCTCACCTAGTTTTGGTTGCTATCCTTCTTGTTCTTCCAAAGTAAGTAATGAACTTAGGATGCATGAACAACAACTCCTCTCCCACTCTTAAAAAACTGAACCCTCTCTCTCTTTTCTTTCTTGTATGCTACTAGCTTAGGAGAAAAAGATAGAAAAAGAAGAAATGAGAGAAAATGAAATGTTCTAGCAAATGACATGGGTGATTAACTATTATCCCCCATACTTTTATTGTCCCATGGATAAAAGGCTTTGCCTTATCTCTTCAATTAGCCTAAACATGTGATTAAGGGTGCTAATTAAGCTTTCCACTAATGGGAGCATGACACACTTGTCCTTGTGTGTAAGACTTCTACTTATGGAACTTGATTAGCTTTACTTTGTTGCCTTAAAAAGGCCTAATTGGCCGGTCCCCCCTTGCCCCATTATATCCTCCATTTTGCTTTTATTTTAATGCACAAATTTGATTAATCAAAAGTCTAAAATATCCTTAATCAAGTGGGCTAAGTATTGGTTTACATTTTATTTCTTTTGGGTTTCTCCTTTAATTGTTTTGGGCCATGTAATAAACATAGTCTAACAATTTTAATGTATGTTACCCAAATTGTTTATTTAGGGTTTCCATTCCCAATCATATGAAATTTAATTACTTATACATGTGACTTTAGCTCATATCCTAATTAGGTTTACTAGAATTAGGTTTAAAATTATTAGTCACTTGAAATAACAAGATTATCAACTTAAGTTAGTACACATATTAAATATTAACCTTTCCTTATTACCATAACCCTTAGGTTATTTAATTGTGTCACATAATGTATAATTAGGTTACGAAGCTTTCATTTTTAATGAAATCTATAAATGTATATATCCATAACTATAGTATATATGTTAGTTGACCCATGCACCACTTCACATATGTTGTCACATATTAAATCACTATATAACACAAAGTTTTAAAATATCAATAATGTACATACATATATAGTGACTTAAAATTCATGGTTATTACAATTACTAAGGCATTAGAGAATCAATGGCGTCTCAACCGACATCCAAACGACAAAGCGGAGAGAGTTCATGGACAACTCCACCATCCCGCACATTCGATAGCTGCAAGTTCAAAAGTGCCACCGCCGCCGACCGGTACGATTACATGGTCACAAAGGCTCTTACACCAGAGCGGAGGTTGGCACTGGATGCTCACGATGGTAAAATGATGTAACAGATTTATCAGAACTGGTGGGTCAAGTTCACTGAGGAGCTCGAGCCCGTCGCCGTTAATGTAGTTAAGGAGTTCTATGCGAACGTCGAGGACAAGGCACCTTTCAATGCTTTTGTGCGGGGTCGAATGGTCCCGTTCAGTGTCGATGCCATCAACACGTATTATCAGTTGCGAGTGCCTCGACATTGTCAATATGCTCATTTGAGGGATTTTGACCCTGACTTTGAGGAGGTTCTCAAGGAAATGACCAAGCCGGGAACAACGTGGATAAATAGTCGGAAGGGAGGCACGGTGTTTCATAGCAAAGATCTTAGTCGGTATGGGAAAATTTGGTACGACTTCTTATGTGCAAAACTGTTGCCATCCACGCACACCTCAGACGTGACCAAAGAGAAGGCACTACTCCTATATGTTATTGTTCAAGACTTCATCATCGACGTTGGGGCCATAATCAGTTTTTCCATTCGCCGATGTCTACGGGGCAATTTTTCGGGCGGCTTGCCACACCCATCCCCCATTTGTGGGTTATGTCATTAAGCAAGAGTTCGATGGTCTGATGATGAGCCCACTCAGATGTAGCTTTGTGCAATATTCAGTGTGGGCCCGGGGGTGAATCTCATCCTAGAGGTTTAGGTTTTGTATTTCCATCAGCTTCGGAGGATGAAGCTGACGCTGAAGATACCTTCGATGATGAGGACGAGACTATGGGCAACCAAGGGAATGAGGCGAAACCATCTTTTGACACCATATCTAACCCTCAGTTTCTAGCATTTCAGCACCACATGGAGGAGCACAACAAAGCAGCACGACGGGAGATGAGGCGGCTTGCAATGCGACAAGACCTTATGGTTGATGCCATGAACATGTTGTTCGCATCTTTGAATACGACACTACAGAGTTTTAATCCAGCTACACAATTTCCTTATCAGCGGCCCATGCCCATGCCAAGGTTTCCACCAAGCGACTCCGAGGGAGATGATCAACAACCACCACCCCAGACTTAGGAAATTACAGGGAAGTCCTCACTCATTTTATTGCTATATCCATACAATGAGGGCATTGTTGTTGTTAAGTTTGGGGGAATTGTTTTATTGTGCATTTTATGTTACATGCATATTGTCATGAGTTAGGTTTGCATTTAGTAGCGCATGTTAGTTTTGCATATTAGTTTTAGCATTGATGTAATCATATAGTTGCATAGTAGCGTATGAGCATATTTAGTTTTTATTTATGTTGTTTTATGTTTGCATACATGTTATAAAAAAAGAAGAAGAAAAAAATATTTAATTTAGTTAGCTTTTGTGTTCATTTTGCATATGCCCAGCAGTGTTGCAACATGTTTATTTTGGCCAATGATGAAATTGAGATTAATTAGACAAATACAGTATTCAGTACTAGAATTGTGAGGTAGTTTCGAATCATGACTCGGATTATTTGCGTGTTTGAAACTTGTATAAAAGGTTAGCACGTTAATGACATCTGTGTTGACTGATTGGTTTAAATCGATAAATAAATAGTTTCTAAATGACATCACACATGATATTAGTGATGAGGCGTTTAAGATTCGAGGAATTGATGAGAAATTATTGATGGTTTTTATTATGAAGTATTGTAGTGTGTGCTTAATTGTTCTGAGGCTGGAGGAATAACTTTGATTCTGTGATATTATTGGATTTAGTGATATTTAGTTAGATACATCTCATTGCATTGCATTGCATTGCATAACATGTAGTTTGTTTTATGCTCGAGGACTAGCACGGTTTAAGTTTGGGGGATTTTGATAAGTGGATTTTATATCCACAAATCAATGTCCATTTCAAGCTTAATCGTTGTTACTCTCGTGTTTTCATTTTCGTTTTTACTCGTTTCGTGTTCTTTTATGTGCAAGGTGGTTGTTGTGGTAAGTAGTGAAGAAAAGAGGTCATTCAGAGCATTTTTGGTAGAAAAAATGAAGTGAGCAAAATCAGTTGATGATGGCCATACTGCTTGTGAGGCTTTTTTTTTTTACTTGTACCCATGGGGATGGGGGTCTTAGAAGTGCGGAGTGTCTTTGTTGCGTTTGAAACTCGACTGGAACATAGATTGTTATGACTTTGTGTGGCTTGTGGACTCTAGTTGTTGAGGGACTTCGACTAGAACTCTGTGGGAGATATATATTCATCAACAAACAACGAATTAAGCATCACGGAAGGCAAAGTAAAGAGATTAATTCCAGTTTTTCATAACAAGCTTTGGAGGAGTATTTTGAAGAGATTTTCGTAACGATTGCAGATTAAGGCTACGTGATGGGTGTCTTGCACTATTCTTCATCTTAGTTCTTTATTTGTAATTGAAAGGATGTTTCCTTTAAATTATTCAGTTTTTATTTCATTCATTATGAACTAATTCATTTTTTAGGCTTACGATGGATCCTTAAGTGAAACGATGATTTTGTAACTTTGATTTCCAGTTCAATAAGTTATTTCTCAGTTTATCTATATTAATTTGAGCGTGGATTTATGAATTGCCTGATCAACGATTCGTTGTGGACTTGTATGAACCCGAGAGATGAAATACGAGTATAGACTTAGTTAATATAGCATGTGTTCTAAAATTTTGTGTTTGACAGAATCTTGATGAATGTTAAGGTATAGATATGATTGACATCGCATGTAATCAGATAGAGAACTCAATCTTAAAATTTCTTTAATTTTAATTCACATAGAGATATAGTGAGTTAGTTGATTAATGTGTTTAACTTTGTTCTATCTAAATTGTGGATTTAAGTTAATACGATATTAGTGCATCGAGAGGTGGCTAGTACTACATTCGTGTTTTTAGTTAATAAATTGGAATAGTGAGTTGAATTAGAATAAAGGTGTGAAAATCAGAGTGAAACTTAGGGTGAAATCATAATTCTAAATCTCCATTATTTGTTTGAAATTCCAGATTTTGATATTTGTGATTGTTTTGTGATAATTTATTTATTTATTAATTTAGTTTCTATAATTTTAAATCATTGAATTGAATAGTTTAATAGAATTAGGATTAATAGGAAATTAGTAATTGTAAACTTAAATTTCTTACTAATTTGTCTCTGTGGGAACGATACTCTACTCATTACTATATTACTTGTTGACCACGTATACTTGCGTGTTGTGCGTACTATATGTGCATTCTAGAATTATATATATTAAATATTATGCAAACATGTTTCGCATGTTTAATAATATGACGCGTATTTTATAAATATATTTGCATGCGCGCTAAACAAAGTGAGACTAATAATAACAAACCCCTCAATAAAATTATATTAAGTTGTAACGTTCAAAGATATTTGGAATATCGAATGTCGCCTTCTAGCATGATAAAAACAATAGAGCATTGAATATTTAATATAAGTTAGTTGTGCACACACAAGGCGAGAATTAAATATATGAGATGTTATTTTTATTATATTTTATGGTTATAAGGAATTGAACATTACCGCTTTGTTGTGCACACACAAGAGCTGTAGTTTTCTCTTCACTAATATGGAAATAATGGGTATGACTTAACTTAAATCATTTTAGTTCGGATGTGCACACACTTGACCATTATGAGTTAAG
The DNA here is from genome assembly GCA_020205615.1 of Panax quinquefolius. Taxonomy (NCBI): domain Eukaryota; kingdom Viridiplantae; phylum Streptophyta; class Magnoliopsida; order Apiales; family Araliaceae; genus Panax; species Panax quinquefolius. Next base: position 9,342,521 of record CM035165.1, on the reverse strand, counting down.
ATGCAAAATATAAGGAGTTACATGATGATGTAATTGATAAGAGTTGTCTACCTATTTATTTATATATAGTTTGCTGTGCACACACAATGCTATATACATTTGAAATGGGATCCTTATTCTCACTAGCAAATCTTTAATTAGATATTGCCGAACTATATTCATGAGGGTAATATAGTTTAAAGAAATAGTAGGAGATACCAATATAAAGTAAGACCTAATTTATTTTGGTAATTAATTAAATGAATGTTTGTTAAAATATTATCTTTTTACATGCAGAAATTTGAAAATGTCACATTCACTAATTTAACTGCGTAGCATACTTGATGCTAACAAACTGACAGGACCGAATTACACGGACTGGTTAAGGAATCTGAGAATTGTTCTCACTGCTGGAAAGATTTTTTATGTCCTAAATTCGTCCGTACCTACAAAAGTTGCAGAGACAGCCTCTGAGGAAGAGTATGCTACTTTTAAACAGTGGCAAGATGATGCATATGTGGCTCAACGCATCATGCTCGCATCCATGAGTAACGAGCTTCAGCGTTAGCATGAAACCATAGATGCTCCTACTATGCTACTGCACCTTCAAGAGTTGTATGGTGAACAGAGTAGGACTGCTACATATGAAATATCTAAGGAGCTCTTCCGATTTTGGATGATCGAGGATGGGGAGTTGAGTCAAGATTTAGTCTTGCAGTCACTTTCGGACACCTTCTCACAATTTGATATGAATTTTCACATGAATAAGTTAGATGTCAGCTTGCCTGAATTACTTAACATGTTGAAAACTGCTGAAGGTCACTTCCCATTTAAGAAGAACCATGTTTTACTGGTGGATGATTCTTCCAAGAAAAGGAAGAGGCCCAAGGTATCTTCTGAAAAGAAGAAATCCAAGAAGGCTAAGGGAAAGGCGAAAGTGAAGGATCAAAAGAAATCTGATCTAGCTAGCAAAAGAATTTGCTTCCATTACCACAAGCAAGGTCACTAGAAGAGGAACTGCAAGGATTATCTTGCGGAATAAAAGTAGAAAAAGCATGGAGAAGCTTCGAATCCTAATCAAGGTTTGTTTATGATTTAAATTAATTTTTCTGAAAGTCAATCTTCTACTTGGGTATTGGATACCGGCTGTGGTTCTCACATATGTAATAATATGTAGGGACTGGTCAGAAGTAGAAAGCTGAGCAAGGATGAGGTCGTCCTATGAGTGGGAAATGGAGCAAAGGTTGTTGCATTAGCTGTAGGGACTTATTATTTAGCACTGCCTACATGCAAGTCCATTAGTTTAAATAATTGTTATTTTGTTTTGTCACTTATTAAAAATATTATTTCTATCTCTGTATTGGATATGGATGGTTTTAACATTATAATAAAGAACAACAGTTGTTCTATTTATAATGATAATGTTTTATATGGTGTTGGTAATTTGCGAAATAGACTTTATATACTTGACTTGAATGAAAATATACTTCAAATTGAACAAACTAAGAAAAGGAAAAGAGATGATGTTAATTATACCTATATGTGGCACTGTAGACTTGGTCATATTAATGAAACAAGATTATCTAAGTTGTATAAAGATGGGCTCCTAGAGCTATCAGATTATGAATCATATCCAACTTGTGAATCTTGTCTCATTGGAAAAATGACTAAATCTCCTTTTAGTGGAAAAAGAGAAAGAGTTACAGAGTTGTTAAGGTTGGTACACACAGATGTATGTGGACCTATGACAACGAATGCACGAGGAGGGTATTCTTATTTTATTACATTCACTAACGATCACTCAAGATTTGGATATGTGTATTTAATGAAATACAAATTTGAATCATTTGAAAAGTTCAAAGAGTTCAGAAGTGAAGTAGAGAAATAAACTGGCAAAAGTATTAAGAATCTTCGATCAGATCGAGGAGATGAATACTTAAGCAGTGAGTTTCTCAATTGTCTCAAAGAAAATGGTATATTCTCACAATTGAATCCTCAAGGGACAACACAGCTGAATGGTGTATTTGAAAGGAGAAATCGAACACTATTGGACATGGTTCGTTCCATGATGAGTTTTACCGATATTCTGGTGTCATTCTGGGGATATGCCCTAGAAGCGGCTATATATCTACTAAATAAGGTTCCCTCAAAATCTGTCCCTAAGACTCCATATGAGATGTGGACAGGGAGGAAGCCTAATCTTAAGCATGTTAAGATTTGGGGATATCCAGCTTATGTGAAAAGGTTTCAGAATGATAAGCTTGGGACAAGTTCTGATAAATGTACTTTTGTGGGATATCCTAAAGAAAGTTTAGGAAATTATTTCTACAATCCTACTGAACAAAAGGTGTTTGTTGCAAAACATGTTACCTTCTTGGAAAAGGAGTTTATCCTTGAAGGGGTTAGTGGAAGGAAAATTGATCTTGAAGAAATTCAAGAACCACTAACCACTACATATCAAATGGATGAACCCGTCCAAGTAGAGATTCCTTCTGTACCACACCATATTCGTAAATCTGGAAGAGTACCAAAGATACCTGATAGGTATGGACTTGTCATAGAGGATGACGATGAGGTACGCATCATAGATGATTATCCATTGAATTACGAACAGGCTATGAGTAGTAAAGACTCAAAGAAGTGGCAAGAAGCCATGAAATTCGAGATGAACTCCATGTATGAGAACCAAGTATGGACTTTGGTTTCACCACCTGAAGGCATTAAGCCTATTATGCGTAAATGGGTCTTTAAAAGAAAGACTGGAGCAGACGACAAGGTAGAGACCTATAAGGCCCGACTGGTCGCAAAAGGTTTCAAACAAAGACAAGGAGTTGACTATAACGAAACCTTCTCACCAATAGCAATGCTCAAGTCCATTCAGATTTTGCTTGCGATTGCAGCTTACCATAACTACAAAATTTGGCAGATGGACGTGAAAATGACCTTCCTCAATGGGAATCTTGAGGAGGATGTGTATATGACACAGCCAGAGGGATTTGTTTCAAAGGTTGGAACAAATCAAGTATGTAAGCTACAACGATCCATTTATGGATTGAAGCAAGCTTCTCGTAGGTGGAACATCCGTTTTGATGAGATAATCAAAGAGTTTGATTTTATCAAAAATGAGGATGAACCATATGTGTATAAGAAGGTTAGTGGGAGCGCTGTTTCATTCCTCGTATTATATGTTGATGATATATTACTGATAGGGAATGGTATTCCTATGCTATAATCAATTAAAATCTGGTTATCTAAACACTTCTCCATGAAGGACTTGGGAGAAGCATCCTATATTTTGGGGATAAAGATCTATAGAGATAGATCTAAAAGGATGCTTGGCTTGTCCCAAGGAACGTACATTGACTCGATGCTAAAGAGGTTTAGCATGGAAGATTCCAAAAGAGGTCTCATGCCGATGATCCATGGAATACATCTCTCCAAGAAACAGGCCCCAAAGACACCTGTGGAGAGAGACCGTATGAGTAAGATTCCTTATGCTTCAGCAATAGGATCTATCATGTACGGTATGATATGTACTAGACCAGATATCGCTCATGAACTTAGTGTAACAAGCAAATATCAGTCAAATCCAGGAGAAGAACACTGGAAGGCAGTGAAAAATATCCTAAAATACTTAAGAAGAACTAAGGATGTACTTCATGTCTATGGTGGGTCTGAATTAAAACTAGAGGGCTTCACAGACTCAAGTTTTTAAACGGACCAAGATGACAGTAAATCCATTTTGGGGTATGTGTTTACCTTGAATGGTGGCACAGTGAGTTGGAAGAGTTCCAAACAGCAAACAGTTACAGAGGCAGAGTACACAACTGCAAGTGAAGCTGCAATGGAAGTTGTTTGGATGAAGAAGTTCATTACAAAACTTGGTGTGGTTCCTAGCATTATAGGACCAGTACCTTTATTCTGTGACAACACCAAAGCTGTTGCGCAGGCTAAGGAACCCATGTCTCATCAGAAATTCAAACACGTGTTACGGTGGTTTCATTTGATCAGAGAGATCATTGAAAAAGGAGACGTCACCCTTGAGCGTGTGGACTCTCAAGACAATATTGCATATCCATTTACTAAAGCGTTAACACAACAACAGTTCGATCGTCACTTAGAGAAGATGGGTATGAGATATCACGACGATTGACTTTAGTGCAAGTGGGAGATTGAAAGTAGTATGCATACAAGACAATCATGTATGATGATAAAGCATATACTTTGTAATCAATCTTATTTATTTATTAATAAAAGAATTATTTATTAAAGGCATTTATTATCTACATGGTGCTGTTTTAATAATATGTGATAAACCCATAGTTTTAAGCAATGCTTTTATAATCATGATGAGATCATGCTAATGAGATCTAAATTCTTAGATAGCTTATACTAAAATGTTCCCAATCAATGGATTACTAAAAAGGGGATCAGTGAATCTGGATAGATTTGTACATACGTTGCTTGCTCATTGGATGAAGATGATTGATCTCATGATCATTTGTGTGGAGACACTAAAGAAAGTATGTAGGTGCTTATTAGAGAATAAGTTCTCTGAACGTGACTCGCTAAGGAATACCTAATGGAGTTTTACTTGCCTGTCAATATGAATTCCTGTAATGATAGTAGTACAAATGATCCATAGACTTGAGATCATCATAGTATCTTATATATGAATTACACTTTTACTTATTCCTTAAGACTCTTAGAGTATATCAAAGGGTATACTTGGGTGTAATAAAGAATCTACCACTTCTAGTAAATGAAGAGAAATGTCTTATGTGATTCGATAAATGACAACCCAGGAATCCTTGGCCAAGGTGGAATGAAATTAGAAAATAGTTTCTAATTTGCATTCATTAGGAGTTGTGCATTTAGGAATCGAAATACATATAATTAAATAAAATATGACTTGACAGTAATTCCATGTCTTATATTTAATTGGGACATTGTATGGTGGAAGGATTGAATTGTACAGTAACTATTAACTCAAAAGTTGTTTTATGATTAATGTTGAAATCTATATTATCTGGAAAGACGTTGATCGCTAGAGAGGCTTCTCCCTATTGTAGAATAAATATTATTTATTTAAATAAATTTATCGTTTAATTTATTTATTTAAATAAGATTAAAATTGTTCTAATTGATTTATTCACAGCCTATTTAATATTGAGAACCTAAAGGGTCACACCGTAAAAGGAAGAATATTTATTTAAGAAGTTAATGACATAATCGTAATGATATGTTAAGTATATTTAATTTAATCTATGGTGATAGAATAAATTAAATAGCTTAATATTTATTAAATATAAATTAATAAGAGAGTCTTATTAATATTATTACAATTATTATTATTTTAATTTCTAAAAGAGTTTAGGAATTAATTTAATATAAGTACTCTCATTTATTCCTAATAGGATTAGGAGGGAAAATTAGTTAAAGGAGTTTAATTAATTATCCCTAATAAGATTAGGGAGCCCGTTTAATTAAAAGAGTTTAATTAAATAAATAAAACCTTATTTTAATTAAATAGGTTTACCTGATATCTTTGTAAGAGGAGTCTTATATCAGATATCAGATATATGTAATTTCAAGTTGTTGGAGAGTACGCCCCTTTTTCTATAGAGATATGAAAAACTAGAGTTTGTGTCAATAAACCCTTCTTCTTGAAAATTGTTCTTCCTTGGCGGATCACCTCTAGAGGCCATACACTTGGGTGGCTAACATTGATCAAAAGAAGGAATCTACCCGGAGATTCAAGGAGATAGCGGAGAAGTAGGAGGTGAACTCGTACCTATGGAAGCTCGTATCTACAAGGGTATGATTCAATAACTTCTTGTTCTTCGTTTTAATTAATAATATGCATAAAGGATGATCCGGGTAATTGGTTTGTGAAATTTTTTAAAATATGATTTTATTTTGCTTCCGCTATTTTTTGTAATTTGATTGCTACTTTGATTTTCACAAAACCTTATATATAGAATCTAGACCGAAAGAAATGCTAGGATTTTTTCATATACTTCCATCCCTGCTCGGATTCTCATTCGTGATATTATTCATTTGATAAAGTGTGGGCTTCATTCTAATGCTAAATTTCAAAAAATTAAGTCTAGACTATGTTATAGATCTTTAGTGATGTAACTGTACTCGTCCTGGGATTGCTTATGGTCTGCTATATGCTTCTAGTGACTACAAAGCTCGGTTCAAAACTGGTCTAGTTTTATGTGGCGAATCCTAAGGGTTGCTGCTGTTGTGGTTGGGTTTTAGCTTTGCACAAGTTGGATGGTGCTTCTTTATTCGATTCTTGTTGCTCTCGAGCTTAGTTGGAATTTATTACAACTATTATACGACACCCCTTTTATTGCCTTGATGAAATTTGGGGTGATTAGATTGATAGACGAGCATCGTTGGATTAGGCGAGCACCACCTGCAGATTTGGGGGACGAAACACCAGAATAACCCGATATTTTCTACATAATTAAATAAGAAATTTTGTGTATAATTTTTTTTTTAATTTTAAAGGTGGGAATATGTATAAGTCAAAGCATATGTATTTATGTGATAAATAAAAATATATTTATTACCTGAATAATTACAAATAATTTTATTTTAGAATTATTGATCATTATAAAGTATATTCTTATAATAATTAATTTCATAGTAGAAATGATTTTATTATTTATTTTCCATGAAAATAGATTTATATACAATTTAAATAATATATGAAATGATTATAGAATTATTATAATAATTATTTTGTTATATGAATTTATTTGATTAATTAAGTTACTTATTATAACTTAATTAATAATGGTATATATATGTAAGATAAATCAGGATATGGAATTCAAACCCTAATTACGGATTTGGAATAAGGAAAGAGAATATTAATATAATATTATTTATATTTTAGTGCTATAAATATGTATTGTAAGTATAGACTGATAATGGTTGGTCAATTATGGTGTAAAAGTAAAACCTTAGTATTATTTTTATAAAACCTAATTCAAAAAGTCAAATATGACTTTAAGAATTTGTTAAGTCGTTATGTAGTCATGTTAAGGTTAATAATGTCAGGTATTATACTTAATTAGGGAAACTCCTAATTATTAGAAACCCTAAATTCTAAAATTAGAAACCCTAATTGTTAATTGGAAATCCTAATTATCAAATTGTAAGCCCTAATTACTAAATTAGTAATCTTAATTATGACTTGTGAAGCCTAAATCTAATTTTCATGGGCTATGTAATTAGAAAATTAAACACAATTAGGAAACCCTAATTTTCAAAAATTAGAAAGTTAAATTTTTATTTTTTTTAAAAACCCTAAATTGAAATCCTAGAAAACTAAATTTTTGAAACCCTAAGGGTTTGCTAAGTTACAAAATTGCCATTAAAATCAAAAGCCAAATGACAAAAATACCCTTTTATGCATTATTAAAGCTAATTGTGGATTTTGCCAAGTCTGAGAGTTGATGACTAACTCTTGACTTTCCTATGTGACCAATAAACACCAGCAATCAGTCATTCACTCAGCCAATACATTGCATCTACATAATATATATATAGATTATGAGAGAGAGAAAAGTCCATTATTAGCTCATTCATTCTCAAACACCCAACCAAACTCTCTCAAGCTCAAACCCATGAAATTCCATTGCTAGATCAGTTACAAAACAAGCCCCACTAATACTCATAACATATCAGTAGCCTAAAATCAAGAGTTTGTTCATAAAGGTATAAAACCTAAACCTAAAATCTGATCCTTGATCCTCTGTTAGATGTTAGATTTTTAGGTTAAAACATGTTTTATATGTAGTGTATATTGATGATTTGGATTGATAGATGTTAGATCTATAACATCTATAGGCTCGGATTTGAAGTTTTTCAAAATCTGGAAAATATTTTTTTTGTTGTCTGACAATGAATGTCAGACCTCATATCTCAGTGATTGTTAATAAGTTTTGTGTTTTGAAAGTTTGTAGTTGTAGTATGCTATGAGATTTTTGATCTGAAACTTGAATCAAGCCCAGATCATTAACAGATTAAAAGTTATGGCTGGTCAAACCTAGTTGCCCGATCATGACTTTCGAAATCTGGAAAACCCAGATCGTGCCCAAGAACGCCTGGCAAGAAGTTCATGGGCTCGGATCTGATAGTGGGTTGATGATCTGTGTTTTTCTTTGTATCAAAGTTATAGAATAGTAGTTATACTACATATTCATGCTTTTAGGTTACTGATATTACAAACATATTGGATTTGGAGGATGGTCAAACCCAGCAGAAACTTCACGGATTGTGTTTTCCGGGTAACCCAGAAAACTCAAGGTTGTGGCTTCTGACATGGTTTGACCGGGCAAGATCTGGCGATTTTGTTGTTCTCATAGTGATTTTATGTAATGGATCTCTTCATTTATGTGTTTTCTACAAACTGCAACACTTATATCACAAAATCATCACATGTATTGCAAGTTGTGGAACCCCAAAAGTGGCAACTCGAATTATTCTTCATTTCTGGGTAACCCAGAAATGAAGAACAACTTTGACAGCTACTTTGCATGCTTAGATTTCCTTTGTGTTATGTAATTTGGCCATGTTTATTGTTGGTTCATGTAGTCTTACACTAGTACTACAAGATCTGATCAATGGCTAACCCAAAAACACATTGCACACTGATTTATTGATGGTCAAACATGGTCACTCATAACTGGCGTATGAATGTTCTTGAGCCTCAAGAACAGCTAAGGCGACACTGTTGCTAAAGGCTGTCCCGACATATTTAATAATTTTATTTAATTTAATTTCCAAAAAATCATTTAAAAATAGATATTAATTATTAAAAATTCCAAAAATAATTTTAAAAATAATTTGAAATTATAAAAATTAACTTTTAATAATTTGACATATTTTTCATAAATATTAATTTGCAGTAAGTTTTGATGTTCAGTCGGTCTCTCGCGCGGGCGTGCGCTCTCAAGGCTATTCATTCTCATGGTACTATGACTTGCGATGGGTTTCATGGTGCTGGTTGGGTACTTCATGGTGACGCGCGCTCTTAAAAAATTATTCTGCTTACTTGCCTTGGTAGAAGGCGACTTGCAATCTGCAGATCCTGGTTCTTATTCTGATTCTGTCATGCTACTGCTGCTGCTACTTATTCATTCATGCTTAATCTCCTTCCATGCTTGGTCTCCTTGCTCCATTGTACCTTCATGCCATGCATATCCCGCTTTTGCCTCGCCTTCACGCATTCATTAGCCTCGTGCCCTATAACACTACCAAATTAGGCTGATTCTTGCACTTATTCACCAAAAGGAGTTTTAAGTATGCGAAATGCAAATTAACAAGAAATGCAGCTAAAACATACTAAAATGTACTTGAGATGGGCATAATTCGCATGAATTGGTACTCCATAAGTAGGTGTAAAACCCACTTATCAAATACCTCCAAACTTGAACCGTTGCTTGCCCTCAAGAAATGCATACAATGAACAATGAAAAATGCAGCTATATTACTATGCAACTAAATTATGATGCAATTAATCTCACATTGCCCCAATTATCATAGAAATTCAGTCCAATTTGCCTCAGCGATTTTTTTTTCTAGATTCAAGAATACAAATTCAAATCAACTGCAGGCATAATGTCATACACTCACATAATTCACAAATGCTATAGAGATGCTGTGTGTGTGTGTGTTGTGTTCGCCAAAACTTGATTTAGGCACAGAATATTCATGCTATATTGCTCAAAACAGAAAATTATAGTTTAAATCAAGACTTATGTATATATATATGCAACCAAGACTATTCCAACATCTTAAAATAAACTAAGGTTCAACACTGGGCTTAACTGCTTTATTCTACTCATGAGGGCGACTTTCGCACTTTCCCGCGGTGTTTATTGCTATTTTTCTTTTTCTTTTTCTTTTTCACATGACTGTGTAATGTCTTATCCCATTAGGCACACTGCTACCCCTTAGCGAGCTTTCAACCAACGACTCCTTGACCATGAAAGACATTAGGGCGCTAGGTGTAGAGACAATCCCCTCAAGCGTACTTACTCAAGTAGCCAGGGCCCCGAAATAAGACTAGCCACGTTATTGTTATTCTTCTTCTTCTTTTTTCTTTTTTTTATACACAGATACCCATATTTTCCCAAAGTTTAACAATCAATGTTTTCTACAGTCTATACTTACTTTTCACATATTTCCCTTTTTAAAACTACATTTTTCTATCGAGCACTACGACACATGCTTCTTATACCTACAAGTGATTGTGAACACATTTGTGCAAACCGATAGCATTTAAACAGCATTATGAATTTCATTATGTCAAACATTATATCTCAGCTCAAATTATCCAATATACTCAAAAATCATTTTAAAACTTCACTATCACCATTGGCTAGACAACAATTTCTATATGACAAGAACGGTGAGAAATGCAACCTAAACATGAACGTGCTAATATATATGTAAAAATAAACTATATGATGCAAAAATTTAAACTAAACATGCAAGAACTAAAAATTTAACTAATCATGCTAAAACTAAAAAAAATAAAAAAAATAACACAAATCATGCAAAACTACATGCACTACACCCCAATACCCCCAAACTTAAAATATTCGATGTCCCATTGAATGAAGGTAAAGGGTACGAAAAACTCACCTAATTATCGGTGGTGCCACCCTCCTCGGGTGGTGAATCTGGTGGAGGATATGGTGTTGCGGTTCCGAACTGAGGCCATTCTAGTGTTGTTCCTTGTTGTGCAAAAGCTTCGGCCAAGGCCCTTGTGAGTCCCGTCGCAAATGTCCCCAAATTATCGTACATGGCATCGACTTTGCGCTCCAACCTTCAGAGCTGGCGATCGCCATGGGTGGCACGTGTATACGTGGATGGGCACGCCTCATCTGTTTGCGGGGGCTTCTATTCTGGCTCTGGAAAAGTGGGGTGAATGATGAATCCTAATCCGCGTGGGTGTGGTACACCTCCTGCCCAGTCCTCAAAATTTTCAATTGTGGCATGCGCTATGTCCTGGCTTGGGTATTACATTTGCTCGTTACCCTAGTTGCATCCCTGATTAGTACAAAGCATGGCAACCACGGATGCATGTGGAATGCTCCCAATGGTTCCTCACCGTAGATAGCGCAACATATTCTGATGGATGAGATGGCCAACGTCAATGTATTTCCCGGTGATTATGCCCCATAGAATAATTGCTCTCTCGGCTGTGATTTCATGCTGATGAGAGGAAGGCATGAGCTTGGCACATATGAATAGGTTCCATGCCTTTGCATAGCGGTTCATGGCTGCGGCCGGGAATATACGAGGCTATGTCGTGCCAACTTTATATGTCCATTTCGTACCCGGCACATAACTCTCAAATAATCAACTCCATATCGGTCTCCAAATGAGCACCGGTGACCCAATTAGCAGCCCCCACTAGCGGTGCATCAGTAATTTTGAAAATTAATCGGATGGCACGGGGTCTGTAATTTACCTCGATACCACGAACCAGATATATACCGCTCGTAGTGACCTTGGCATTGGCATAGAACTCGTGGACTATGCTCATAGGAATGGGCGTTGGAGTAGCAGTCAGTTCACCCCAGCCTCTCTCTCGAATCATGGCGCACAACTGGCCATCCTTCCCTTCCGACTTGAATCCGTGCTCCTTGACGAACGTCTTTGCCACAATACGATAATACTCTTGCTGGGCTTCTAAGCTGAGAAACTTGGTGTGATCCACAACATCCGCCTCTTGACTGCCTGAAGAAGATGAAGAAGACGACACAATAGAACGTGCGCGCTTAGGCCCCATTTGCAGTTGATGAAGATTGCACAGATTATTGATTATATGATTGAGAATGAAGAAGAAATAGTGCTTCTCTTGTTCTCAATTTTGTTTATTCCCAACCAAAGGAGAAACCCTAGCTTTATATTGCACTTGGAAAAGTTGAGGAGATATGGACTTTGAACGTGGAGAGAATCGTGGCTATGTGATTGAGAGATGTACGGCTTCCCTTTGTAACTGATAGATAGAGAGAGACGTGGGTTATGGAGAGTGAGAGAATCGTGCGTCTGTTTTGATTTCAAATGAGACTCCCACTTAGCTCCAACACGTTTTTAAAACATTTGAGTCTGTCTCAGTCCGGTGTCGCGCGCGGCCGCGCGCGTTTGTACTGGGCTAGGCGCTCGAGCGCTAGACTTGCAGAATGTATTTTTTTCCTAATTGACTTAATGCGCGGGCGCGCGAGTTTGTACTTCATAGGCTGCGCAGCCGCGCGATCCTAATATCTGCAATGTTGAAGTTCTATTCCACTATGCCTATCCGTGATGCTGTCCAATGATGGTTCCTGTATAGACATTAATACACATTGTTAAGGAATGAAATAGTGGCCACATAATGCTAACATCTTGCAAATATTCGCAACGCAATTCTTGTTACACACTTAAGCGTGAAAATCTAATATCTTATTAAAAATGAATTCGAGATAACTACTGAAATAATCCAAAATGTATAACTAAAAAGTCAAAGAAGGTAGAAATAATGGGTTGCCTCCCATCCAGCGCTAAGTTATAGTCAATTAGCTTGACTATCTCTGACTATCATGTCGAAGGAAGAATGGAGGTGACTTTCTGCTTGTCCACCTCACCCCGAAATTTAAGGACTTCAACTTTCATCAATGGCTCTACCTTCAACTCTGACTTTTTGCCCATTACACACCTTAACGGTTCATCATTCCCCTGTTTCTGTACCTTATCCTTTAGGCCCCGATCCACCAAGTCAACCAAGAAGCATTCTTCTTCATCCGTTGGGAACTTTATTGCCTTAAAGACATTGAAGGTGACCTCCTGATCATGTACACGCATAGTGAGTTCCCCTTTTTGCACATCTATCGAAGCTCTGCCTGTGGCTAAGAATGGTCTCCCCAATATAATGGGTATACTTTTATCTTCCTCATAATCCAAAATGATGAAGTCAGCCGGAAAGATAAATTTGTCCACCTTCACCAAAACATCTTCGACAAGTCCCCATGGATATGTGATGGATATGTCAGCTAACTGTAAATCAATGTTTGTCAGTTTTGGAGCCGGAAATCCCAACTGATTGAATACTGACAGAGGCATCAAATTTATGCTCCGCCCCCAGATCACACAAACATTTTTCAAAATTCAATTTCTCGATTGTGCACGGGATTGTGAAACTGCCCGGATCCTTCAACTTCGAGGGTAATTTCTGCTGAAGTACTGCACTGCATTCTTTTGTCAAGGCGACTGTCTCAAATTCATCTAATCTTCTTTTCCTTCATAGTATACCTTTCATAAACTTTGCATAGCTTGGCATTTGTTCTAATGCCTCTGCGAAAGGTATATTGATTTGCAGCTTTTTGAATACCTCCAGAAACTTGTTGAATTGCTTATCTTCCCTTTTCTTATTTAATCTCTGCGGATATGGAACTTGAATATGAATTGGTGGTACTGAACTCTTAAGCTTCTCCTCTGAACTTGCTTTATTTGCCTTTTACTGCTGAACCTCAAACTTTTCCAAACTTTCTTTCTCAGTAGCTGGTTCCTCTGCCTCGCGCGACTGCGCGTCCTCCTCAGTGCAAAGTCGCGCGGGCACGCGACTTGCAGTGTCTGCAATATTCTTCCCAGATCTTAATGTGATTGCTTGATACTTTTCATTCCCTTCTCTTCTTGGATTCGTCTCTGTATTACTTGGAAATGAACCTTGGGGCCTGTTAGTAAGCATGTTCGCCATCTGCCCCATTTGAGTTTCCAGATTCTTAATAGCCACTGCTTGGCTTTTGATCATAACTTCTGTGTTTGCCATGTATTTCATCATCATCTCCTCCATTTCTTATTTCTTTTCTTGCTGAGGAGTAGCTGGAGTATGATGATGATGTTGTTGTTGTTGTTGTTGAGAAAATCCTGGCAAAAAAGGTGGTCTAGGATTAAACTGTGGATGCGCTGGTTGTGACTGAAACTGATTATTTGATTGAAACAGAGTTTGTTGATTCCCTTGGTTATTCGACCAACTCAAATTTGGATGATTTCGGTTGTTGGGGTGGTATTTGTTCTAAAATTGACCTTGGTCTTTTCTGTAGTTATTCACATACTGCACTGATTCTGAGCTGATAGCACATTGATATGTTGAGTGTGTCCCCGCACAAATCTCATATACGAAGGCAACCATCTTTGTTTTACCTTCTGCTAAAGTATCTATCTTCTTTGCCATGGCTGCCATCTGTGCCGACAACTGTGTGATAGCATCCACCTCCAACATACCTGCAACTTTGGGTTGTGGCATTCGAGATGTAGGATTCTGAAAATCATTCGATGCCATTGTCTCGATAAGGTTATAGGCTTCCTCATAGTTTTTTGCCCATAATGCCCCTCCTGCAGCTGCATCTACAATCGGTCTCGACTGCCATCCCAATCCATTATAAAACGTGTTGATCACCATCCAATCTGGCATACCGTGATGTGGACACTTCCTCAACATTTCTGTGTACCTCTCCCATGCTTCATATAAAGACTCGCCTTGTTGTTGCTCAAACTGAGAGAAAGTTGTCCTCATCTTTGCGGTCTTAGCCATTGGGAAGAACTTGGCTAAGAATTTCTGTGCTAAGTCCTCCCACGTAGTTATAGATCCTGCTGGCAAAGAATGAAGCCAACTTTTTGATGTATCCCTTAATGAGAATGGAAACAACCTTAGTCTAATAGCATCCTCCGTCACACCGTTGTATCTGAATGTATCACAAATGTGACACCCCCAAATCCGGGTACTTCAATTCCACGGGATTTGGTGTTCACTGTACAAATATCATCTATCTATCTACCCATAAAAATATAAGCCATGCAATAGATAGAATAAAAACCTTCCCCTTAAGGGTTACAACATCTGAATAATAATAATACAATCCTAGGTTAAACTAATCGTAAACATCTGTGCGGAATCATAAACAAATAAGTCTTAACAACATCATTAAATCAAGTCTTAAACAAAATACATCATCATATAAACAACAAGTCTTCATCACTTGCTAACTTTGCCCTTGCCTTTACTAGTGGAAGGTTCATCAATTATTTTGTTCTTAACTGCAATGTTATTATTAAGCAAGAGTGAGCAGGATTGCCCACAAGTATAACAATATAATAATGAATAACAACATGCGAGAGAAATAATAACTTTTGAAATAAAAGCTCAACTTCTGAATCAAGAATGAATAACAAGAATCAATAGATTTCTGAGGGTCATAAGACCTCGAACTATGTCCTAGGTTATCAAGGGTTATACTTCAAACCTTTACTTGATCGTAAGACTATGGACCTTCTACTCGTACTTAGGGGATCAAA
Organism: Panax quinquefolius; assembly: GCA_020205615.1. Classification (NCBI taxonomy): domain Eukaryota; kingdom Viridiplantae; phylum Streptophyta; class Magnoliopsida; order Apiales; family Araliaceae; genus Panax; species Panax quinquefolius. The sequence goes on along the minus strand of CM035165.1, from coordinate 9,327,176 downwards.
GACTTAGTACCATCACATGCACAATATCTTAACGCTTACGCGATAAGTAAATCCCTTTGCGAGGGTTGTTCATCTCGATTTGACATTCAAGTCCGCACCAAAGGAAGTTTGGTTTGGATAATTCATCAAGGGTTCGAAATTTAGAACATTTCATCAACTATGGACTAGTCGAATAAATAAGGGTTCCCTAGTCTAATAAGGTTCAATAATAATGATATTCAAATTGAATAATAATCTCAAGAGGTATACAATAGGAAAATTATTGTATAACTGAATCATGCTTTGAAAAGATAATCAATCTTTAGTATAACATTTGAACTTGAATAATAGTAATAATAATTTACTCGAGGTAAATAATAAACTTGAACAATAATGACAAGTAGGGTTAGGAAACTTGCCTCGTGCGTAGATTACACTTTAACTAAGCACGTTCTTTGAATTTAATCCTACATACCATTCACAATACCAGCTAATTATAACTTAACTAATCATCAATGATCATTCTTTTGTCTAAACTTTGGTTATGACTATACTTAGTCAAATTATCACATTTACTGTCACATAAAATCACTTCATGAATAATAATTTAATTATGTGTTCCATAACTCAATCTACATGTAATTATGTTATTTACATATTAAACATCTATTTTATCATCACATTATACTTCTAACATGTTTACATGTTCATTACATTAAGTTACTAACACATTGCTAGACTTAATCATTTTTAAAAATTCCATTTCTGAACTTTTTGGAGAGTGGAAGTATTTTGGCCATTTCATATATTGGTCTGGTCTTGCTTATTGTTACGATGATGGCGATCTTAATTTGGACTCTTGGTATTTGTGGCACCGTGGCGTTGTGGTTTCGAAACTTAAGCATAAGCATAAGGGAAATAAACACGAAGTGGCGGCGTATGGCGCGGCGAAAGCTGATACTGCGCAATTTGCGAAAATTACAGAACATAGCCCAAAAACTCCAATTAAATTACTACTACATGAAATTAATCATACCCACATGTTATAATTCATGCATAAACATAACCCAACATTTATAGAATGGTTTTAACCCATTGAAACATATAATCACAGAACTAAAATATGTGAATTTCACTGACTTTGATGTTCTTGAAGGTTTTGAAAATAAAACACGAAAATTGACACTACGGATTCGTCATAACACTGAATCCGTTCGTTTAAAATTTGGTCTCTTCGTATCAACATGTATAATAATATACGAGTGTAAAATTTAGGGATAATATATGATCAACACATGAAATAACACGTACAAGGCCATAAGGCCAAAACCCATACTCTATAATTTTGTAGAAATCATATACTACGTATTTTCATGAAACTGATGTTATGGTTTACAATATATATAATTAAATATGATTTGACAACATCTTAACCTATATATACACATAAGCCTTACAATTTCCCATCATAGAGACTTTACAGAAAACTGTGAAAGCCATTTTTGTAAAACTCAAACAACGTAAAATAGAAATTAGGTTTGGAGAAATTACCCAGAGTATAATTTAGAAGAGATTATCACAGATGACTCTTTCAGAACAACTTGTTGATTACACACTCCCAATATTTATAAATCTCATAATTTTATCTGACAATTTCTCAAACTCTTTCTCCCTCTCTCTTTTTTCAGACTTAGAAAATGAATAGAAAAAGGGTACGTATAATAAAGGAAAAGAGAAGCGCAAGCATCTTTGGTCGGGATTAACTTGATCGTGGGTAATCGCTAGTAACTCCCACTAAGGCCATGTTTGGCTAGGCTTAATAGATTTAAAAACCATTTAATTTAATAAAGCTTTATCATATAGTTTAATTAATGTCACACTCCTTATAAAATAAATCAAATATTTAATTTAATTTACTTTAAATAAAATATAATAATTTCTCATAAAAAAATAATGTCAAATTATTAACTCTCTAATTAATAATTAAATTAAATAAAAATGCCAATAAGCTTATTAAATATTTCTTTTAATACAATAAGCTCACATAATCACATACTTCGATAATAAAAATTCTCCACATAATTTAATAAATGTAATACATATAATTAAATTAATCTACCACAATTGAATCAATTAATTATTTAATCTAATAATTAAATCATCGAAAATATTTATTTAATCCAATAAATATTAAAATTAATTTACAAAATTCTCGTTCGTCACATCTTTCCCCCCTTAAAAGGATTCTGTCCCCAGAATCACGACTCAATAAATTCGACAGATTACATTCTCCCCCTTACAAAGATTATGTCCCAGAATCGCTACACATAATTAAGTAAATAAATGAGGGTAGTTCTTCATCATATTGTCTTCGAGTTCCCACGTAGCTTCTTCAGCGTTGTGGTTCCTCCAAATTACCTTAACAGAAGGTATTACTTTATTTCAGAGAACTTGTTCTTTTCTGTCGACAATTTGAACAGGAATTTCTTCGTAAGATAAGTCTTCTTCAAAATGCAGGGGTTCGTATTCAATTACATGCTTGTAATCAGCTTTGTAGGGTCGTAACACAGAAACATGGAAGACGTTATGGACATTCTCGAGTGATGGAGGTAAAGCTACCTCATACGCGACTTCTCCGATTCTTCGAAGTACTTCAAAGGGTCCAATGAATCTTGGGCTCAATTTCCCTTTTTTTCCGATCCTGATCTTCCCTTTCCAGGGAGAAACCTTCAAGAAAACATAACTACCTGATTCAAACTCGATATTTTTACGATGTGGATCAGCGTATTTCTTCTGTCGATCTTGAGCTGCTACCAGTCCTGCAAGGATAACTTTGACTTTTTCTGCTGTCTGTTGTACCAATTCTGGCCCTAGCAATTATCTTTCGCCAACTTCATCCCAATAAAGTGGAGTTCTGCACTTTCTGCCGTATAACGCTTCGTATGGCGGCATGCCTATACTAGCGTAGTAACTGTTGTTGTAGCCGAACTCTACTAACGGTAGGTGATCATCCCAATTTCCTTTAAAGTCCATCACACAGTCTCTTAGCATATCTTCTAATGTCTGAATCGTTCTCTCACGCTGTCCATCTGTTTGAGGGTGGTATGATGTACTCATTCGCAATTGCGTTCCCATACATTTCTGTAGACGTTTCAAGAAATTCGATGTAAAGCGCGTATCTCTATCAGAAAAAATTGACACCGGAACTCCGTGCCTCGAAATAATTTCTTTTACATATAGCCTCGCCAACTGATCTAAGTTGAATCTGATTTTGATCGGAAGGAAGTATGCGAATTTCGTCAGTCGATCAACGATAACCCATACTGTGTCGTAGCCTTTTTGAGTCATCGGAAGGCCAACCATGAAGTCCATTGTAATATGTTCCCATTTCCATTCTGGGATCTCTAACGGTTGTAGCAATCCACTCGGTCTCTAATGTTCTGCCTTCACTTTCTGACAGGTTAGGCACTTGGCAACACATTCTGCAACATCACGTTTTAAATTCGGCCACCGGAAATGTTGTCAAAGATCTTGATACATCTTGGTACTACCAGGGTGAATCGAATATCGTGAACTATGAGCCTCGCTCAAAATATCTTCCTTAATCTCTTGTACTGGCGGTACCCAAATTATACTCTCAAATCTCAGTATTCCTTCCTTATCCATCTTAAATCTCGGATCAGTTCCTTCAGATATCTTCTTTGTCACCTTTTTACATTCTTCGTCCTGGTTGAGCCTCCTTAACTTTATCCGGTAGAGAGTTGTGCAGTTGCATCCGAAATAGCTTCTCATCAATTTCCACAGGATACTTCACCTCTAACTCCAGTTTCTCCATTTCTGAAATTAGCTCCTCCTGAGCAGTTAACATCATCAATTTCTCACGACCCTTTCTACTTAAGGCGTCGGCAACCACATTTGCTTTACCCGGATGGTATAAAATCTCACAGTCGTAATCCTTAAATAATTCCAACCATCTTCTTTGACCCCTAATCAAATCCTTCTGCGTAAAAATATATTTCAGACTCTTGTGGTCCGTATATATTTCACACTTCTCCCCGTAGAGATAGTGCCTCCAAATTTTTAAAGCAAAAATAACTGCAGCTAACTCCAAATCATGGGTCGGGTATCCCTTCTCGTAATCCTTCAACTGTCGTGATGCATACGCAATGACTCTGCCATTTTGCATAAGCATACAACCAAGTCCTTTATGCGACGCATCGCTAAAAATAACAAAATTTCATGTATCATCCGGAAGGGATAACACAGGTGCCGTACTTAATCTCTTCTTCAATTCTTGAAAGCTCTCCTCACACTTCTCCGTTCAAATAAATTTCACAGCTTTACGAGTTAAATTCGTTAACGGAGTTGCTATCTTGGAAAAGTCTTGTATGAATCTTCTATAATATCCTGCTAATCCAAGAAAACTTCTTACTTCTGACGGTGTTCTCGGCTGATCCCAGTTAATCACGACTTCTACTTTGGATGGATCTACCGAAATTCCGTTTTTATCGATCACGTGCCCAAGAAATTGCACTCGTTCAATCCAAAATTCTCATTTCGAAAACTTGGCATACAACTTTTCCCTTCTCAATACTTCCAATGTTAATCTCAAATGCTCTTCATGTTCTTCCTTGGTTTTCGAATAAACCAAAATGTCGTCCATAAATACCACTACGAACTTCTCCAAAAACGGCTTGAACACACCATTCATTAGTCCCATAAATGCTGCAGGAGCATTCGTTAGACCAAATGACATTACAAAAAATTCGTAGTGGTTGAATGTACTTCTTGTCCAGTAATTCTTGTAGTTGTACCATTAGTTCTTTCATCTCTACTGGTGCCATTCGGTATGGTGCCTTCGATATTGGAGCGATTAATGGCGCCAAATCGATGTAAGTCTACCTCTCTATCTGGTGGAAGTCTTGGCAAATCGTCTGGAAATACGTCGACGAAGTCCCTCACAATCAGTATCTCTTCTACCTTCGGATTCTCTTTTCGATTGTCGACTATGTAAGCTAAGTATCCTACACAGCCTTGTCTTAATAACTTCCTGGCCTACATCATCATCAGACAACTCACTTGTCTAGGCGACTTGCTACCATAAAACACAACCTTTGATGGAGTCATAAGGTTAATACACTTCTTTTGGCAATCAATTACAGCTCCGTAATTAAATAACCAGTCCATTCCCAATATAACGTCGAATTCCCCAAGTCGAATAGGGATAAGATCTACATTCATGATATTACCCTTAATATCCACTCTATAGTTCTTATACACGTACTTAACAGCGATTATCTCTCTATTCGCAATTTCTATGTTCATGGGATATTCCAACTCATCCTTAAGTAAATCTAAACTATTAGCAAAGTCATCGGATATAAAGGAACAAGTAGCACCCGAATCAAATAAAACATAAGCATTAATTTCATTGATCGGAATGATACCTACCACCACATCACGAGACTGAATTGCATCCTGCACCGTCATATTGAAAGTCCGGGCGGTCGGTCGGTTTGTTGCGATTCATTCGGTGATGGTTAAGGCATTTCCATTGTTAATTCCCCAGTTTCCTCCTGATCCTGACCCTCCCGATCCCTTCTTGGGACAGTCTCTAGCCAGATGGTCCTTCGAACCACAAGTAAAACAAGCACCCTTCTTTGGGTTTGGACAGTTTGGTAGTATGTGGCCTTCCTAACCACAATTGTAGCACACTCTTTTTCTTTTCATACAAACTCCCAGATGGGCTTTTCTGCAAGTCGGGCATGCTTCGATTCTTTTCTTCTGATTACCTTGCTGATTTCCCGATGATGAGCTATCGTTCCACATTTTTTTCTGATTGAAATTTCCACCTCCTGTGCCACTTCCACTGGCCTTGTTATTAATTTCACCTTCATTCTTCTTCTTCTTCTGATCTTGATTGTACTTGGTCACCGCATCGCTTCCTCCTTCAGCGAGGATGGCCTTTTCCAGTACTCTGGCAAATGTGTTTATTTGAAACATTGAAACTTTACTGTATACCCAAGGCTTTAGTCCTTGTTCGAATCTTCTGGCCTTTCTCTCGTCAGTGTGTACTTGGTACAGGGTAAACCTTGCCAACTTGTTGAATTTAGCCGCTTAGTCAGGTACGCTCATGTTTCCCTGCTTCAGTTCCAGAAATTGAACCTCCATCTGATTGTGCGAACTAGTTGGGAAATACATTTCAAAAAATATCTCTTTAAATTTCTCCCATGTAATTACACCTTCACCTCCTCGCACCTTGTTTGCTTGCCACCAGTAGCTAGCCTCATACTTCAGCATAAACGTTGCAAAAGCGGTCTTCTGGTCTTCTCTAACCCTAGCAACGTCAAAAACCTTCTCCATTTCCATAACCCACGTTTGAGCCTCGATTGGGTTCATGGAACCTTTGAACTCCGGCGGTCCCACCGCCTGGAAATCTTTAAACGTTGTGTTTGGTGGTGCTTGAGGTTGATTGTTCATTGCTCCAGTCAGTAAGTTAACTAACTGTTGAACGGGATTAGCGTTGGCATTATTGTTATTATTGGTTGACTCTTCCCGAAGCGGTTGGCCGATTGCTGTTGTCTTCTCCTTGGCGGCATATTTCTGTTAAATAAACGCTTATTAGAACTTTATTTATTTCTCTAAGTAGTTAAGGCATTACTCAACAATTTAACATATTACTTAACACATTATCTTAAATAACTTGATATATATTCATTCAACTCAAAAGTTTTAACATCAAACTATAGCATCACTGCTATTTACATCAACTATCCTGGAATAAAGAATCCACAGGATTTAAAACATTAAAATATTCCTTCGTTCATAAACATATCAGAATTTACATATAAAATTAACTAAGTCTTTCATATAATTAAGCAAATCATATCACTGTCTGTCAAGGTGCTACATAGCCTTGCCACGCTCCTCTTCCATGATACGAGACATCGTCCTGCGATCCAGCATGTACAATGGAAGTCCTTCGAACTGGATGGGGTACCTCAAAACTTGATTATGGGCCTCATCCATTGCATGATTAAGCATAGAGTATGTCTCTCCAATCTTTGCCTTCTTCGCACGATCGCCTTCTTCTGCAAGATCAGCACGTTGTGACTCTCTTACCCAGCCCTCTTCTGCTATGGCAAGCCTCTCTGAACTCTCTTTCAAATCCTTCTTCAACTTTTCTATCTCTGCGGTCTTATCTTCGGTTTAACCCTTCCCGTGGACCAAATCCCATTCTACATTTCCCAGTCGTGAGTGAAGAGTCGAAATCTCCCTCTCCTTCTCCTCTAGAGTAATCTGCTAAATAATAGCTCGCTCAGTTAGATCCTTCACCTCATCTCGTAACTCCACGTTACGGTCATATAATGTGTCATACATCTCAGCATCAACGGTGTACCGTGGTAACTCCTCTTCTTCCTCTTCCTCTTCCTCTTCCTCTTCCTCAACAAATTCCTCCTCAGGATCCTCCTCAGGATCAGTCTCGGGCTCATGCTCCTGACCAACAACGGTGATCAATGGAGATGACTCCCTCTGTACCAGCTGTTCCCTAACGACATGAATGTCTCGGGGTTCCTCCTCTGTCGGTACTATAGGTACTCAGGGTTCTTCCTCCCCAGCATGACTAGCTTCTCCAACAATCGACATCCTCACAACAAAATTTAAAGTTTTAGTTACTAAGTCGTATCATCTAACGCATACTTTAACACATAAACACATAAGGTCTTTTATTATCTTCAATGAATTATAGAAATTCATTTCTTATAACTCGATAAGAGTTTTCCATCACTATCTTCTTTCTATAAGGCTACTACCTAAGGTTGTTCCCCCACCTAAGGTTCATAACCTCTGACTCTAATACTAACTTGTGACACCCCAAATCCAAGGGTACTTGATTCCACGGGATTTGGTGTTCACTGTACAAATATCATCTATCTATCTACCCATAAAAATACAAGCCATGTAAAAGATAGAATAAAAATCTTCCCCTTAAGGGTTACAACAACCGATCCCAGGTTAAACTAACCTTAAACATCTGTGCGGAATCATAAACAAATAAGTCTTAACAACATCATTAAATCAAGTCTTAAACAAAATACATCATCATATAAACAACAAGTCTTCATCACTTGCTAACTTTGCCCTTGCCTTTACTAGTGGAAGGTTCATCAATTCTTTCGTTCTTAACTGCAATGTTATTATTAAGCAAGAGTGATCACGATTGCCCACAAGTATAACAATATAATAATGAATAACAACATGCGAGAGAAATAATAACTTCTGAAATAAAAGCTCAACTTCTGAATCAAGAATGAATAACAAGAATCAATAGATTTCTGAGGGTCATAAGACCTCGAACTATGTCCTAGGTTATCAAGGGTTATACTTCAAACCTTTAACAGTCATAAGACTATGGACCTTTCTACTCGTACTTAGGGGGATCAACACTTAGTACCATACTGTGCATAATATCTTAACGCTAACGCATAAGTAAATCCCTTTGTAGGGTTGTTCATCTCAGTTTGACATTCGAGTCCGCACCAAAGGAAGTTTGGTTTGGATAATTCATCAAGGGTTCTGAAATTTAGAACGCTCATCAACTATGGACTTGTCGAATCAATAAGGGTTTGCTAGTCTAATAAGGTTCAATAATAATGATATTCAAATTGAATAATAATCTCAAGAGGTATACAATAAGACAATTTTTGTATAACTGAATCATGCTTTAAAAAGATAATCAATCTTTAGTATAACATTTGAACTTGAATAATAGTAATGATAATTTACTCGAGGTAAATAATAAACTTGAACAATAATGACAAGTAGGGTTAGGAAACTTGCCTCGTGCGTAGATTACACTTTAACTAAGCACGTTCTTTGAATTTAATCCTACATGCCATTCACATTCACAATACCAGTTAATTATAATTTAACTAATCATCAATGATCATTCTTTTGTCTAAACTTTGGTTATGACTATACTTAGTCAAATTATCACATTTACTGTCACATAAAATTACTTCATCAATAATAATTTAATTATGTATTCCATAACTCAATCTACATGTAATTATGTTATTTACATGTTAAACATCTATTTTATCATCAAATTATACTTTTAACATGTTTACATGTTCATTACATTAAGTTACTAACACATTGCTAGAATTAATCATTTTTAAAAATTCCATTTCTGAACTTTCTGGAGAGTGGTATTTATGGCTAGCTCACTATTATATTTTGTCTTTATTGCTGGCCCGGACTCTCAAATTTGTGGTTTCGAGACATGGCATACATGTGGATGTGGTGGCTATCTGTTGGGAAATAAGGCACGAAGTCATGGCATGTGTTGGCGAACAGAACTGTTCGCAATTTTAGAAATTGCGTAACACATGCGAACAAAAACTCCAATTAAATTACTACTACCTGAAATTAATCATACCCACATGTTATAATTCATGCATAAACATAACCTAACATTTATAGAATGGTTTTAACCCATTGAAACACATAATCACAGAACTAAAATATGTGAATTTCACTAACTTTGATGTTCTTGAAGGTTTTGAAAATAAAACATGAAAATGACACACACTGGATTAGTTATAACAATCAAATCCGTTTCGTTTAAAGTTTGGTCTCTTCGTATCAATATGTATAATAATATACGAGTGTAAAGTTTAGAGATAATATATGATCAACACATGAAATAAAACGTATAAGGCCATAAGGCCAAAACCCATACTCTGTAATTTTGTAGAAATCATATACTACGTATTTTCATGAAACTGATGTTATGGTTTACAAAATATATATAATTAAATATGATTTGACAACATCTTAACCTATATATGCACATAAGCCTTACAATTTCCCATCATAGAGACTTTACAGAAAACTGTGAAAGCCATTTTTGTAAAACTCAAACAACGTAAAATAGAAATTGGGTTTGGAGAAATTACCCAGAGTATAATAAGAGATGATCACAGATGACTCTTTCACAACAACTTGTTGATTGCACACTCCCAATATCTATAAATCTCACAATTTTCTCTGACAATTTCTCAAACTCCTTCTCCCTCTCTGTTTTCAGACTTAAAAAATGAATAGAAAAAGAGTACGTATAATAAAGGAAAAAAGAATCGAGCAAGATATCTTGGTCGATTAACTTGATGGGTAGGTAGCTGCTAGTAACTCCCACTAAGGCCATGTTTGGCTAGGCTTAATAGATTTAAAACCATTTAATTTAATAAAGCTTTATCATATAGTTTAATTAATGTCACACTCCTTATAAAATAAATCCAATATTTTATTTAATTTACTTTAAATAAAATATAATAATTTCTCATTAATAAATAATGTCAATTATTAACTTTTAATTAATAATTAAATTAATTAAAAATACCAATAAGCTTATTAAATATTTCTTTTAATACAATAAGCTCACATAATCACATACTTCGATAATAAAAATTCTCCACATAATTTAATAAATGTAATACATATAATTAAATTAATCTACCACAATTGCATCAATTCATTATTTAATCTAATAATTAAATCATCGAAAATATTTATTTAATCCAATAAATATTAAAATTAATTTACAAAATTCTCGTTCGTCACAACAAATTTTGATGAAACTTAACAGGTGTTCATTCGTATCATCTGTAGCAGCACCCCCAAACTGAACTGTATTCTGCACCATTTGAATAGTGCCAGTTTTTATTTCGAATGTATTGGCTGCTATCGATGGTCTGACAATGCTAGACTGGAGTCCATTAATATTGGGCATGGAATATTCCTTTAGAGCCCTATGCTCCTCCCGTTGCTCTTCTCCTTGTGCCTCGGCTTCCATGTTAGCTGTCGTGTTTTCTAATTGTTCTTTTAAATTTTTACAAACACTCGCTTTCCAACCTCTCTCGTTTATGTTTTCCTGAACAGGTGTTAAGTAGGGGTTGGATGACCGCGTTCACATAAAAATTTATCCACAAACCTGAAACAAAAACAAAAACTGAAATGAGATAAGACTAGAATTGTCTAAGTCATACAATATAGCTTAAAACTAATGATAATAATACTAAATTAAACGCCTTTCCCCGGCAACGGCGCCAAAAACTTGTTGCCTCTTTTTTAGTCTTAACAAAAAAGCTCTAACTCATGCAAGCATATATGTGTCAACAAGCAATACAGAGCAAGTAAAGTATCGATCCCACAGAGAAAGTTGTTTAACTTAAATCACTATTCATTAATTAAATCACTATATTTATATGCTCAAACTAATGATTAAGATTGGGTTGTTCTCAATATGCAAATAACGACTAAAACAATAATAAAGATGGAATAAATTCAAATCTGGAAATAATGGAATCCTAATTTCATTTAATATTTCATTCAATCGCCACTATCATGCATGGCTTATTCACATATCACAGGAAAGTAGCCAAGAACACTAAAAGATTATTAGCCATTTTTCAATGCACTAAGACCTACTTACATAGCATCCACAGATGATATACTCTATGTAATCATCAATATAACCAAAATCACTATATGTCTATGTGAAATTGTAACTATATTGAATTTAAGTTCAAGCCCTTATTCTAACTTATACGGTGAAACAATATATGTCTATCTGGTTCACGAAATACATAAGCCATATAACACAGCCCTATATACATATACTATCATGATTATAATCCACACTTGCATGTTCATTGTCAATTTCATACAAGTACTGAAACGAATGGTGATCAAGCATTCAAACATGCAAAACAATCATGATAGACATCCCATATGATATGTAAAACAATTCAACATTTAAGCATGCAATCAAACTACATATTAAAATCCGTTAGAATCCCATAATGGAGTTTAGTTCATGACTGAACCAAAAGCCATTTTGGGATCAAATCTAAACATGGTTAATAAACGACAATTGAAAGATGAAAGATGAAACTATCAAACCCAATTGCTGAATAGAATCCACTGTTAATAATCAAATCCACATAGCAAACCAGCAAATATTAATAATAAACTACTCTGGTAGACAATCCCAAGAAGAAGTAGAAAAATAGAGTTTTGGCCTCCTTTTGCGTTGGAATCCCTCCAGAGAGTAAACCCTAGTTACGATATAAAGAATACGTCCAAAAATATCAAAGATACCTCTGACACCAGTCAGATCTCATTTTTAAACCATTACAACCATTTTAATTAAAAAATAAAATCAAACAAATCGTGACTTTCAGCTCTCGGCAGCCACCTGCGCCCTTCCATTTTGTTATGCTGTGCGGCGCGAGACTTGCTGTAAGTTTTGATGTTCAGTCGGTCTCTCACGCGGGCACGCGCTCTCAAGTCTATTCATTCTTACGGCCGCACAACTTGCAGTAGGTTCCATGGTCTGGCTGGGTACTCGGGCGGGGGTGCTCTCAAGGCTATTCTGCTGCATGGGCGGCCGGTGACTGCAATCTGTAGATCCGGTTCTTGTTCGATTACGTCGCATATACTCATTGTTGCTACTTGATCATTCATGCTTAATCTCCTTCCATGTCTCCTTGCTCCATTATACCTTCATGCCATGCATATCCCGCTTTTGCCTCGCCTTCACGCATCCATTAGCCTCGTGCCCTATAACACCACCAAATTAGGCCGATTCCTGCACTTATTCACCAAAAGGAGTTTTAAGTATGTGAAATGCAAATTAACATGAAATACAGCTAAAACATACTAAAATGTACTTGAGATGGGCATAGTTCGCATGAATTGGTACTCCATAAGTAGGTGTAAAACCCACTTATCACTTACATGGTAGCATTACCTCCAGACTTAGAACGCATACACAATGTGTTTCATGTATCTGTGTTACGTCCTTATAAACCAGATTATAAGCACGTAATTGTGTATGAGCCTATTCATATTGAGAAATAGTTGACGTATGAATAAATGTCTATTCAAATCGTTGATAGAAAAGAGCAAGTTCTAAGGAATAAAGTTATGCCATCGGTAAAGGTGTTATGGGGGAACCACGATGCCGAAGAAACAACGTGGGACCTTGAAGAAAAGATGAAGAAGAATTACCCTCAGTTATTTGATTAATTTATGGCGAGATTCTGGGGACAAAATCCTTATTAGGGGGAGAGAATGTAACGACCGAGAAAATCGAATTGATTTATAAAATAATTTTATTTGAAAAAATAATGAATAAAATTATAATATATGTAATTTATAACGAGTAAGCAAGATGAAGGTTATTCTATAACCTAAAAGTGGAATAAAGTCGTAGTATTCGGGCTACGTGATAGAATTAAGGTGTTTGAATTTCCAAGATGAAAATAAAAGCTTTTTCGGGAAATTCTCTGAAAATCACTATTTATCCATTTCTGCTCGGGAATTAATTTTGAACTTCCGGGGAATACCTAATGATAGAATGATAAGGAATGATGGATTATGTAAAAATAATTCAGTTATGACAAGCGCAGTTTTTCGCCTGCGTACTAAGTTTGAGAATATAAATGAAAATGAAGATTTGAATAAATGGCGATCGTATAATAAGAAAGTATTATACGAGGCAATGAATACAAGTATGATACGAAGTATTGTACTAATATATACGAAAGATGACATAACGTACATGATGAATGATTATATGAACTAGTATACGCGAAGAATACGAGGATTATACGTTAAAAGCTTAAGCCAATTGTAATGGATTAGTAGGATTTGTAATAAATTGGGCAAGCCTAAGTGAAATCTTGTTAAAGCCCAAAGATTAGTAATGCAAGTCCAAAGTTAGGCCCAAAGTGAATTAAACATAAGCCCTAACCAAGAACCGGACCTTTGGATCCCGAGTGTTTATGATAACGATCCTTAGAAAAGGAAATGAATGGGTTAAAAAATATATAATATAGAAAATATAATTGAGTTCGAGTGAAAGTTATGAAATAAAACCAAGAATTTGTTGATGAAATGAATGTATTAGGAAATATAAAACCTATATTAAGGCAATGTGTTGAAGTTATTCAATGATAATTTATTTAAAAAAGAGATTTGATGAAAACCTTAGTAAGGTAGGGTTTCAGTGATTCCGAGGATGAAATCCTTATTAAGGGGGGAAGGATGTAATAATCCAAAATTTTATTTGTAATTTCAAATATTTATCAAATTTAATAAATATTTTTAATTGATGTGTTTGTTGTTTAGTAGATATTTGTTGGGTTATTTATTAGTAAGTAAATAATTCATGAGTTATAGAAATTAACTTAATTAAGATAAAAGTGTGATGAATTAAATTTATGAGATAATACTCTAATTTAACTTAATAACTAAATTAGAGAGTTACTAAGGATTATATTGTTTGCTAGAATGTTGTTTTAATTTACTTTAGTAATTAAAGTGATATGTTAATTTATTAAGTAAAATTATAATGAAAATAATAATTTTGTGGTAATTAGTTTTGTTTATTTAATTAAGATTGGATATGGAAATCCAAGTAAATAATTTGGGACAATAAACTATAGTATAAATGAGTTAATAAAGTAAATTAAAGGAGTTTAAGTGGATTTACCAAACTAGGCTTGAGGAATATTAAGTCTTTATTTTTAAAAGTGTTTTGCCAAATAAAGCCTTATGGCTTTTGAAAAAAAATATATTTTTATAACTGATACATAATTAGTATATTTATTGTTATGATAGTTTTATACGTTTGAGTTTTTTGCGTCTATTTTGTTTTTTTACGTAAGAAATTGACCTAAGCCTGAGAATAGAAGGGAAGAAGAACAGAGAAAAATAGAGAGAAAAGAGAGAAAGAAAAGTGAGAATTCTCTGGGAATTGGAGAAGAGCTTTGGAAGAACAAGAAGAAAATAACCTTATTCATCATGTAATTGGGTTAAGAAGGAATCAAAAGGTATTAATCCAACCTTAAAATTCTCTACTTATGTTTGCCTTAAATATTAGGCTTCTATAAAAATAGTTTGGGTTGATGAAGGATAAGGATATATTTGTTTATAGGTGTGTATAATGTGTGGTATGTCATCTATAAACGATTTTAGAGTTGTCAAATTCATGAAAATCATGTTAAGGATGAAGAGTATGAGTTTTGTTTAATATATGTATTTTAGGTCTGTTTTGAGACTAAAATTGGTTAGAATTTATGTTATATTTATAAAATTGGTGATGGATTGTGTTAATATGATAAGAAACAAAAAGAAAGCAAGTTGAATGAACATATTTGGTTAAGAAACGAATTCGTAGTGAATGAATTCGTTAAACATGAAAGTTTAGTATGAACATGAGTTTTGGGTCAAGATTTAGGCTAGTTAATGTTTCCGTAAATTTTTATAATTCTATTATGTTTTAGTTCTATGAGTTATGAATCCATAGAATCGAAAATGGACTAATTTGGAGGTGTATAACTCAAGTTATGAAGATTAGAAGGAGAAAAGGTTCAAAAATCACCAAAATAGTAAACTACAGAACCTGGCTCTGCTAATGGGCGCAGCTGCGCTGTTCCCTTAGCCTTTTGGGTCGCAGCTGCCCTCTAGGGCACAACTGCACTGTGCCCAAGGCTTAATTTGGCGTAGCTACGCTCTAGGGTTGTCTAGTGTGACTATTTTAACCTCCTGTAGTAAAATAGCCATAACATTTTCATACGAACTCCGATTAAGGCGATTCATGATGATTCAAAAAAAAACGAATAGACCTACAACTTTAATTCTTTACGATTTTCGATTTGAGGTCGGAAACAGGGGTCAAAATGGTCATCTTTAGGGCTGTTGTGTTTTTGAGGACAATCGGAGGGCGTCGGGCATGCACATATGTTAGTGTAGTACTTCTGACGATAAAAGATTTTGTTCTAAGTTATAAAACATGAATGTTAGTAAACATAATGATGCTTAACATTAATAAATGATGTATTAGATAAGTTGTATAAGCATACTAAGCATACACAAGAGAGACATATCGGGTGTGTGACAAATGAACGTCGAAACGCTGTAATAAATGTTAATGAAAGTAAAAAGTGTTTTAAGTCAAATGAAATAAATATTATAAGATATGAAATGGGTTTAATATAAAAACCAATAATGATTCCTAACAAGACTTAAGCACTTGAATGAACTTCGAGTATGAAATATAGTAAGATATAAGTCGAAAGTTAACACAAACAAATTGAACATTGTGTATTGATTAATAAGAAGGGTTATGGGATCTAGAGTAAAGTTTAAATTACAACTACTATGCGTTGTTATGTGACTAATAGTTAATGTGAATGATTATATAATTGTGTAGGGTACGTGAAGTGCAGATAGCTGTAAGTTGTTAAACTATTATTGGTAAACAAAGATCAAGGTAACTCTTTCAATTCCTATTTGCTATGTGAACTTGATGATGAACTGTTTTAAATCTTTGTTGCAAAGAGCATGATGTGTTATGTATACATTGAAAGTACGAAACGTTAAAGTTAATTTATGACTACGTTGATTGAGTAATGAATGCTTATTGAGTAAGGAACTCAATCTTTATACTTGTTATATGAACTACATCATGTATGTTATGTTAGTCCAATGTTTATGAGATGTATGTTGAGCATGTTATTATGTGCTATGTGATCCATGCTTGCTGTTAGATTTTGATTAGCTGTCGAGCCCAACCTTGCAAATAACCACTTTTGCAGGTTAAAGATCCAAGGTAAAGTTATGTGCTACTTGAAAGACATGAATCAGGTGTGATACTTGAAGATTTATACACTTTGGCTGAGTTATTATTATTTGAACCACGGTTAAGGTTCCGAATAATGTATGATGTTTAATAGACGTTGAATTATAAAGTTTAAGTTTTGTGTGTTGTATGAAAGGGTATTGAACCTGGATGTAAGTTTTATTTATTAACTCTGATAAGGGGAGTAATAAGTTAAGTGTGGTTCAAAGGTAGGTAAAGATAAAGTTTTTGAGAAATGTATTTGATAAATCATAATAGTTATGTAATAATAAACTGTAAAGTTTGAGTTATCTGATATGTAAAGGTTATCAGATTGAAATATAAGATTCTATATAATAACTTTGATGAAACGAATCATAAAATAACTAGATTCAGAGATGTGTATATGATAACGGTTTTGATTTAGGGAATTAAAGTAAGAAGACAGAAAAGTTTAAATTATTCCGTATTTTATTAAGTTTAACATCGAATAATGATGTAAAATCAGAAGTTAGACATGTTATTAATGGCTGAAGTCGACAGTTGAATTGAATGAATTTTGGGGTCATTATAGTTGGTATCAAAACTGATAGGTTAAAAACCTTAAGTAGGAGTACCTTAGGCTATAACCTTAGAGAAGAGAGGTCAAGATAATGAAAGAATAAGCTCAGATAGAGTTTGAACAATAAAAAGTAATTTAAGAAATTTATAAAGAATGGATTAAAACATGCGTGAGAGGATTCAAAGAAGAATCTCGTAGAGTTATAAGGAATATGAATGTGGGGTTACCGAACTCCAATAATAAGGATATAAGGTGATAATAAATAGACAATGTCTATAAGAATAGAATGATAAAGAAGTTAAGAATAAAAAATTATATTTATGTATGGTACAATCATACTCTTTAATAGTTGATGTATGATATCTGGGCTAAACGATTTCTTCATAGAGCGGAGGTATATACGAACTAGAAACTCGAAACCTAGTTTGTTGGTTGTTTGTGGGAAACCACTTAGCGTACCATATTGAAACTGTTAGAGACTCAATGTATACCAAGTATATAAAATGGATACGTATGATGAAAATGTGGAACTCAAATGAAATGTTGAGCAATGTAAATGAAGTTAGAAATTCTTAAAGGAAGAATTATTATATAAATAAGAAAATTCAAAGAAGAATCTTGAAGAGATATAAAGATAAGAAATGGGAGATTACCTAACTCCAATAGCCAAGATAACGAATAATGATGAATAGACAAAGTGTGTAAGATTAAAAGCATAAATGAAATCGTAAATAATGAAAAAGGAAAGAAAGAGGATCGTAAAACAAAACGATCACGAGTTAAAAAAAGAATTTTAAGGGAGATGATTATAGAATAAGATAACGACGTGATCTGTTTAAGTTATAAAAGAAAGATGGTATATAATGTTTGAATAATTATAGCTTGATGCTATAAAGATAATGTACTATGAAATAGTACGAGATAAACTCACGAGGAGTTATAGATAATGTGATACGAGGAATTCGTATTGAGCAAGTTAAGGGCAAGTTAAGAATAAGTTTAGAGTAAGGTAATTGAGGACTCATATGCTGACTAAGTTGTACAAACCTTTGTATGGACAGAGATTTTGTGCATGTACTTGGTTTATCACATTGATAATCATTGGAATGTCGGTGTCGCGCTGTTAATGTATATGTGGTGGAAAGGTGATTCTTTTCTCATATGTATATTTGATAGTTAGAGACTATTAAGATTAATCAGATATTATTAGGATTAGGTGCGAGTTCTTAAAACTCATACTTATGGTACGTTGATGACTCATAATCATATGTATGTTTTTGAACCCCTTAGCGAATGGACGCCTATGGTCTGACTAATATAAGTTCTTAAACTCATATTATTGTGGCAAGTTCATGAACTTCCAAAGTGTGGTAAGTTTGATGAACTATACTGGGCGTATAGGAAGATTATAAGTTTAAATACAAGAATATTTAGTATAAGAGCATTAGTTGTGACGCTCCCAAATCCGAGTATCTTCCAACCCGATGGATGGTGCTACACGATGCTACAGTTCACACATACATTCAATTGAAATGCCTCAAGAGAGTAAATATGTCTTCTATATATTCCCAAAACAATATTACTATTCTCAGGTTCTTTGCAACCATTACATGTGTTCTTGTTATAATATCAAATAATTACAACATTCCTACTATACTATTACAAAGGTAACTTATTGATCTACCTCAGCCTTCCCTTTATCTTTACTAGATGCTTCAGTCTGTTTGATCTTAACTGCATTCATATGGTTCAAGCAAGAGTGAGCATAACTAGCTCAGCAAGTATGACAATTTCATTTAAGCAATAGGTTTGAATCATATGAATCATATAGGTAGTGAGAATTATACTTTAACCAAACTCCAAGATCGTATAGGTAGTGCTTGTAGATATACTCAGCAAGTGGATGTGCACAACCTTGTCTTATGATAACATGAAGTCGCATGTCATTAGACATCTTGTATGAACGTTGGGTTCGCCTCACCCTATTTGATTCACTAAATATAACTACTAAATGATGTATAGAATACAACACACTTTTCTATATTGTTTAGGGAGAATCTCCACAGCTAGAGACCACCGTTCTATTCTCCCGTTACCCCCGCTCAACCCAGCTACACTCTTATTACCTGAACGGAATTGTGAAGCAAAAGGGTGAGCACAACTAGCCCAGTAAAGAATATCATGACTAAAGATAATTAAATTTTCAATATCCTTCATCGGTAATAAATCAAAGATTTAGAACATATGGTAGATGATAAAACTTTTCAACCATAGTTGCAACGGAACGAGCAATCCCTTAGAAGAGTCAAATAGACCATAAAGTCTATTATCTTCTCCATGTTAAAAGTCCACCAACAATGTTTTAACCCTGTAACATCAATCAACAGTTCCTGTCCACAATCATGTGAATAACTCATAATCATAATTGTAGTTCTAAATTCCTTTTCGCATTCATCACTGTCTTTACCTGAAACATCAAAGATTATGGTTATACCAAATCACAGTTCTTGTTCATAATCATACTAATAAATTCATCTTTGCACTACGGGCCAAAGATATTCATCAACAGTTCATCTTTGCACTACAGACCAAAGATATTCAATAACAGGTCATCTTTGCACTACAGGCCAAAGATATTAATATCTCAAAGAAATACATAATCATTTCAGAATTTATATAAACCATAATTATAACCATGTTGATCAATTCACCTTGCAATTAAGCTAAAAATATTCCATTGTAAATTCAATGGTCATGATCATACTAGTCAACAATTCAACTTTGCACTCATCGCCAAAAGAGAACTCATAGTCACGATCATACCAATACTTTACCCATCTTTACACTCAAGTCAAAGAGAAATTCCATCACACGGGGTTATAAAAATGTTATATATGATAATAAAAATAATAGGATCAACAACTACATTTAATTTCAAGAGCAATATTCATAAATCAACGATAATTTGGTCAGAAAAAGAAATCAATTTTGTCGTGAATAGTACCCGTGAATAGTAACTCGTGAATAGTAAGTCGTGAATAGTAACTCATGAATAGTAACTCATGAATAGTACTCCGTATTCGTATATAGTACCGTATACGTAAAAAATGTCATATACATGAATAGAGTCGTATACGTGAATAGTGTCGTATACGTGAATAATGTCGTATGCGTGAATAGTAACCCCGACACAAAAAGGTAGAACTTCCACAATAAAATCCATACCAATATTTCGGTATAATGATATTGAAAGAATAACATCATTACGAAAAAATATCCCTTACAATCCCTTAAAATCCCTTACTATCCTTTACCTCAAAAAGACAGTACTTCTGATTGGAATACTGGATATAGTGCTGAAGGAACTTGCACCGTATAGCAACACTTAAAATATCAAAATACTTAAAAGAATACGCTCGATAATATAGAGAGAGAAAGAGAGAGAAAGCTTGTGTTTCTGGTGTGATTTTTAATTCTAACCTAAGCACCCTATTTATAGGAAAATACTTCGAACACCAAACTAGAAAATTTTATAAAATATAATAATTATTAAAATTTGTCTACGCCAACCTTTGAATTCAGATTTCAGCATGCTTAAGAACACATGAGCCCACCAACCAACCACAAAAACATTTTTCTTTTAAAACAAAATTAAAACTTTTAAAAAATAATTATTTCGGAACTTCGGAACTTCAATAATTCATAATAAATAGCCATTTTATCAAAAAAAATCTAACCTCATGTCCTTTCCATAGGAAATTCCATTCTCTACAACTTTACAGAAGAAAGTTTTTCCAAATTCCAAACAGAAATTGATCGAAATCCACAAACGGACGATTTTACAGGCTATAATCAAATTTCAGTCAAGAAATGGGGTCCACCAACATGAAAAACATGTTTTAAATATTTTTAGTAACAAAAATACTCTTCCTTCTCATATACTCATATATCCCACATTCATTGTAAAAATATCACCATTATTATATAATATAATAATAAATTATTTTATCAGAAAAGATAAAATATCAATTTTCAACAATTGTCACTTTTCTACAAATTCGTCCATTTATATCCACATAAATAAATATTTTTGTTATCATATAAATCAATAATTAATTATTCATAAATAATATTACGGAATCACAATAATGACAACCGGTAGTTCCCTAAGAATGAGGGGCTTTCAATAAGGATCTCTCCTACTGGCGTGATTAGGTGACCAAACCTCTCCTTGTACGAACTTTCTAGACATTGCCAATAATGTTATCTAATAATATTATTAGGATAATATGAATTATTGCTTCGATAATGGAAAATCTTGTGTAGTGACAATTATTGAAACAACAAAGAATATAAAATATCAACGTAGCAATTATTAAATCAATAAAATAAAATATTGAGCGATAATTATTGTAACAATTATTGAGTAGTGCCTTAATGCACGTAAGAATCAATAATTGGTGCAATGCCGATAATGTGCTATCTTTGTGCAACCACGCCAGACATCTTTGTTTTAACCACGGGGTATTCCAACAGTATTAACGGTAACAACTACGCCGTTATTTCTAAACAACTCATACTTGTCGTTTTCTTCATCCAATCGCTTTCCGTTATAGAACCCACAAAAGGCTGCGCCGTCGTACGAATATTCCCCGACAGGAAGAATATTCCACGACCAAACGAATATTTCTCGACAACAATGAGTATTTTATAACCACTTGCTTATTTTGAAAAAAAAAAATTCATATATCACCCTTAACTTTTCTTTTTATAAATTTAACCATTTACTGAATAGTAATTATAAAAAAAAAATTGAATACTTTTATTTCATAAAATTCGGGGTCTTACAATCTCCCCTCCTTATGAAATTTCGTCCCCAAAATTTACGTACTTGGTATTTCAAAGAGTTGAGAATACCTTGCTTTTATTTCAGATTCCATCTTTCTTGTCATCATGATTTCTCCATTGCTAATCTCCTGTATTTCAGATATCATTCTAGAATACAGCTTCAAAACAAGGGTTAATTGAACAAATTAATATATCACATAATATCCCGATACTATGACAGACCAACAATTAAGCTTAGGTAGGACACACTAGCGAAGGATTTACTCGTCTCTCCCCTCCTAGTTCTATTCCTTGATCTCCGCCAGAGATCATATCCCTAAGCTCTGATACCAAATGTGACGCCCCCAAAATAGGTCCAATCCAACCAACCTATTTTAAGTCGCCAAAAATATGGTACAGAAAACAACTACAACTTTATTACTACAATTGTCGTGCAAAATACAACAACACATATGTTGTGAGTTTTGATACAAATATATACCATCTGTGACTCATGTCCCAACCTTGGATAGTACGTCACAATGGCACCTTACATAAAGGTACAGTCAATAACTGTTTTAGAAATTAAAATCTTTGGGAAATGCTCAAGGAAACCTTCGTACATGGGAGGCCAGACGTCTAGGTTATAATAGATATCATATGCCCACAGAATTATCCTTGGTTGACCCAATAAACCCCAAAGAAAAATGAGAAGATTACTAACATATTCTTTCCGATGGTGAGTCTTCTCTTGACATATCATTATCTCCACCGTCTCTAATTGAGAATTATACTTTAACCAAACTCCAAGATCATATAGGTAGTGCTTGTAGATATACTCAGCAAGTGGATGGGCACAACCTTGTCTTATGATAACATGAAGTCGCATGTCATTAGACATCTTGTATGAACGTTGGGTTCGCCTCAACCTATTTGATTCACCAAATTTAACTACTAAATGATGTATAGAATACAACACACTTTTCTATATTGTTTAGGGAGAACCTCCACAGCTAGAGACCATTGATTCTATTCTCTGTTACCCCAGCTCACCCCGACTACACTCTTATTACCTGAAAGAAATTGTGAAGCAAAAGGGTGAGCACAACTTGCCTAGTAAAGAATATCATGACTAAAGATAATTAAATTTTCAATAGCCTTCATCGGTAATAAATCAGAGATTTAGAACATATGGTAGATGATAAAACTTTTCAACCATAGTTGCAGCGGAACGAGCAATCCATTAGAAGAGTCAAATAGACCATAAAGTCTATTATCTTCTCCATGTTAAAAGTTCACCAACAATGTTTTAACCCTGTAACATCAATCAACAGTTCCTGTCCACAATCATGTGAATAACTCATAATCATAATTGTAGTTCTAAATTCCTTTTCGCATTCAGGACGAAGATAATTTTCATCACTCTCTTTACCTGAAACATCAAAGATTATGGTTATACCAAATCACAGTTCCTATTTATAATCATACTAATAAATTCATCTTTGCACTACGGGCCAAAGATATTCATCAACAGTTCATCTTTGCACTACAGACCAAAGATATTCAACAACAGGTCATCTTTGCACTACAGGCCAAAGATATTCATATCTCAAAGAAATACATAATCATTTCAGAATTTATATAAACCATAATTATAACCATGTTGATCAATTCACCTTGCACTTAAGCTAAAAAAATTCCATTGTAAATTCAATAGTCATGATCATACTAGTCAACAATTCAACTTTGCACTACTGGCCAAAGAGAACCCATAGTCACGATCATACCAATACTTTACCCATCTTTACACTCAAGTCAAAGAGAAATTCCATCACCATGGTTATAAAATGTTATATATGATAATAAAAACAATAGGATCAACAACTACATTTAATTTCAAGAGCAATATTCATAAATCAACGATAATTTGGTCAGAAAAAGAAATCAATTTTGTCGTGAATAGTACCCGTGAATAGTAACTCGCGAATAGTAACTCATGAATAGTAACTCATGAATAGTAACTCGTGAATAGTACTCCGTATTAGTATATAGTACCGTATACGTAAAATTTGTCATATACATGAATAGTGTCGTATACGTGAATAGTAATCCCGACACAAAAAGGTAGAACTTCCACAATAAAATCCATACCAATATTTCCGTATAATGATATTGAAAGAATAACATCATTACGAAAAAATATCCCTTACAATCCCTTACTATCCCTTACCTTAAAAAGACAGTACTTCTGACTAGAATACTAGATATAGTGCTGAAGGAACTTGCACCGTATAGCAACACTCAAAATATCAAAATACTCACAAGAATACGCTCGATAATATAGAGAGAGAAAGAGAGAGAAAACTAATGTTTCTGGTGTGATTTTCAATTCTAACCTAAGCACCCTATTTATAAGAAAATGATTAGAACACCAAAGTATAAAATTTAATAAAATATAATAATTATTAAAATTTGTCTACGCCAACCTTTGAATTCAGATTTCAGCATGCTTAACAACACATGAGCCCACCAACCAACCACAAAAACATTTTTCTTTTAAAACAAATTTAAAACTTTTAAAAAATAATTATTTTGGAACTTCGGAACTTTAATAATTCATAATAAATAGCCATTTTATCAGAAAAATTTGAACCTCATGTCCTTCCCATAGGAAATTCCATTCTCTACAACTTTGCATAAGAAAGTTTTACCAAATTCCAAACAAAAATTGACCGAAATCCACAAACGGACGATTTTACAGGCTATAATCAAATTTCAGTCAAGAAATGGGGTCCACCAACATGAAAAACATGTTTTAAATATTTTTAGTAACAAAAATACTCTTCCTCCTCATATACTCATATATCCCACATTCATTGTAAAAATATCACCATTATTATATAATATAATAATAAATTATTTTATCAAAAAAGATAAAATATCAATTTTCAACAATTGTTACTTTTCTACAAATTCCTCCATTTATATCCACATAAATAAATATTTTTCTTATCATATAAATTAATAATTAATTATTCACAAATAATATTACAGAATCACAATAATGACAACCGGTAGTTCTCAGGAAGAGGGGCTTTCAATAAGGATCTCTCCTTCTTGGCGGTTGCAATTAGGTGACCAAACCTCTCCTTAGATGTAACTTTTAGACATTGCCAATAATGTTATCTAATAATATTATTCGGATAATATGAATTATTGCTTCGATAATGGAAAATCTTTGTGTAGTGACAATTATTGAAATAATAGTAATATAAAATATAAACGTAGTAGCAATTATTGAATCAATAAAATAAAATATTTTTACAAGAATTATCGTAACAATTATTGAGTAGTGTCTTCTTACGTAAGAATCAATAATTGGTACATGTGGACGCCCCAAAATAGGTATACAACACCCATTTCGAGTCATCAAAATACGTAGATGTAAATAACTACAACTTTATTAATACAACATAACAATTGTGAGTTTAAATACAAATATTGTCATCTAGACAATATCCACACTCAAATAAGTCCTCCGTACAATTATTGATACATTATTTTACAAAATGGTGAGGACTACTAAAACGACTTTCTAGAACCTTCATTCCATACCCCGACAGTACTCGCTACATTCTCCCCTCGAGAGAAGAAAAATGGAACAAAAAGGAAAAGGTGAGCTCAACTAGCCCAAAGAAAGAATATTATGACCAAGATTTTATAGAACAAATTATCGTTAGTCTTCAACAGGAAAAATCTAATAGAATACAATAAACAACAAGTTTTAAATCAATATTCGCAGCAGTGAAATAATAATTCATTAGAAGAGTTAAATAGAGAATAAAATCTACTATCTTCTATATATGAATTTAAAAGTCCATCGTCAATATTTTATCCTGTAACATCAATCAACATATATCCGGAATCAAATATTCATCTTTTGCACCTCTACGGTGCCAAAGATATTCATCGGTTAGTCATGTTTATCTAAACACCCGTTCATCTTTGCACTACGGGCCAAAGATATTCATCAGAAATCATTCATTTTTAAACTACAAGCCAAAGATATTCAGTAATATCATCATTTAGGACTGAGGATGATGAAAAATATTTTAAAGAAAAACGAATCAAGTGAAGCAAAAGAACAAATATTAGGGATTCGTATTTCAGCTATTCCATGTCCAAAAATACCTCATAAATAATCATAGTGGTGTAAAATTCAAGAATGATCAAAACATGGATACAATCAAAGCTAGTATCCATAATAGATATTTTGGACAAAAAGAATAAAATTTCATTTTTCTATTGAATAGTGTCGATTTGTGAATAGTGCAATAGTGCAATATACATGAATAGTGTCGTATACGTGAATAGTGCCGTATACATGAATAGTAACTCTGACACTAAAAGATAGAAATTTCACAAAAAAAAAATATCATGCTTTGTGAATAGTACTCATGAATAGTAACTTGTGAATAGTAACTCATGAACCGTAACTTCGTGAATATTAACTCATGAATAGTAACCTTGAGCATGAAAAGTTCTAAATTTGATAAAAGTTCCAAATTAATATTTTGGCATAATGATATTGAAGAAATAATATCATTTAAGAAGAAAATAACATCCCTTACCTCAAAAGGATAGTACTTCTGACTGGAATACTGGATATAGTGCTGAAAGAACTTGCACCGTATAGCAATACTCAAAGTACTAAAATACTCACAAGAATACGCTCGATAATATAGAGAGAGAAAGAGAGAGAAAACTTTAGTTTCTGGTGTGATTTTGAATTCTAACCTAAGCACCATATTTATAGGAAAATGCTTAGAACACCAAAGCAGAAAATTTAATATAATATTAATATATATATCAAAATTTCCTAATCACACAAATCTGGTCCAACATCAGCCACACACACCTCACCTAAAGGAAAAAAAACATTTTTCTTATTAAAAATATTTTAAACTCCACAAATCAATTATTCAAGAATTTCGAAACATCAATAATTCATATTAAATAGCCCTTTTGTCAGAAAAATTCGAACCACGTGTCTTTTTTATAGGAAATTTCATTATCTACAACTTTGCAGAAGAAAGTTTTACCAAATTCCAAACAAAAATTGACCGAAATCCACAAACGGACGATTTTACTGATTATTATCAAATTTCAGTCAAGAAATAGGGTCCACCAACATGAAAAACATGTTTTAAATATTTTTAGTAACAAAAATACTCTTCCTCCTCATATACTCATATATCCCACATTCATTGTAAAAATATCACCATTATTATATAATATAATAATAAATTATTTTATCAAAAAAGATAAAATATCAATTTTCAACAATTGTCACTTTTCTACAAATTCCTCCATTTATATCCACATAAATAAATATTTTCTTATCATATAAATTAATAATTAATTATTCACAAATAATATTACGAATCACAATAATGACAACCGTGTAGTCCTCAGAAAGAGGGGCTTTCAATAAGGATCTCTCCTCACTTGGTAGCGCAATTATTAGGTGACCAAACCTCTCCTTATATACGTAACTTTCTAGACATTGCAAATAATGTTATCTAATAATATTATTCAGATAATATGAATTATTGCTTCGATAATGGAAAATACTGTGTAGTGACAATTATTGAAATAATAGTAATATAAAATATAAACGTAGCAATTATTGAATCAATAAAATAAAATATTTTTACAGTAATTACTGTAACAATTATTGAGTAGTGTCTTCTTACGTAAGAATCAATAATTGGTACTGTGACGCCCCCAAAATAGGTATACAACACCCATTCTGAGTCATCAAAATACATGGTACAGAAATAACTACAACTTTATTAATACAACATAAAAACTGTGAGTTTAAATACAAATATTGTAATCTAGACAATATCCACACTCAAATAAGTCCTCCGTACAATTATTGATACATTATTTTACAAAAAATAGTGAGGACTACTAAAACGATTTCTAGAACCTTCATTCCATACCCGACTAGTACTCGCTACATTCTCGCCTCCCGAGAAGAAAAATGGAACAAAAGGAAAAGGTGAGCTCAACTAGCCCAAAGAAAGAATATTATGACCAAGATTTTATAGAACAAATTATCGTTAGTCTTCAGCGAGGAAAAAATCTAATAGAATATAATAGACAACAAGTTTTAAATCAATATTCGCAATGGAAATAATAATTCATTAGAAGAGTTAAATAGAGAATAAAATCTACTATCTTCTATATATGAGTTTAAAAGTCCATCGTCAATATTTTATCCCTGTAACATCAATCAACATATATCCGGAATCAAATATTCATCTTTGCACTACTGAGCCAAAGATATTCATCGATTTGGTCATGTTCATCTAAAAACGGTTCATCTTTTGCACTACGGCCAAAGATATTCATCGTAAATCATTCATTTTTTGCAAAAGCAGCCAAAGATATTCAAGAATATCATCATTTAGGGTGAGGATGATGAAAATATTTTAAAGAAAAACGAATCCGGTGAAGCAAAAGAACAAATATTAGGGATTAAGTATTTCAAACTATTCCATGTCCAAAAAATACCTCATAAATAATCATAGTGGTGTAAAATTCAAGAATGATCAAAACATGGATACAATCAAAGCTAGTATCCATAATAGATATTTTGGACAAAAAGAATAAAATTTCATTTTTAAATTGAATAGTGTCGATTCGTGAATAGTGCCATATACATGAATAGTGTAGTATACGTGAATAGTGCCGTATACATGAATAGTAACTCGACACTAAAAGATAGAAATTTCACAAAAAAAAAAACATCATGCCGTGAATAGTACTACGTGAATAGTAACTCGTGAATAGTAACTCATGAACGATAACTTCGTGAATAATAACTCATGAATAGTAACCCCGACATGAAAAAGTTCCAAATCGATTAAAAGTTCCAAATGATATTTTAAGATAATGATATCAAGAAATAATATCATTTAAGAAGAAAATAACATCCCTTACCTCAAAAGGATAGTACTTCATTTCGAATATTGGATATAGTCTTTGAAAGAACTTGCACCGTATAGCAATACTCAAAGTACTAAAATACTCATAAGAATACGCCGATAATATAGAGAGAAACTTTAGTTTCGTGTGATTTTGAATTCTAACCTAAGCACCATATTTATAGGAAAATGCTTAGAACATCAAAGGTAAAATTTAATATAATATTAATATATATATCAAAATTTCCTAATCACACAAATCTGGTCCAACATCGCCCACACACACCTCACCTAAAGAAAAAAAACGCGTTTTTCTTATTAAAATATTTTAAACTCCAAAAATCAATTATTCAGAATTTCAAAACATCAATAATTCATATTAAATAGCCCTTTTGTCAGAAAAATTCAAACCACATGTCTATTTTATAGGAAATTTCATTATCTACAACTTTGCGTAAGAAAGTTTTCCAAATTCCAAACAAAAATTGATAGAAATCCACAAACAGACGATTTACGTGCTATAATCAAATTTCGGTCAAGAAATGGGGTCCACCAACATGAAAAACATGTTTTAAATATTTTTAGTAACAAAAAACACTCTTCCTCCTCATATACTCATATATCCCACATTCATTGAAAAAATATCACCATTATTATATAATATAATATTAAATTATTTTATCAAAAAGATAAAATATCAATTTTCAACAATTGTCACTTTTCTACAAATTCCTTCATTTATATCCACATAAATAAATATTTTTCTTATCATATAAATTAATAATTAATTATTCACAAATAATATTACGTAATCACAATAATGACAACCAAAGTAGTTCCCAAGAAAGAGGGGCTTTCAATAAGGATCTCTCATCTTTGGCCGCAATTAGGTGACCAAACCTCTCCTTAGATGCGAACTTTTAGACATTGCCAATAATGTTATCTAATAATATTATTCAGATAATATGAATTATTGCTTCGATAATGGAAAATACTGTGTAGTGATAATTATTGAAATAATAGTAATATAAAATATAAACGTAGCAATTATTGAATCAATAAAATAAAATATTTTTACAGTAATTACTGTAACAATTATTGAGTAGTGTCTTCTTACGTAAGAATCAATAATTGGTACTGTGACGCCCCCAAAATAGGTATACAACACCCATTCTGAGTCATCAAAATACATGGTACAGAAATAACTACAACTTTATTAATACAACATAACAACTGTGAGTTTAAATACAAATATTGTCATCTAGACAATATCCACACTCAAATAAGTCCTCCGTACAATTATTGATACATTATTTTACAAAAATGGTGAGGACTACTAAAACGACTTTCTAGAACCTTCATTCCATACCCCGACTAGTACTCGCTACATTCTCCCCTCCTGAGAAGAAAAATGGAACAAAAAGGAAAAGGGTGAGCTCAACTAGCCCAGTAAAGAATATTATGACCAAGATTTTATAGAACAAATTATCGTTAGTCTTCAACAAGGAAAAATCTAATAGAATACAATAAACAACAAGTTTTAAATCAATATTCGCAGCGGAAATAATAATTCATTAGAAGAGTTAAATAGAGAATAAAATCTACTATCTTCTATATATGAATTTAAAAGTCCATCGTCAATATTTTATCCCTGTAACATCAATTAACATATATCTGGAATCAAATATTCATCTTTGCACTACAGGCCAAAGATATTCATCAGTTGGTCATGTTTATCTAAACACCCGTTCATCTTTGCACTACGGGCCAAAGATATTCATCAGAAATCATTCATTTTTAAACTACAAGCCAAAGATATTCAGTAATATCATCATTTAGGACTGAGGATGATGAAAAATATTTTAAAGAAAAACGAATCAAGTGAAGCAAAAGAACAAATATTAGGGATTCGTATTTCAGCTATTCCATGTCCAAAAATACCTCATAAATAATCATAGTGGTGTAAAATTCAAGAATGATCAAAACATGGATACAATCAAAGCTAGTATCCATAATAGATATTTTGGACAAAAAGAATAAAATTTCATTTTTCGGTAAATAGTGTCGTATTTGTGAATAGTGCAATAGTGCAATATACATGAATAGTGTCGTATACGTGAATAGTGCCGTATACATGAATAGTAACTCTGACACTAAAAGATAGAAATTTCACAAAAAAAAAATATCATGCTTTGTGAATAGTACTCATGAATAGTAACTTGTGAATAGTAACTCATGAACTGTAACTCGTGAATATTAACTCATGAATAGTAACCCCGACATGAAAAAGTTCTAAATTTGATAAAAAGTTCCAATTGATATTTTCAAGATAATGATATTGAAGAAATAATATCATTTAAGAAGAAAATAACATCCCTTACCTCAAAAGGATAGTATACGATTTGGAAATGGATATAGTCTTTGAAAGAACTTGCACCGTATAGCAATACTCAAAGTACTAAAATACTCACAAGAATACGCTCGATAATATAGAGAGAGAAAGAGAGAGAAAACTTTAGTTTCTGGTGTGATTTTGAATTCTAACCTAAGCACCATATTTATAGGAAAATGCTTAGAACACCAAAGCAGAAAATTTAATATAATATTAATATATATATCAAAATTTCCTAATCACACAAATCTGGTCCAACATCATACACACACCTCACCTAAAGGAAAAAAAACATTTTTCTTATTAAAAATATTTTAAACTCCACAAATCAATTATTCAAGAATTTCGAAACATCAATAATTCATATTAAATAGCCCTTTTGTCAGAAAAATTCGAACCACATGTCTTTTTTATAGGAAATTTCATTATCTACAACTTTGCAGAAGAAAGTTTTACCAAATTCCAAACAAAAAAATTGACCAGAAATCCACAAACAGACGATTTTCTTGATTATTATCAAATTTCGATCAAGAAATAGGGTCCACCAACATGAAAAACATGTTTTAAATATTTTTAGTAATAAAATACTCTTCCTCCTCATATACTCATATATCCCACATTCATTGTAAAAATATCACCATTATTATATAATATAATAATAAATTATTTTATCAAAAAGATAAAATATCAATTTTCAACAATTGTCACTTTTCTACAAATTCCTCCATTTATATCCACATAAATAAATATTTTTCTTATCATATAAATTAATAATTAATTATTCACAAATAATATTACGTAATCACAATAATGACAACCAGCCGCTCCTCAGAAAGAGGGGCTTTCAATAAGGATCTCTCCATCTTGGGCCTTGCAATTAGGTGACCAAACCTCTCCTTATACAGAACTTTCTAGACATTGCAAATAATGTTATCTAATAATATTATTCAGATAATATGAATTATTGCTTCGATAATGGAAAATACTGTGTAGTGACAATTATTGAAATAATAGTAATATAAAATATAAACGTAGCAATTATTGAATCAATAAAATAAAATATTTTTACATAATTATCGTAACAATTATTGAGTAGTGTCTTCTTCACGTAAGAATCAATAATTGGTACTTGTGGCGCCCCCAAAATAGGTATACAACACCCATTACGAAAGTCATCAAAATACATGATACGTAAATAACTACAACTTTATTAATACAACATAAAAGCGTGAGTTTAAATACAAATATTGTAATCTAGACAATATCCACACTCAAATAAGTCCTCCGTACAATTATTGATACATTATTTTACAAAATAGTGAGGACTACTAAAACGACTTTCTAGAACCTTCATTCCATACCCCGACTAGTACTGCTACATTCTCGCCTCCCGAGAAGAAAAATGGAACAAAAAAGAAAAAGGTGAGCTCAACTAGCCCAAGAAAGAATATTATGACCAAGATTTTATAGAACAAATTATCGTTAGTCTTCAACAGAAAAAATCTAATAGAATATAATAGACAACAAGTTTTAAATCAATATTCGCAATGAAATAATAATTCATTAGAAGAGTTAAATAGAGAATAAAATCTACTATCTTCTATATATGAGTTTAAAAGTCCATCGTCAATATTTTATCCCTGTAACATCAATCAACATATATCTGGAATCAAATATTCATCTTTGCACTACAGGCCAAAGATATTCATCAGTTGGTCATGTTCATCTAAACACCGGTTCATCTTTGCACTACGGGCCAAAGATATTCATCAGAAATCATTCATTTTTGCAAAACAGGCCAAAGATATTCATAATATCATCATTTAGGACCGAGGATGATGAAAAATATTTTAAAGAAAAACGAATCCAAGTGAAGCAAAAGAACAAATATTAGGGATTCTGTATTTGACTATTCATGTCCAAAAATACCTCATAAATAATCATAGTGGTGTAAAATTCAAGAATGATCAAAACATGGATACAATCAAAGCTAGTATCCATAATAGATATTTTGGACAAAAAGAATAAAATTTCATTTTTCGGTGAATAGTGTCGTATTCGTGAATAGTGCCATATACATGAATAGTGTAGTATACGTGAATAGTGCCGTATACATGAATAGTAACTCTGACACTAAAAGATAGAAATTTCACAAAAAAAAAACATCATGCTTCGTGAATAGTACTCGTGAATAGTAACTCGTGAATAGTAACTCATGAACAGTAACTCGTGAATAATAACTCATGAATAGTAACCCCGACATGAAAAAGTTCCAAATCTGATTAAAAGTTCCAGCCAATATTTCGGCATAATGATATTGAAGAAATAATATCATTTAAGAAGAAAATAACATCCCTTACCTCAAAAGGATAGTACTTCTGACTGGAATACTGGATATAGTGCTGAAAGAACTTGCACCGTATAGCAATACTCAAAGTACTAAAATACTCATAAGAATACGCTCGATAATATAGAGAGAGAAAACTTTAGTTTCTGGTGTGATTTTGAATTCTAACCTAAGCACCATATTTATAGGAAAATGCTTAGAACACCAAAGCAGAAAATTTAATATATTATTAATATATATATCAAAATTTCCTAATCACACAAATCTGGTCCAACATCAGCCACACACACCTCACCTAAAGAAAAAAAAAACGTTTTTCTTATTAAAAATATTTTAAACTCCAAAAATCAATTATTCAGGAATTTCAAAACATCAATAATTCATATTAAATAGCCCTTTTGTCAGAAAAATTCAAACCACATGTCTATTTTATAGGAAATTTCATTATCTACAACTTTGCGAAGAAAGTTTTTCCAAATTCCAAACAAAAATTGGCCAAATCCACAAACTGGAAGCAGACGATTTTTACTGTGCTATAATCAAATTTCATCAAGAAATGGGGTCCACCAACATGAAAAACATGTTTTAAATATTTTAGTAACAAAAACACTCTTCCTCCTCATATACTCATATATCCCACATTCATTGAAAAAATATCACCATTATTATATAATATAATATTAAATTATTTTATCAAAAAGATAAAATATCAATTTTCAACAATTGTCACTTTTCTACAAATTCCTTCATTTATATCCACATAAATAAATATTTTTCTTATCATATAAATTAATAATTAATTATTCACAAATAATATTACAGAATCACAATAATGACAACCAAAGTAGCTCCTAAGAAAGAGGGGCTTTCAATAAGGATCTCTCTCATCGGGCGCCGCAATTAGGTGACCAAACCTCTCCTTAGATGTAACTTTTAGACATTGCCAATAATGTTATCTAATAATATTATTCAGATAATATGAATTATTGCTTCGATAATGGAAAATACTGTGTAGTGATAATTATTGAAATAATAGTAATATAAAATATAAACGTAGCAATTATTGAATCAATAAAATAAAATATTTTACAAGAATTATCGTAACAATTATTGAGTAGTGTCTTCTTCACGTAAGAATCAATAATTGGTACTTGTGGACGCCCTAAAAAATAGGTATACAACACCCATTCCGAATCATCAAAATACATGGTACGAAATAACTACAACTTTATTAATACAACATAACAATCTGTGAGTTTAAATACAAATATTGTCATCTAGACAATATCCACACTCAAATAAGTCCTCCGCACAATTATTGATACATTATTTTACAAAATGGTGAGGACTACTAAACGACTTTCTAGAACCTTCATTCCATACCCGAGCTAGTACTCGCATTACATTCTCCCTCCCGAGAAGAAAAATGGAACAAAAAGGAAAAGGGTGAGCTCAACTAGCCCAGTAAAGAATATTATGACCAAGATTTTATAGAACAAATTATCGTTAGTCTTCAACAAGGAAAAATCTAATAGAATACAATAAACAACAAGTTTTAAATCAATATTCGCAGCGGAAATAATAATTCATTAGAAGAGTTAAATAGAGAATAAAATCTACTATCTTCTATATATGAATTTAAAAGTCCATCGTCAATATTTTATCCCTGTAACATCAATTAACATATATCTGGAATCAAATATTCATCTTTGCACTACAGGCCAAAGATATTCATCAGTTGGTCATGTTTATCTAAACACCCGTTCATCTTTGCACTACGGGCCAAAGATATTCATCAGAAATCATTCATTTTTAAACTACAAGCCAAAGATATTCAGTAATATCATCATTTAGGACTGAGGATGATGAAAAATATTTTAAAGAAAAACGAATCAAGTGAAGCAAAAGAACAAATATTAGGGATTCGTATTTCAGCTATTCCATGTCCAAAAATACCTCATAAATAATCATAGTGGTGTAAAATTCAAGAATGATCAAAACATGGATACAATCAAAGCTAGTATCCATAATAGATATTTTGGACAAAAAGAATAAAATTTCATTTTCTAAGAATAATAGTGTCGTATTTGTGAATAGTGCAATGAAGTGCAATATACATGAATAAGTGTCAGATACGTGAATAGTGCCGTATACATGAATAGTAACTCGACACTAAAAGATAGAAATTTCACAAAAAAAATATCATGCTTTGTGAATAGTACTCATGAATAGTAACTTGTGAATAGTAACTCATGAAGCAGTAATCGTGAATATTAACTCATGAATAGTAACCCCGAACATGAAAAAGTTCTAAATTTGATAAAAGTTCCAACCTAATATTTTAAGATAATGATATTGAAGAAATAATATCATTTAAGAAGAAAATAACATCCCTTACCTCAAAAGGATAGTACTTACGATGGAATCTTTGGATATAGTCTTTGAAAGAACTTGCACCGTATAGCAATACTCAAAGTACTAAAATACTCACAAGAATAAACTTCGATAATATAGAGAGAAAGAGAGAAAACTTTTAGTTTCGGTGTGATTTTGAATTCTAACCTAAGCACCATATTTATAGGAAAATGCTTAGAACACTCAAAGCGTAAAATTTAATATAATATTAATATATATATCAAAATTTCCTAATCACACAAATCTGGTCCAACATCAGCCACACACACCTCACCTAAAGGAAAAAAACATTTTCTTATTAAAAATATTTTAAACTCCACAAATCAATTATTCAAGAATTTCAAACATCAATAATTCATATTAAATAGCCCTTTTGTCGGAAAATTTGAACCACATGTCTTTTTTATAGGAAATTTCATTATCTACAACTTTGCAGTAAGAAAGTTTTACCAAATTCCAAACAAAATTGGACAAGAAATCCACAAACAGACGATTTTACTTATTATTATCAAATTTCAGTCAAGAAATAGGGTCCACCAACATGAAAAACATGTTTTTAAATATTTTAGTAACAAAAATACTCTTCCTCCTCATATACTCATATATCCCACATTCATTGTAAAAATATCACCATTATTATATAATATAATAATAAATTATTTTATCAAAAAGATAAAATATCAATTTTCAACAATTGTCACTTTTCTACAAATTCCTCCATTTATATCCACATAAATAAATATTTTTCTTATCATATAAATTAATAATTAATTATTCACAAATAATATTACGTAATCACAATAATGACAACCGTGCCGTCCTCAGAAAGAGGGGCTTTCAATAAGGATCTCTCTCATCTTGGCGCCGCAATTAGGTGACCAAACCTCTCCTTATACGTAACTTTCTAGACATTGCAAATAATGTTATCTAATAATATTATTCAGATAATATGAATTATTAGCTTCGATAATGGAAAATACTGTAGTGACAATTATTGAAATAATAGTAATATAAAATATAAACGTAGCAATTATTGAATCAATAAAATAAAATATTTTACAAGAATTATCGTAACAATTATTGAGTAGTGTCTTCTTACGTAAGAATCAATAATTGGTACTGTGACGCCCCCAAAATAGGTATACAACACCCATTCTGAGTCATCAAAATACATGGTACAGAAATAACTACAACTTTATTAATACAACATAAAAACTGTGAGTTTAAATACAAATATTGTAATCTAGACAATATCCACACTCAAATAAGTCCTCCGTACAATTATTGATACATTATTTTACAAAAATAGTGAGGACTACTAAAACGACTTTCTAGAACCTTCATTCCATACCCCGACTAGTACTCGCTACATTCTCGCCTCCTGAGAAGAAAAATGGAACAAAAAGGAAAAAGGTGAGCTCAACTAGCCCAGTAAAGAATATTATGACCAAGATTTTATAGAACAAATTATCGTTAGTCTTCAACAGGAAAAAATCTAATAGAATATAATAGACAACAAGTTTTAAATCAATATTCGCAGCGGAAATAATAATTCATTAGAAGAGTTAAATAGAGAATAAAATCTACTATCTTCTATATATGAGTTTAAAAGTCCATCGTCAATATTTTATCCCTGTAACATCAATCAACATATATATACGAATCAAATATTCATCTTTGCACTCTGTGCCAAAGATATTCATCAGTTGGTCATGTTCATCTAAACACCGGTTCATCTTTGCACTACGGGCCAAAGATATTCATCAGAAATCATTCATTTTTGCAAAACAGGCCAAAGATATTCAGTAATATCATCATTTAGGACTGAGGATGATGAAAAATATTTTAAAGAAAAACGAATCCAGTGAAGCAAAAGAACAAATATTAGGGATTCGTATTTCAGCTATTCCATGTCCAAAAATACCTCATAAATAATCATAGTGGTGTAAAATTCAAGAATGATCAAAACATGGATACAATCAAAGCTAGTATCCATAATAGATATTTTGGACAAAAAGAATAAAATTTCATTTTTTAAATTGAATAGTGTCGATTCGTGAATAGTGCCATATACATGAATAGTGTAGTATACGTGAATAGTCTTAGTATACATGAATAGTAACTCGACACTAAAAGATAGAAATTTCACAAAAAAAAACATCATCATGCTTCGTGAATAGTACTCGTGAATAGTAACTTTCGTGAATAGTAACTCATGAACAAGAACTCGTGAATAATAACTCATGAATAGTAACCCGACATGAAAAAGTTCCAAATCGATTAAAAGTTCCACCTAATATTTCTAAGATAATGATATTGAAGAAATAATATCATTTAAGAAGAAAATAACATCCCTTACCTCAAAAGGATAAGTACTTACGATTTGGAATCTTTGGATATAGTCTTTGAAAGAACTTGCATCAGTATAGCAATACTCAAAGTACTAAAATACTCATAAGAATACGCTCGATAATATAGAGAGAGAAAACTTTAGTTTCTGGTGTGATTTTGAATTCTAACCTAAGCACCATATTTATAGGAAAATGCTTAGAACACCAAAGCAGAAAATTTAATATATTATTAATATATATATCAAAATTTCCTAATCACACAAATCTGGTCCAACATCAGCCACACACACCTCACCTAAAGAAAAAAAAACGTTTTTCTTATTAAAAATATTTTAAACTCCAAAAATCAATTATTCAGGAATTTCAAAACATCAATAATTCATATTAAATAGCCCTTTTGTCAGAAAAATTCAAACCACATGTCTATTTTATAGGAAATTTCATTATCTACAACTTTGCAGAAGAAAGTTTTTCCAAATTCCAAACAAAAATTGACCGAAATCCACAAACGGACGATTTTACAAATTTATAATCAAATTTCGATCAAGAAATGGGGTCCACCAACATGAAAAAACATGTTTTAAATATTTTAGTAACAAAAACACTCTTCCTCCTCATATACTCATATATCCCACATTCATTGAAAAAAATATCACCATTATTATATAATATAATATTAAATTATTTTATCAAAAAAGATAAAATATCAATTTTCAACAATTGTCACTTTTCTACAAATTCCTTCATTTATATCCACATAAATAAATATTTTCTTATCATATAAATTAATAATTAATTATTCACAAATAATATTATGAGAATCACAATAATGACAACCGGTAGTTCCCAAGAAAGAGGGGCTTTCAATAAGGATCTCTCTCTTCTTGGCCGCATGATTAGGTGACCAAACCTCTCCTTAGACAGAACTTTTTAGACATTGCCAATAATGTTATCTAATAATATTATTCAGATAATATGAATTATTGCTTCGATAATGGAAAATACCGTGTAGTGATAATTATTGAAATAATAGTAATATAAAATATAAACGTAGCAATTATTGAATCAATAAAATAAAATATTTTTACAGTAATTACTGTAACAATTATTGAGTAGTGTCTTCTTACGTAAGAATCAATAATTGTATCTTGTGACGCCCCCAAAATAGGTATACAACACCCATTACGAGTCATCAAAATACATGGTGCGAAATAACTACAACTTTATTAATACAACATAAAAAGCATGTGAGTTTAAATACAAATATTGTAATCTAGACAATATCCACACTCAAATAAGTCCTCCGTACAATTATTGATACATTATTTTACAAAAATAGTGAGGACTACTAAAACGACTTTCTAGAACCTTCATTCCATACCCCACTAGTACTCGCTACATTCTCGCCTCCTGAGAAGAAAAATGGAACAAAAAGGAAAAAGGTGAGCTCAACTAGCCCAGTAAAGAATATTATGACCAAGATTTTATAGAACAAATTATCGTTAGTCTTCAACAGGAAAAAATCTAATAGAATATAATAGACAACAAGTTTTAAATCAATATTCGCAGCGGAAATAATAATTCATTAGAAGAGTTAAATAGAGAATAAAATCTACTATCTTCTATATATGAGTTTAAAAGTCCATCGTCAATATTTTATCCCTGTAACATCAATCAACATATATCTGGAATCAAATATTCATCTTTGCACTACAGGCCAAAGATATTCATCAGTTGGTCATGTTCATCTAAACACCGGTTCATCTTTGCACTACGGGCCAAAGATATTCATCAGAAATCATTCATTTTTGCAAAACAGGCCAAAGATATTCAGTAATATCATCATTTAGGACTGAGGATGATGAAAAATATTTTAAAGAAAAACGAATCCAGTGAAGCAAAAGAACAAATATTAGGGATTAAGTATTTACCTATTCCATGTCCAAAAATACCTCATAAATAATCATAGTGGTGTAAAATTCAAGAATGATCAAAACATGGATACAATCAAAGCTAGTATCCATAATAGATATTTTGGACAAAAAGAATAAAATTTCATTTTTCGGTGAATAGTGTCGTATTCGTGAATAGTGCCATATACATGAATAGTGTAGTATACGTGAATAGTGCCGTATACATGAATAGTAACTCTGACACTAAAAGATAGAAATTTCACAAAAAAAAACATCATGCTTCGTGAATAGTACTCGTGAATAGTAACTCGTGAATAGTAACTCATGAACAGTAACTCGTGAATAATAACTCATGAATAGTAACCCCGAAATGAAAAAGTTCCAAATCTGATTAAAAGTTCCAGCCAATATTTCGGTAAAGGCATAATGATATTGAAGAAATAATATCATTTAAGAAGAAAATAACATCCCTTACCTCAAAAGGATAGTACTTATTTTTGGAATATCGGATATAGTCTTTGAAAGAACTTGCACCAGTATAGCAATACTCAAAGTACTAAAATACTCATAAGAATAACCGATAATAGAGAGAGAAAACTTTAGTTTCGGTGTGATTTTGAATTCTAACCTAAGCACCATATTTATAGGAAAATGCTTAGAACACCAAAGCAGAAAATTTAATATATTATTAATATATATATCAAAATTTCCTAATCACACAAATCTGGTCCAACATCAGCCACACACACCTCACCTAAAGAAAAAAAAAACGTTTTTCTTATTAAAAATATTTTAAACTCCAAAAATCAATTATTCAGGAATTTCAAAACATCAATAATTCATATTAAATAGCCCTTTTGTCAGAAAAATTCAAACCACATGTCTATTTTATAGGAAATTTCATTATCTACAACTTTGCAGAAGAAAGTTTTTCCAAATTCCAAACAAAAATTGACCGAAATCCACAAACGGACGATTTTACAGGCTATAATCAAATTTCAGTCAAGAAATGGGGTCCACCAACATGAAAAACATGTTTTAAATATTTTTAGTAACAAAAACACTCTTCCTCCTCATATACTCATATATCCCACATTCATTGAAAAAAATATCACCATTATTATATAATATAATATTAAATTATTTTATCAAAAAAGATAAAATATCAATTTTCAACAATTGTCACTTTTCTACAAATTCCTTCATTTATATCCACATAAATAAATATTTTTCTTATCATATAAATTAATAATTAATTATTCACAAATAATATTACAGAATCACAATAATGACAACCAGGCCGTTCCCAAGAAAGAGGGGGCTTTCCAATAAGGATCTCTCCTTACTGGCGCGCAATTAGGTGACCAAACCTCTCCTTAGACAGAACTTTTTAGACATTGCCAATAATGTTATCTAATAATATTATTCAGATAATATGAATTATTGCTTCGATAATGGAAAATACTGTGTAGTGATAATTATTGAAATAATAGTAATATAAAATATAAACGTAGCAATTATTGAATCAATAAAATAAAATATTTTTACAGTAATTACTGTAACAATTATTGAGTAGTGTCTTCTTACGTAAGAATCAATAATTGGTACTGTGACGCCCCCAAAATAGGTATACAACACCCATTCTGAGTCATCAAAATACATGGTACAGAAATAACTACAACTTTATTAATACAACATAACAACTGTGAGTTTAAATACAAATATTGTCATCTAGACAATATCCACACTCAAATAAGTCCTCCGTACAATTATTGATACATTATTTTACAAAAATGGTGAGGACTACTAAAACGACTTTCTAGAACCTTCATTCCATACCCCGACTAGTACTGCCATTTACATTCTCCCCTCCTGAGAAGAAAAATGGAACAAAAAGGAAAAGGGTGAGCTCAACTAGCCCAGTAAAGAATATTATGACCAAGATTTTATAGAACAAATTATCGTTAGTCTTCAACAAGGAAAAATCTAATAGAATACAATAAACAACAAGTTTTAAATCAATATTCGCAGCGGAAATAATAATTCATTAGAAGAGTTAAATAGAGAATAAAATCTACTATCTTCTATATATGAATTTAAAAGTCCATCGTCAATATTTTATCCCTGTAACATCAATTAACATATATCTGGAATCAAATATTCATCTTTGCACTACAGGCCAAAGATATTCATCAGTTGGTCATGTTTATCTAAACACCCGTTCATCTTTGCACTACGGGCCAAAGATATTCATCAGAAATCATTCATTTTTAAACTACAAGCCAAAGATATTCAGTAATATCATCATTTAGGACTGAGGATGATGAAAAATATTTTAAAGAAAAACGAATCAAGTGAAGCAAAAGAACAAATATTAGGGATTCGTATTTCACTATTCCATGTCCAAAAATACCTCATAAATAATCATAGTGGTGTAAAATTCAAGAATGATCAAAACATGGATACAATCAAAGCTAGTATCCATAATAGATATTTTGGACAAAAAGAATAAAATTTCATTTTTCTAAGTAAATAGTGTCGTATTTGTGAATAGTCTGATAGGCAATATACATGAATAGTGTGTCGATATCGTGAATAGTGCCGTATACATGAATAGTAACTCTGACACTAAAAGATAGAAATTTCACAAAAAAAAAATATCATGCTTTGTGAATAGTACTCATGAATAGTAACTTGTGAATAGTAACTCATGAACTGTAACTCGTGAATATTAACTCATGAATAGTAACCCCGACATGAAAAAGTTCTAAATTTGATAAAAAGTTCCAGCCAATATTTCGGCATAATGATATTGAAGAAATAATATCATTTAAGAAGAAAATAACATCCCTTACCTCAAAAGGATAGTACTTCTGACTGGAATACTGGATATAGTGCTGAAAGAACTTGCACCGTATAGCAATACTCAAAGTACTAAAATACTCACAAGAATAAATTTCGATAATATAGAGAAAGAGAGAGAAAACTTTAGTTTCTGGTGTGATTTTGAATTCTAACCTAAGCACCATATTTATAGGAAAATGCTTAGAACACCAAAGCAGAAAATTTAATATAATATTAATATATATATCAAAATTTCCTAATCACACAAATCTGGTCCAACATCAGCCACACACACCTCACCTAAAGGAAAAAAAACATTTTTCTTATTAAAAATATTTTAAACTCCACAAATCAATTATTCAAGAATTTCGAAACATCAATAATTCATATTAAATAGCCCTTTTGTCAGAAAAATTCGAACCACATGTCTTTTTTATAGGAAATTTCATTATCTACAACTTTGCAGAAGAAAGTTTTACCAAATTCCAAACAAAATTTGATCAAATCCACAAAGCAGACGATTTTTACTTGATTATTATCAAATTTCAATCAAGAAATAGGGTCCACCAACATGAAAAACATGTTTTAAATATTTTAGTAACAAAAAAATACTCTTCCTCCTCATATACTCATATATCCCACATTCATTGTAAAAATATCACCATTATTATATAATATAATAATAAATTATTTTATCAAAAAGATAAAATATCAATTTTCAACAATTGTCACTTTTCTACAAATTCCTCCATTTATATCCACATAAATAAATATTTTTCT
Source organism: Panax quinquefolius (assembly GCA_020205615.1). Lineage (NCBI taxonomy): Eukaryota > Viridiplantae > Streptophyta > Magnoliopsida > Apiales > Araliaceae > Panax > Panax quinquefolius. Next base: position 9,283,078 of record CM035165.1, on the reverse strand, counting down.
TATCATATAAATTAATAATTAATTATTCACAAATAATATTACGAGAATCACAATAATGACAACCAGTAGTTCCTGAGAAAGAGGGGCTTTCAATAAGGATCTCTCCTTACCTGCAAGCATGATTAGGTGACCAAACCTCTCCTTATACGTAACTTTCTAGACATTGCAAATAATGTTATCTAATAATATTATTCGAGATAATATGAATTATTGCTTCGATAATGGAAAATCTTGTGTAGTGACAATTATTGAAATAATAGTAATATAAAATATAAACGTAGCAATTATTGAATCAATAAAATAAAATATTTTTACAGTAATTACTGTAACAATTATTGAGTAGTGTCTTCTTACGTAAGAATCAATAATTGGTACTGTGACGCCCCCAAAATAGGTATACAACACCCATTCTGAGTCATCAAAATACATGGTACAGAAATAACTACAACTTTATTAATACAACATAAAAACTGTGAGTTTAAATACAAATATTGTAATCTAGACAATATCCACACTCAAATAAGTCCTCCGTACAATTATTGATACATTATTTTACAAAAATAGTGAGGACTACTAAAACGACTTTCTAGAACCTTCATTCCATACCCCGACTAGTACTCGCTACATTCTCGCCTCCTGAGAAGAAAAATGGAACAAAAAGGAAAAAGGTGAGCTCAACTAGCCCAGTAAAGAATATTATGACCAAGATTTTATAGAACAAATTATCGTTAGTCTTCAACAGGAAAAAATCTAATAGAATATAATAGACAACAAGTTTTAAATCAATATTCGCAGCGGAAATAATAATTCATTAGAAGAGTTAAATAGAGAATAAAATCTACTATCTTCTATATATGAGTTTAAAAGTCCATCGTCAATATTTTATCCCTGTAACATCAATCAACATATATCTGGAATCAAATATTCATCTTTGCACTACAGGCCAAAGATATTCATCAGTTGGTCATGTTCATCTAAACAGGTTCATCATTTGCACTACGGCCAAAGATATTCATCGTAAATCATTCATTTTTGCAAAGCAAAGCCAAAGATATTCAGTAATATCATCATTTAGGACTGAGGATGATGAAAAATATTTTAAAGAAAAACGAATCCAGTGAAGCAAAAGAACAAATATTAGGGATTCGTATTTCAGCTATTCCATGTCCAAAAATACCTCATAAATAATCATAGTGGTGTAAAATTCAAGAATGATCAAAACATGGATACAATCAAAGCTAGTATCCATAATAGATATTTTGGACAAAAAGAATAAAATTTCATTTTTCGGTGAATAGTGTCGTATTCGTGAATAGTGCCATATACATGAATAGTGTAGTATACGTGAATAGTCAGAGTATACATGAATAGTAACTCGACACTAAAAGATAGAAATTTCACAAAAAAAAAACATCATGCTTCGTGAATAGTACTCGTGAATAGTAACTCGTGAATAGTAACTCATGAACAGTAACTCGTGAATAATAACTCATGAATAGTAACCCCGACATGAAAAAGTTCCAAATCGATTAAAAGTTCCATTAATATTTTAAGATAATGATATTGAAGAAATAATATCATTTAAGAAGAAAATAACATCCCTTACCTCAAAAGGATAGTACTTACATTTGGAATATTGGATATAGTCTTTGAAAGAACTTGCACCAGTATAGCAATACTCAAAGTACTAAAATACTCATAAGAATACCGATAATATAGAGAGAGAAAACTTTAGTTTTCGTGTGATTTTGAATTCTAACCCAAGCACCATATTTATAGGAAAATGCTTAGAACACCAAAGCGTAAAATTTAATATATTATTAATATATATATCAAAATTTCCTAATCACACAAATCTGGTCCAACATCACATACACACACCTCACCTAAAAAAAAAAACGTTTTTATTATTAAAATATTTTAAACTCCAAAAATCAATTATTCAGGAATTTCAAAACATCAATAATTCATATTAAATAGCCCTTTTGTCAGAAAAATTCAAACCACATGTCTATTTTATAGGAAATTTCATTATCTACAACTTTGCAGAAGAAAGTTTTTCCAAATTCCAAACAAAAATTGACCGAAATCCACAAACGGACGATTTTACAGGCTATAATCAAATTTCAGTCAAGAAATGGGGTCCACCAACATGAAAAACATGTTTTAAATATTTTTAGTAACAAAAACACTCTTCCTCCTCATATACTCATATATCCCACATTCATTGAAAAAAATATCACCATTATTATATAATATAATATTAAATTATTTTATCAAAAAAGATAAAATATCAATTTTCAACAATTGTCACTTTTCTACAAATTCCTTCATTTATATCCACATAAATAAATATTTTCTTATCATATAAATTAATAATTAATTATTCACAAATAATATTACGTAATCACAATAATGACAACCAGTAGTTCCTAAGAAAGAGGGGCTTTCAATAAGGATCTCTCTCATCTGCCAAGCAATTAGGTGACCAAACCTCTCCTGTATGACGAACTTTTTAGACATTGCCAATAATGTTATCTAATAATATTATTCAGGATAATATGAATTATTGCTTCGATAATGGAAAATCTTTGTGTAGTGATAATTATTGAAATAATAGTAATATAAAATATAAACGTAGCAATTATTGAATCAATAAAATAAAATATTTTTACGATAATTATCGTAACAATTATTGAGTAGTGTCTTCTCACGTAAGAATCAATAATTGGTCTTGTGGCTTTTAAAAAAGGGTATACAACACCCATTCGAGTCATCAAAATACATGGATGTAAATAACTACAACTTTATTAATACAACATAACAACTGTGAGTTTAAATACAAATATTGTCATCTAGACAATATCCACACTCAAATAAGTCCTCCGTACAATTATTGATACATTATTTTACAAAATGGTGAGGACTACTAAAACGACTTTCTAGAACCTTCATTCCATACCCGACTAGTACTCGCATTTACATTCTCCCTCCCGAGAAGAAAAATGGAACAAAAGGAAAAGGGTGAGCTCAACTAGCCCGGTAAAGAATATTATGACCAAGATTTTATAGAACAAATTATCGTTAGTCTTCAACAAGGAAAATCTAATAGAATACAATAAACAACAAGTTTTAAATCAATATTATTGCATTGAAATAATAATTCATTAGAAGAGTTAAATAGAGAATAAAATCTACTATCTTCTATATATGAATTTAAAAGTCCATCGTCAATATTTTATCCCTGTAACATCAATTAACATATATCTGGAATCAAATATTCATCTTTGCACTACAGGCCAAAGATATTCATCAGTTGGTCATGTTTATCTAAACACCCGTTCATCTTTGCACTACGGGCCAAAGATATTCATCAGAAATCATTCATTTTTAAACTACAAGCCAAAGATATTCAGTAATATCATCATTTAGGACTGAGGATGATGAAAAATATTTTAAAGAAAAACGAATCAAGTGAAGCAAAAGAACAAATATTAGGGATTCGTATTTCAAATTTATTCCATGTCCAAAATACCTCATAAATAATCATAGTGGTGTAAAATTCAAGAATGATCAAAACATGGATACAATCAAAGCTAGTATCCATAATAGATATTTTGGACAAAAAGAATAAAATTTCATTTTCTAGAATAGTGTCGTATTTGTGAATAGTGCAATAGTGCAATATACATGAATAGTGTCGTAGATACGTGAATAGTGCCGATATACATGAATAGTAACTCTGACACTAAAAGATAGAAATTTCACAAAAAAAAAATATCATGCTTTGTGAATAGTACTCATGAATAGTAACTTGTGAATAGTAACTCATGAACTGTAACTCGTGAATATTAACTCATGAATAGTAACCCCGACATGAAAAAGTTCTAAATTTGATAAAAAGTTCCAAATTAATATTTCAAAAGATAATGATATTCAAGAAATAATATCATTTAAGAAGAAAATAACATCCTTACCTCAAAAGGATAAGACTTACATTTGGAATATCGGATATAGTCTTTGAAAGAACTTGCACAGTATAGCAATACTCAAAGTACTAAAATACTCACAAGAATACGCTCGATAATATAGAGAGAGAGAGAGAAAACTTTAGTTTACGTGTGATTTTGAATTCTAACCTAAGCACCATATTTATAGGAAAATGCTTAGAACACTCAAAGCGTAAAATTTAATATAATATTAATATATATATCAAAATTTCCTAATCACACAAATCTGGTCCAACATCGCCTACACACACCTCACCTAAAGGAAAAAAACATTTTTCTTATTAAAAATATTTTAAACTCCACAAATCAATTATTCAAGAATTTCGAAACATCAATAATTCATATTAAATAGCCCTTTTGTCAGAAAAATTCGAACCACATGTCTTTTTTATAGGAAATTTCATTATCTACAACTTTGCAGAAGAAAGTTTTACCAAATTCCAAACAAAAATTGACCGAAATCCACAAACGGACGATTTTACTGATTATTATCAAATTTCAGTCAAGAAATAGGGTCCACCAACATGAAAAACATGTTTTAAATATTTTTAGTAACAAAAATACTCTTCCTCCTCATATACTCATATATCCCACATTCATTGTAAAAATATCACCATTATTATATAATATAATAATAAATTATTTTATCAAAAAAGATAAAATATCAATTTTCAACAATTGTCACTTTTCTACAAATTCCTCCATTTATATCCACATAAATAAATATTTTTCTTATCATATAAATTAATAATTAATTATTCACAAATAATATTACAGAATCACAATAATGACAACCAGGCCGTTCCCAGGAAAGAGGGGGCTTTCCAATAAGGATCTCTCCTTCTTGGTAGCGTTAATTAGGTGACCAAACCTCTCCTTATACAGAACTTTCTAGACATTGCAAATAATGTTATCTAATAATATTATTCAGATAATATGAATTATTGCTTCGATAATGGAAAATACTGTGTAGTGACAATTATTGAAATAATAGTAATATAAAATATAAACGTAGCAATTATTGAATCAATAAAATAAAATATTTTTACAGTAATTACTGTAACAATTATTGAGTAGTGTCTTCTTACGTAAGAATCAATAATTGGTCTTTATGACGCCCCAAAATAGGTATACAACACCCATTCTCGAAGTCATCAAAATACATGGTACAGAAATAACTACAACTTTATTAATACAACATAAAAACTGTGAGTTTAAATACAAATATTGTAATCTAGACAATATCCACACTCAAATAAGTCCTCCGTACAATTATTGATACATTATTTTACAAAAATAGTGAGGACTACTAAAACGACTTTCTAGAACCTTCATTCCATACCCCGACTAGTACTCGCTACATTCTCGCCTCCTGAGAAGAAAAATGGAACAAAAAGGAAAAAGGTGAGCTCAACTAGCGGTAAGAAAGAATATTATGACCAAGATTTTATAGAACAAATTATCGTTAGTCTTCAACAGGAAAAATCTAATAGAATATAATAGACAACAAGTTTTAAATCAATATTCGCAATGAAATAATAATTCATTAGAAGAGTTAAATAGAGAATAAAATCTACTATCTTCTATATATGAGTTTAAAAGTCCTCGTCAATATTTTATCCTCGTAACATCAATCAACATATATCCGGAATCAAATATTCATCTTTTGCACTACTGTGCCAAAGATATTCATCATTGGTCATGTTCATCTAAAACACGGTTCATCTTTGCACTACACAGGCCAAAGATATTCATCGAAATCATTCATTTTTGCAAAAGCAGGCCAAAGATATTCAAATAATATCATCATTTAGGACCGAGGATGATGAAAAATATTTTAAAGAAAAACGAATCCGATTGAAGCAAAAGAACAAATATTAGGGATTCAGTATTTGCCTATTCTATGTCAAAAAAATACCTCATAAATAATCATAGTGGTGTAAAATTCAAGAATGATCAAAACATGGATACAATCAAAGCTAGTATCCATAATAGATATTTTGACAAAAAGAATAAAATTTCATTTTTTAGGTGAATAGTGTCGTATTCGTGAATAAGTGCCATATACATGAATAGTGTAGTATACGTGAATAGTGCCAGTATACATGAATAGTAACTCGACACTAAAAGATAGAAATTTCACAAAAAAAAAACATCATGCTTTCGTGAATAGTACTCGTGAATAGTAACTCGTGAATAGTAACTCATGAGCAAAGAACTTCGTGAATAATAACTCATGAATAGTAACCTTGATACATGAAAAAGTTCCAAATTTGATTAAAAGTTCCACCCGATATTTTCGGTATAATGATATTGAAGAAATAATATCATTTAAGAAGAAAATAACATCCCCTTACCTCAAAAGGATAAGTACTTCCGACCGAATCTTTGGATATAGTCTTTGAAAGAACTTGCCGTAGTATAGCAATACTCAAAGTACTAAAATACTCATAAGAATAAACTCGATAATATAGAGAGAAAACTTTAGTTTACGGTGTGATTTTGAATTCTAACCTAAGCACCATATTTATAGGAAAATGCTTAGAACACAAAGCGAAAATTTAATATATTATTAATATATATATCAAAATTTCCTAATCACACAAATCTGGTCCAACATCAGCCACACACACCTCACCTAAAAAAGAAAAAAAACGTTTTCTTATTAAAAATATTTTAAACTCCAAAATCAATTATTCAGAATTTGAAACATCAATAATTCATATTAAATAGCCCTTTTGTCGGAAAAATTCGAACCACATGTCTATTTTATAGGAAATTTCATTATCTACAACTTTGCAGAAGAAAGTTTTTCCAAATTCCAAACAAAAATTGACCGAAATCCACAAACGGACGATTTTACAGGCTATAATCAAATTTCAGTCAAGAAATGGGGTCCACCAACATGAAAAACATGTTTTAAATATTTTTAGTAACAAAAATACTCTTCCTCCTCATATACTCATATATCCCACATTCATTGAAAAAAATATCACCATTATTATATAATATAATAATAAATTATTTTATCAAAAAAGATAAAATATCAATTTTCAACAATTGTCACTTTTTTACAAATTCGTCCATTTATATCCACATAAATAAATATTTTTCTTATCATATAAATTAATAATTAATTATTCACAAATAATATTACAGAATCACAATAATGACAACCGTGTAGCTCCCAGAAAGAGGGGCTTTCAATAAGGATCTCTCTCTTCTTGGCCTTAATTAGGTGACCAAACCTCTTCTTAGAGTATGAACTTTCTAGACATTGCCAATAATGTTATCTAATAATATTATTCAGATAATATAAATTATTGCTTCGATAATGGAAAATACTGTGTAGTGACAATTATTGAAACAATAGTAATATAAAATATAAACGTAGCAATTATAGAATCAATAAAATAAAATATTTTTACAGTAATTAATGTAATAATTATTGAGTACTGTCTTCTTACATAAGAATCAATAATTGGTACTATGACGCCCCCAAAATAGGTATACAACAACCATTCTGAGTCATCAAAATACATGGTACAGAAATAACTACAACTTTATTAATACAACATAAAAACTGTGAGTTTAAATACAAATATTGTCATCTAGACAATATCCACACTCAAATAAGTCCTCCGTATAATTATTGATACATTATTTTACAAAAATAGTGAGGACTACTAAAACGACTTTCTAGAACCTTCATTCCATACCCCGACTAGTACTCGCTACATTCTCGCCTCCCGAGAAGAAAAATGGAACAAAAAGGAAAAGGGTGAGCTCAACTAGCCCAGTAAAGAATATTATAACCAAGATTTTATAGAACAAATTATCGTTAGTCTTCAACAGGGAAAAATCTAATAGAATACAATAGACAACAAATTTTAAATCAATATTCGCAGCGGAAATAATAATTCATTAGAAGAGTTAAATAGAGAATAAAATCTACTATCTTCTATATATGAATTTAAAAGTCCATCGTCAATATTTTATCCTCAGTAACATCAATCAACATATATCGGAATCAAATATTCATCTTTGCACTCTGAGCCAAAGATATTCATCGATTGGTCATGTTCATCTAAACACTGTTCATCTTTGCAGACTACTGGGCCAAAGATATTCATCGTAAATCATTCATTTTTGAACTACAGCCAAAGATATTCAATAATATCAACATTTAGGAGTGAGGATGATGAAAAATATTTTAAAGAAAAACGAATCCAGTGAAGCAAAAGAACAAATATTAGGGATTCGTATTTCAGCTATTCCATGTCCAAAAATACCTCATAAATAATCATAGTAGTGTAAAATTCAAGAATGATCAAAACATGGATACGATCAAAGCTAGTATCCATAATAGATATTTTGGACAAAAAGAATAAAATTTCATTTTTCGGTGAATAGTGTCGTATTCGTGAATAGTGCCATATACATGAATAGTGCCGTATACATGAATAGTAACTCTGACACTAAAAGATAGAAATTTCACAAAAAAACATCATTCTTCGTGAATAGTACTCGTGAATAGTAACTCGTGAATAGTAACTCGTGAACAGTAACTCGTGAATAGTAACTCATGAATAGTAACCCCGATACATGAAAAAGTTCCAAATTTGATAAAAGTTCAAATTAATGTTTTGAAGATAATGATATTAAAGAAATAATATCATTTAAGAAGAAAATAACATCCCCTTACCTCAAAAGGATAGTACTTCGATTGGAATCTTTGGATATAGTCTTTGAAAGAACTTGACCGTATAGCAATACTCAAAGTACTAAAATACTCACAAGAATATTTCGATAATATAGAGAGAAAAGAGAGAAAACTTTAGTTTACGGTGTGATTTTGAATTCTAACCTAAGCACCATATTTATAGGAAAATGCTTAGAACACCAAAGCAGAAAATTTAATATATTATTAATATATATATCAAAATTTCCTAATCACACAAATCTGGTCCAACATCAGCACACACACCTCACCTAAAGAAAAAAAAACGTTTTTCTTATTAAAAATATTTTAAACTCCAAAAATCAATTATTCATGAATTTCGAAACATCAATAATTCATATTAAATAGCCCTTTTGTCAGAAAAATTAGAACCACATCTCTTTTTCATAGGAAATTTCATTATCTACAACTTTGCAGAAGAAAGTTTTTTCAAATTCCAAACAAAAATTGACCGTAATCCACAAACGGACAATTTTACAGGCTATAATCAAATTTCAGTCAAGAAATGGGGTCCACCAACATGAAAAACATGTTTTAAATATTTTTAGTAACAAAATACTCTTCCTCCTCATATACTCATATATCCCACATTCATTGTAAAATATCACCATTATTATATAATATAATAATAAATTATTTTATCAAAAAAAAAGATAAAATATCAATTTTCAACAATTGTCACTTTTCTACAAATTCCTCCATTTATATCCACATAAATAAATATTTTTCTTATCATATAAATTAATATTTAATTATTCACAAATAATATTACGTAATCACAATAATGACAACCGGTAGTTCCTAAGAAAGAGGGGCTTTCAATAGGATCTCTCCTATCTGGTGGCAAGCAATTAGGTGACCAAACCTCTCATTTAAGCGAGAACTTTCTAGACATTGCCAATAATGTTATCTAATAATATTATTCAGGATAATATGAATTATTGATTCGATAATAGAAAATAATTGTGTAGTGACAATTATTGAAACAATAGTAATATAAAATATAAACGTAGCAATTATTGAATCAATAAAATAAAATATTTTTACAGTAATTACTGTAACAATTATTGAGTAGTGTCTTCTTGCGTAAGAATCAATAATTGGTACTATGACGCCCCCAAAATAGGTATACAACACCCATTCCGAGTCATCAAAATACATGGTACAGAAATAACTACAACTTTATTAATACAACATAAAAACTGTGAGTTTAAATACAAATATTGTCATCTAGACAATATCCACACTCAAATAAGTCCCCCGTACAATTATTGATACATTATTTTACAAAAATAGTGAGGACTACTAAAACGACTTTCTAGAACCTTCATTCCATACCCCGACTAGTACTCGCTACATTCTCGCCTCCTGAGAAGAAAAATGGAACAAAAAGGAAAAGGGTGAGCTCAACTAGCCCAGTAAAGAATATTATGACCAAGATTTTATAGAACAAATTATCGTTAGTCTTCAACAGGGAAAAATCTAATAGAATACAATAGACAACAAGTTTTAAATCAATATTCGCAGCGGAAATAATAATTCATTAGAAGAGTTAAATAGAGAATAAAATCTACTATCTTCTATATATGAATTTAAAAGTCCATCGTCAATATTTTATCCTGTAACATCAATCAACATATTTCCGGAATCAAATATTCATCTTTGCACTACAGGCCAAAGATATTCATCAGTTGGTCATGTTCATCTAAACACCTGTTCATCTTTGCACTACGGGCCAAAGATATTCATCAGAAATCATTCATTTTTGCACTACAGGCCAAAGATATTCAGTAATATCATCATTTAGGACTAAGGATGATGAAAAATATTTTAAAGAAAAACGAATCCAGTGAAGCAAAAGAACAAATATTAGGGATTTGTATTTCAGCTATTCCATGTCCAAAAATACCTCATAAATAATCATAGTGGTGTAAAATTCAAGAATGATCAAAACATGGATACGATCAAAGCTAGTATCCATAATAGATATTTTGGACAAAAAAGAATAAAATTTCATTTTTAAATTGAATAGTGTCGTATTCGTGAATAGTGCATATATATAATGAATAGTCTGCAGTATACATGAATAGTAACTCGACACTAAAAGATAGAAATTTCACAAAAAAACATCATGCATGCTTCGTGAATAGTACTTGTGAATAGTAACTCGTGAATAGTAACTCATGAACGAAGAACTTCGTGAATAGTAACTCATGAATAGTAACCCGACATGAAAAAGTTCCAAATTTAATAAAAAGTTCAAATTAATGTTTTAAGATAATGATATTGAAGAAATAATATCATTTATGAAGAAAATAACATCCCTTACCTCAAAAGGATAGTACTTCTGACTGGAATACTAGATATAGAGCTGAAAGAACTTGCATCGTATAGCAATACTCAAAGTACTAAAATACTCACAAGAATACACTCGATAATATAGAGAGAGAAAGAGAGAGAAAACTTTAGTTTACGGTGTGATTTTGAATTATAACCTAAGCACCATATTTATAGGAAAATGCTTAGAACACCAAAGCAGAAAATTTAATATAATATTAATATATATATCAAAATTTCCTAATCACACAAATCTGGTCCAACATCAGCCACACACACCTCACCTAAAGAAAAAAAAACGTTTTTCTTATTAAAAATATTTCAAACTCCAAAAATCAATTATTCAGGAATTTTGAAACATCAATAATTCATAATAAATAGCCATTTTGTCAGAAAAATTCGAACCACATGTATTTTTCATAGGAAATTTCATTATCTTAAACTTTGCAAAAGAAAGTTTTTCCAAATTCCAAACAGAAATTGACCGAAATCTACAAACGGGCGATTCTACAGGCTATAATCAAATTTCAGTCATGAAATGGGCCCACAGACATGTTTAACATGTTTTAAACAACTTTTGCAACAAAAATACTCTTCCTCCTCATATACTCATATATCCCACATTCATTGTAAAAATATCATCATTATTATATTATAATAATATAATAAAATATTATTTTATCAGAAAAGATAAAATATCGATTTTCAACAATTGTCACTTTAAAAATTTTCTCCATCTATATCCACATAAAATGAATATTTCCTCATCATATAAATTAATAATTAATTATTCACAAATAATATTACAGAATCACAATACTGGCAACCAAGTCGTTCCCAAGAAAGAAGGGGCTTTCCAATAAGGATTTCTCCTTATTGGCGCGCAATTAGGTGACCAAACCTCTCCTTAGACAGAACTTTCTAGACATTGCCAATAATGTTATCTAATAATATTATTCAGATAATATGAATTATTGCTTCGATAATGGAAAATACTTTGTAGTGACAATTATTGAAACAACAGTTATATAAAATATCAACGTAGCAATTATTGAATCAATAAAATAAAATATTGAACAGTAATTACTGTAACAATTATTGAGTAGTGCCTTCTTACGTAAGAATCAATAATTGGTGCAATACTGCGTGGTATCTTCTTTGCAACAATGCGTACATCTTGTGTTTTAACCACCGAGTATTCCAACAGTATTAACGGTAAGAACTACGCCGTTATTTATAAACAACTCATACTTGTCGTTTTCTTCATCCAATCGCTTTCCATTATAGGGCCCACAAAAGGCTGCGCCGTCGTACGAATATTCCTCGATAGGAAAAATATTCCACGACCAAACGAATATTTCCCGACAACAATGAGTATTTTATAACCACCTGCTTATTTTAAAATATTTGCGCATTTTACCCATAACTAACCACATTAATAAATTCAACCCTTACTATTTCAAAATAATAAATAGAGAAAATTAAATTTTATTTATAAAAAGTTGGGGTCTTACAACCTTCCCTTCTTATGAAATTTCATCCTCGAAATTTACGTACATACCTGGTGTTTCGAAAAGGTGAGGATACCTCTTTTTCATTTCTGATTCTAACTCCCAGGTCATTTCTTCAATAACATGGTTTCTCCACAAAACCTTAACTTGTGGTATAACCTTAGTGCGTAGGACATGCTCTTTCCTATCCAAGATCTTGACAGGTACCTCCTCGTACATTAAATCTTCGGCTATCTCGTCTGGTTCTAACTCAATAATGTGGTTCGAGTCCTTCACATATTTACGAAGCACAAATATGTGAAAAAAGTTATGAACACGAGACGTGCTTGGAGGTAACGCGAGTCTATAGGCCACATTTCCTACTCGTTCAAGAATCTAAAATGGACCAATAAATCGTGGATTGAGCTTTCCTCTCTTCCCGAATCTTGTAACTCCCTTCCATGGAGCCACATGCAACAATACATGATCCCTAATACTAAATTCCACGTCCTTTCGATGAAGATCCGCATAACTCTTTTGTCGATCCTGTGCCATTTTTATACGTTGTCGAATCATTTGGATCTTTTCCTTAGTCATACGTACCAACTCGGGTCCCAACAATGTTGTTTCACCCACCTTATCCCAACATATTGGAGAGCGACACTTTCATCCATACAATACTTCGAATGGAGCCACACCTATACTTTCCTGATAACTGTTGTTGTAGGAGAATTCCACCAATGACAAATACTTATCCCAACTCCCTTTGAAGTCTAGGACATAGAGTCTTAATAGATCTTCAAGAGTTTGAATAGTCCTCTCTGATTGTCCGTCCGTTTGAGGATGATATGCCGAACTAAATCGTAAATCCGTCCCCAAAGCTTTTTGCAAGCTAACCCAAAATCTTGAAGTGAATCTTGGGTCACGATCCGAAACTATGGATACTGGCATGCCATGCAATCTCACAATCTCATTTACATACATATGATCAAGACGTTCAAGGGAATAAGTCTCCCGTATCAGCAAGAAATGAGCAGACTTGGTTAATCTATCAACAATAACCCAAATAACATTTATGCCTTGAGAAACCGTGGGAAGACCCATAACGAAATCCATGGTAATGTGTTCCCACTTCCATTTCGGAATCTCAAGTGGTTACAATAGACCCTTAGGCACTTCATGCTCCGCTTTTACACGTTGACAAGTTAAACACCTTGAGATAAACTTTGCAATCTATCTCTTCATATTGTTCCACCAAAATGTATGTCGAAGATCACGATACATTTTGGTACTTCCAGGATGGATTGCAAACGGTGTATTATATGCCTCCATCATGATCTTGTTCTTCAAATCAGAATCGTTAGGAACACAAAGTCTGGAGTGGACTCGAAGTATTCCTTCTTCATCGATTCTTGCTTCTGGAATAGCATCTTCTTGCACTTTCTTTTTCATACGCATCAGCTCCGGGTCTGTGGCTTGAGCAACTTTAACTTTTTTGATTAAAGTTGGTTCTATACGTATACTTGACATCATTGCATGGGTCCTCGGAGTCTTGAATTCTATCTTCATCTTTTGTAAATCACACAAAATAGGCCTTTGTGTTAACAACAGCGCACTCGTTCTCGCCTATGATTTTATACTCAACGCGTCAGCTACCACGTTCGCTTTTCCAGGATGGTATTGAATGGTATGGTCGTAATCTTTCAACAACTCAAGCCAACGTCATTGCCGTATGTTGAGTTCTTTTTGGGTGAAGAAATATTTGAGGCTTTTATGGTCTGAATATATCTCCACTTTCTCCCCATATAGATAGTGCCTCCAGATCTTTAGTGCGAAAACGACTGCTGCCAACTGTAGATCATGAGTAAGATAATTCCTCTCATATTCTTTAAGTTGTCGTGAGGCATAGGCTATGACTTTCCCACGTTGCATGAGAACACACCCTAACCCTTTGCCTGAAGCATCGCTGTAGATAACAAATCCATCCGAACCAGATGGTATTGTCAAAATAGGTGCCAAAATGAGTCTCCTCTTGAGATCTTGGAAACTCTTCTCGCATTCCAGCTCCATACGAATTTTATACCTTTACGAGTAACCTGAGTTAACGGAGTAGCGATTCGAGAAAATCCTTCCACAAATCTCCGATAATAACCAGCTAAGCCCAAAAAGCTACGTACTTCAGTCACCGTCTTCAGTTGTTCCCAACTTTGTATTGCTTCAATCTTCGCCGGATCAACAGACACTCCATGTTTTGACACCATGTGCCAAAGGAATGCTACTTCCTCAAGCCAGAACTCGCATTTCTTCAGCTTGGCATATAGCTTGTTATCACGAAGCCTTTGCAGTACCAGCTTCAAATGGCGCTCATGAACTTCACAGCTTTTGGAATAGACGAGGATGTCATCAATAAAGACAACAACGAACTGATCCAAATATTTCTTGAATACTCGGTTCATCATATCCATGAAAGTAGCAGGAGCATTAGTCAATCCAAAAGACATGACTAAGAATTCATAATGCCGTCATCGGAGTTCGAAAGCGATCTTAATATCCTCAGTTTTAACCTTCAGCTGAAGATATCCAAAATGAAGATCAATCTTTGAAAAGAATTGCGCTCCTTGTAACTGGTCAAACAGGTCATCAATACGAGGTAGCGGATACCTATTCTTGATGGTGACATGGTTCAATTCTCGATAGTGAATACAAAGTCGCATACTTCCATCTTTCTTCTTTACAAATAAAACAGGAGCACCCCAAGGAGATGTACTAGGACGAATGAAACCGATGTCCAACACCTCCTGTAGTTGAACCTTTAACTCCTGAAGTTCAATAGGAGCCATTCGATATGGGGTTTTAGAAATGGGCTTTGTACTAGGTTCAAGATCAATAAAGAATTCAACTTCACGTTCCGGGGGTAGACCGGGAAGTTCTTTAGGAAATACGTCAGGAAAGTCAAACAACAGGAATATTATTCAAATCTTACGTGTCTTTATTCAAATCCATAACATGGGCTAAGAAAGCTTGACATCCATTTTTTAATAAACGAATTGCTTTATGGCTTGATATAACAGTGATTGATTTTAATGATTTAGTTACTTGAATTCGAACAACAGGTTGTTTAGGAATATGAAAACTAACAACCTTACGAAAACAATCAATTTTGGCATGATGAGTAGTTAACCAATCAATCCCTAAAATCATATCAAAAGCAAGTATCTTTAAAGAGATAAGGTCAACAGGTAATATGACGGTGCCAACTTGGATCAAACAAGATTTATAAACAGTGGATGTGATGAAAGTTTCTCTTAATGGAGTTTCCACAGATATGTCAAAGTCTAATTTCTCCGTAGTCAAATTTAAACGTTGAGCACAAGTAGAAGAGATAAATGAATGGGTAGAACCGGTATCTAATAAGGTATAAACTTCGCAAGAGTTTATGATTAGCTTACCCGTGATCACCTCGTTTGGGTTCCTTGCACTTTGACTAGTCACAACAAATGCTCTTCCAAGAATCGTTGACATTGACTTTTCTGGGACAGCCTTTTGAGTCACCATCCCTGCTGGACTTGGTTTTGCTACAGTACAATCTCGAGCGATATGTCCTTCCTTTCCACAATTATAGCATACCTTGAGCTGTTGTGGGCGGTTTGAACAATGATATGTCCTCTTTTCCACATTTATAGCATCTGAACGGTGGTCGTCTCTCCTCCCTTAAAACCGGTTATTCTTTGGTCTTTGACGTCTTCACATTGTCATTGTTGAATCTCCTCTTTTAAAATCTCCCCGACTCGCCTCTTCTATTTTCATGGCCACGATTACCACCGAGTGGTTACCGCTTTTAATCGAATGTTTTCCTCCCCGCTGGTTTTCATTGCTCCGATGACTGCTACCACCGGAATGACCCTGGTTGCGGTCCCTTGGTTGAACGTACTCGCTATCTCGCTCTAATAATTGAGCCCTGTTGACAACATCTGAATATAAAGAAAATTTATGAGAGATAAAATATTGCCGAATCTCGGGTTTTAAACCTCTCAGGAACATCCTCGTCATTCGTTCCTCATTCTCTAACAAATAAGGTGCAAACCTGGATAACTCTGCGAACTTTGCCTCGTATTGTGACACCGTCATGTTGTTTTGTTCTAGTCTAATAAACTCTACCTCCTTCATATGGCGAATACTTTCAGGAAAGTATTTTTCGTTGAAAAGTTTCTAAAATGTTTCCCAATACATGCTGAGTGCGGCAGGCTGGGTACGTTTCAAAGACTCCCACCAGTAGTCTGCCTCGCCACGGAACATAAAGGTGGCGAATGGAACCTTCTGTTCCTCCGTGCATCCCAAGACATCAAATATCTTGGTAATTTGTTTAACCCACGTCTCTGTCTTGATCGGATCCGGCTTTCCAATGAATTCTGGTGGTCCCAACTCTTTGAAATGCTTGGCTGTGACAAGCCGCGCGTTGATATCAATTCCACCCGTATTCTGTACACGAGTCTCCCTCGTCTGGTTTTGCATGAACTGCAAAAAGCTCCTAAACATCCCGCCGTTCATCATGCGCTTTCAATGGTGTTGTTTATGAGGAGGAATATTGCCTTCCCATTGCACGTTCGCCCCTAGGTGGTGATTAAAGGTGTTTCCACGGTCTCATTAACTCCACCGTTAATATTCTCAGCTGCCATTCTTAAATACTGCCATAAAACAAGGGTTAATTTAACAAATTAACATATCACATAATATCCGTATATTATGACCGACCAACAAATAAGCTTAGGTAAAACACACTAGCGAAGGATTTACTCGTCTCTCCCCTCCTAGTTCTATTCCCCGATCTCCGCCAGAGATCATATCCCTAAGCTCTGATACCAACTGTGATGCCCCCAAAATAAGTATACAACACCCATTCTGAGTCATTAAAATACATGGTACAGAAACAACTACAACTTTATTAATACAACATAAAAATTGTGAGTTTAAATACAAATATTGTCATCTAGACAATATCCACACTCAAATAAGTCCTCCGTACAATTATTGATACATTATTTTACAAAAATGGTGAGGACTACTAAAACAACTTTCTAGAACCTTCATTCCATACCCCGACTAGTACTCGCTACATTCTCGCCTCTTGAGAAGAAAAATGGAACAAAAAGGAAAAGGGTGAGCTCAACTAGCCCAGTAAAGAATATTATAACCAAGATAATATAGAACAAAATATCGTAGTCTTCAATAGGGAAAAATCTAATAGAATACAATAGACAACAAGTTTTAAATCAATATTCACAGCGGAAATAATAATTCATTAGAAGAGTTAAATAGAGAATAAAATCTACTACCTTCTATATATGAATTTAAAAGTCCATCGTCAATATTTTATCCCTGTAACATCAATCAACATATATCTGGAATCAAATATTCATCTTTGCACTACAAGCCAAAGATATTCATCAGTTGGTCATGTTTATCTAAACACCTGTTCATCTTTGCACTACGGGCCAAAGATATTCATCAGAAATCATTCATTTTTGCACTACAGGCCAAAGATATTCAGTAATATCATCATTTAGGACTAAGGATGATGAAAAATATTTTAAAGAAAAACGAATCCAGTGAAGCAAAAGAACAAATATTAGGGATTCGTATTTCAGCTATTCCATGTCCAAAAATACCTCATAAATAATCATAGTGGTGTAAAATTCAAGAATGATCAAAACATGGATACGATCAAAGCTAGTATCCATAATAGATATTTTGGACAAAAAGAATAAAATTTCATTTTTCGGTGAATAGGAACAAATGACTCCACCTCTGCTGGATCTCTACCCAAATGCCGGATAAATATATGTGCCTGGTCCAACTCCTGGGTCAAACTATCAATCTGGGTCATATGAGTCGGAGCTCGGACACAAGATACCCAATCCGTCATCATCATGGATCCTGGAACAATATCCCCCATAAACTGTGTGGCGTAGGACTGGGCTCCAATAGTGTGAGGGGACCACCATCGCTAGAACGTCTCCTGAGTACATTCACCCTCTGATAATGCAAAACCGTCAACCCCCAACAATGGGATATCAGTGACGGGTGACTGTGATACGGGCCAATGACGCCTAGCAGGAGGCAAGATCAGTATACAGATCTCCCCTGTGGTGCTTCTAATAGCACGCTCTCTTAAATAGAGCTCCCAGCCTCCATCTGTAAAGAGAGGAACTCTCCTGGTGGAAATCAAATACTCGACTCCAGTCGGGTTTCCATCCTCAAAGCCGATGGTCAAATGTTCCCCTGAATAGGGAATCCATGTAATGGTGTCGGTGTCGACAACTCCGGTTTTGCATCGGCGAGTGAGTGAAGCCCTCAGCTACAGGGACCTCCGGCAAAATAGAATGGTGCCATCGTCGTCCTCGTGGATAGGTATCTAAACCTAACACACTCCTGGGACGCAAATATGGGAGCCTCTCATAGGCCCAAAACTACCAACATAATGGCAAAACATCTGCTATTAGTAAACACTCTTAACCTATGAATGGGAAAAGACAAGAGAAATACTCACCAACAGAAATGGGTAAAATCCTAGCCAAGCCTCAATCAAACCCTGTGAGCGCATGCGCATGCCCCGGAGGAAATAGGCAAAGGTGTAAGAGCCCCAATCATACTCTCCAATAAGGTCCACATCACATGTGGCGCTGATCAAAGCAAAGGATACCGCAGAAGAGTTATCTGCTATGAAGCAGCCTCGAATGATCATCAGGAACAATCGCCACAGAACGCGATCCCTGATTCTGACATCATCAGGCATGGGCTCACTCAAAAGCCCACTCATAATATCTACGCTCAAAGGACCTGAACGGACAGTCTTGCCTTTGAGCGCCTCCGCTGGAACTCATAATAAGGATCTGACGGCAGTAGTGGTAATATTCGCCATACAAGGTACTGACTCCCCTCCAAACTCCATACCTGTGATAAATCGGCAATCCATAGGCGCCATCATCACCTCGTAATCCAGCAGATGGAGTGACTGAGTCTGATGAAACCATCGCTCAGACAATGCCCTGAGGTAACCTCAGAGACAACGACAGGGAAGGATGGATAAGAATGCCCTAAATCCCCACTCATTCACTACTGCTCTATAGTCAGGATGAAGCGCCTGGTACATGGAGTGAATGCTGAACCAGTTCCCGTGAGGCTATGTAAAACCAAGAACCTGCATGAAATGCAGATCAACATCAGAACCCTTTAATCCTCATCAATAGAAAAGAAGGAAGATCAAAGTCTAATGCCATACCTCGTTAGCATGCAAATACATCGATGGATGTCTGCTCAAATCACCCAGCAACTCTAGGTTTTCCACCTAAATACTTGGAAGCTCCCCACGAGGGACATGTGCAGCAGTATCAGGATCCTCAATCGGAATATCTGCCTCCTCGTCCTCAACGTCTGGCACATCTACCCGGACAGGACGAATCACGGCCTCCACCAACCAACGAGGCTATCTGACAAAACGGGGACGAGGCACTTCAGAAGCCCTCCGTCGTATGCCAGAAGTGGTCCTATAGGAACTGCTCGGCTGATCCGGATCCATAATATATGGACAACAAGTCTCCAAATCACCTCAGAAAGGGTGTGGTATTTCCTTAGCTAGAGCTTTCGAAAATGCATTTATGACTATATGCATGCATGCATTTACTTTAACATATAATAGAGTTAAAATGCATGACTACCCAATGCCTACATTTGGAAAACTTTTGCCATAGTCCCCTTTGAAAATAGGACTATCCACATGCACATAGGCATGTCTAGGTGGCCATTCAGTAGCACACCTTCCCCAAAGTCATATACATAATATATGCTTTAAAAATTAAAATCATCATGCATAAGGCCAACCTCAATACTAGGAGTACTTTGCCTTGTTACCTTGTGCTCATTGGACCTCAAATAGGACAAAAAATAGCAGAAAAAGGTGCCAATTTGACTGTCTCAAAAGTCAAATTTGTTCACATCATTATGTTTAACATGGTTTAATACTAACATTTACTATGTTGAATATTTTTTATCAAGTCATTTGTGCATACATAATCACTACTATGTGTTTAGATGCATTTCGTACGATAACTCACAATCCAACGGATAAAAGCTGGAAAAAATACATGCATACTTTTACGGGATAGTGTAGAACACTTATGCGGTGATAGAATTTGCGAAAGAAAGTAGCGAACTCAAAGAGATCTCGAAAGAGGCTCACGGATTTTCCTTTGCGCAACAAGTTGAAAGTGACTTATGAGACTAACCTGCTGGGATTTATCATCCGTGATTGGCTGCAGGCCCACCTACGGCTGTAGCAGGTGTACCTGCGGCACCCCTATGTGGATCCCACACCTCCAGCTCGGTCCAGTTTGAGTTATAAAGGAGTTCTTGCAGACTAGAAAAGTCAAATCGAGAATTAAGACACCACGCGATTGAGCAAAACAGTATACAATCCTAGTCTTCTCAGATGAGACTTTGAATCTGTACATCACTCATTGGTAGTCACCTGAACACAAGGTATACCCTGCCAATGATCTCGGTTGTCAAAAATCACATTCGAAAATACCTTGTACAGGTCTGATGCCGCCAACTTCGGGTCGTTACCCTAAATGAGTCCCCGACGGGGGTTACAACGTGAGTCCCTGATGGGGGTTACAACGTATGTCCCCAGCAGGGGATTACAACGTACATTCAAGCTGTTGACACACATATCAATGAAGGTCAAGCAGCCTTGATGTTATCTCAGCCGATAGCGATTAAACCTATCAGAGCTCTAGAGCTATTTGAGGATTTCATACTCGATTGCTCATATTCCCCCATCGGATCCCTAGCGGGGGTCACAACGCAATGCTTCTTTGATTCACACGTCAGAGAAGGTTAAGCAGCCTTGACAGTATATCCCATAGGATTTTTCAACCGTTGATTCACATGTCGGTGAAGTACACGTCAACGAAGATCAGGCATCCCTGACATCATTTGCTGTTGGTAGTAAATCCAACAGAATCTTAACATGTTCTTGCGATACTAACCAGAAAAAGTCAATGTTATCAAAGAGGATAGATGATAGAATATGTTATACACATCCTCAAATAGATCAAGCTTTATCCCCACAGATCTCTTACACATAAGAGGTACATCTTCAGGATCAAGTCATCATCAAAGACACAAGAATTTGGTGATAACTCCAACACCAACATCCTAACAGATTTGGATTACACATCAAATCTGGTCAGCATTGCCAATCCCCAGTGGAAGCAACAGGGAGCCAGCAATCATCCCCAGCATGTTGGGCTACAACCCCGTACACATGCATCATACATTTGCATCATTTTGCTACCCACAGTACCATATTGTCTTGTTGCGTTTCAAGTGTCTAGGATTCTTTATCCTACCCATGCATCACCATGCATGAGTATGATAAAAAGGGGAATCTGTAGACACTCGAAAAATTTTCATACTCATCATCACTAACATTATAGGAGGATGATTTAGTCTTTTAAGAGGGAACCCTGAAAGACAATCCAAATCCATACCGGATACCACCGGAAGTTCAGCATCAACGCCGGATCGCAATCTGGGAGTAACAATTCCAACCTCAGAGATAACCCCGAGGCCTACAGATACAATACCAGAACACACACCGGAGAAGACCGATTAATCTCGGAGACAACCCCGAGGTATCCAGTCTCAGTCCCAACCATGGGAATAGCCACCAACCTTGGTGATAACCCCAAGAAATGCAGTTTTGGCGATAACCCCGGAAATGCTTGTTTCAAATGCAACTAGCTTCAATCTCGGCGCTCACAGCGAGATACACTGTACCAACCCGACGTTAACATCGGGAAGATAGGAACACCTCAAAGGTGACAATGAGGACCTTCAACAATTGCGACAGTCCAATCTCAGCGAAGTCTGAGCAACGTCTGCTTTATCAGCCCCGGCGATAACACCGGTGAGGGGCAACATCGTCATCTCGTCAACACGATGCCACGTCACGTCTCTACGCAACGATGTTCCACAAGACTAACCAATCCCAAGTGACTATTGTGCGGGGAAACAGATGAAAGTTGAAGCTTGAAGACCGGAGGGCATCGTCCCATCTTCAATGACTTCGTACAAACTCTAATCCCATGCCATCGTACAACTCTCGACAACGGTGGTTCGAAATAGGTCCTGTATACCTCAAACGATTGCCCGGATTGCACTTCTAAAAGTTTGAGTGGACATTACAGTGCCCGAGTACACGTACTTCGAGACGACCCGACCCAAAAAACTCGGGCCCACTTAGGTTGCCTCTGGTACACATTGCAGGTTTAGCCAGCAGTACACTGCTGACTAAATTGCCTATAAATAAAGGGCACAGAAATTTGCCCATTTTACAAGAGAAAAAGGCGAGGAAGCACGCTTAATTTTCTCTGCAGACTCAACTCATGCGATGTACTTTTCCCTTTTAAACACCTGTGAGCTCATATATAGCCCTTTTGTACCTACAAAAGTCAGTGTTTACCCACTCTAAAGATATAGAAGTCTTCTTTAGCAATCAGCTGGAGCGTTTATTTGCTAACATTTTCGAGTTATGCCTCGATTGAGCCTAGAAATTGATGCCCGAGGCGTTTATTTGCTTTAATATATATATATATATATATATATATATATATATATATATATATATATACATTGAAATATATTAACTGTGTGTCGAACTTTGTTCGATGAGCCTAGACCTCGGTCTGGAGCGTTTATTTGCTTTAATATATATATATATATACATTTATATATATAAATTGTGTGTCGAACTTTGTTCGATGAGCCCTGAACTTGATTAGGGGGGCGTTTACTCGCTTTTTGTGTGTATATATATATATATATATATTTATATATATGAACCGTGGTCGGACTACATTCGATGAGCCCAGATTTTACATCCCATGCATTAATCTGCATATATATATATATATATATATATATATATATATATATATATATACATTTATATATATTAATTGTGTGTGGGACTGCATTCGATGAGCCCAGATTTTACATCCTATATGCGTTTATTAAACTTTTATATATATATATATATATATATATATATATATATATATATATATATGGACAAGATCAAGTCCGGGACGTCCGGGGACGGATCTAATGCCCGAACTTTTTTTTTTTTTACTTTTTTTTAAAACAACTAAAAAAAAAATTATGGAATTGAAATTTTTTCATAATTCAGTGTTTTGGGTGTGATTTGAGTACGTATAACAAAACATGTATGTACAGTCTGTGCAGACTGTACCACCATTTTTTGGTATAGGTATTTAAATCACACCCAAAACATTATATTATGGAAAAATTTCAGTTCCATAAAATATTAAATATTTTTTTAGTTGTTTTAAAAAAAAAAATCAAAAAAAAAAATTGGTCTAGTTTTTGATCAAAGTCAGGACTCCGGATTTGATCCATCTATATATATATATATATATATATATATATATATATATATATATATATTTCGGCCCCACTGAGTTTACCGTGGTGGTTGATCGCTTCTGACTTTCTTTACGTTTCTTTGGTCCTACACGGAGTTTACCGTGGCGGTTGATCGCTTTATGCGACTTTATTTACATTTTGTCACTTTGGAGTATC
This sequence comes from Panax quinquefolius, assembly GCA_020205615.1. Classification (NCBI taxonomy): domain Eukaryota; kingdom Viridiplantae; phylum Streptophyta; class Magnoliopsida; order Apiales; family Araliaceae; genus Panax; species Panax quinquefolius. The sequence continues at coordinate 9,258,836 of CM035165.1, read as the reverse complement.
CATCGTGGTGGTTGATAGTATTCTGACTTTATTTATGTTTCGTCCACTTTGGAGTTTCCTCAAGTGGCGGTTGATACTTTTACTGACTTTATTTACATTTACGATCCTCTATGGAGGTGCTTCGTGGTTGGTGATCATATGCGTATATATATATATTTCGACTTTTTTATATATATACCGCCATCGCTTTCATATAAATTGTAGTATTACATGCTTTAGGAATCATGTGATCACAGATTCATCACATTGAATCTAGATTCGGTTCCGTGATGGACATTTTAAATTATAAGCGACTTGTAAATTATTCTGCGATTATCGAATTTCCTCAGATGGTTTCCATACCCACGAAGAAGTCAGCATTATTTTGTACATTATTTTAGTACGGATGCCTCGCATTCGTAAAATAAAATCAATCAAGCCGATCACTTAATAAAATGGGAGTGTAAAAGGTCTCAATTACTATTGAGTATCAGGGTTTGAAAAACCTTTTTTTATAAAACATCATTGCTATATCTTGCTAAAAACTGAATTTTGGATTGCTATGGATTTTGGAGTTGTCTAATCGCCACCTGTCGACGTCGGGATTTTTGGATGTCCCTTTCCGTTACTTGTTCTTTGGTGTTTTCATTTTACGTGAGATTTATTTAAAAAAACAAGTGAAAAAGGTCTGACATGTATAATGTCGACGATGATTTTATTAAGAGTCGCTAGTTGGTTTTTAAATGGTTGTACCAACACAACCGAGAAAAGGTTTACACATTGACCCGATGATGTGACATCGCTATCTGCCTAAATTGAAACCGCGATTCATTAGGGTCCGGGGACTTGGTTATGCGGGGGGAAGGTGTTAGGCACCCCCCGACATCCATGTTACCACGGTGACCGCCTCTATTCAAGAAACTGTTATCTGAATGTATGTGTGTGTGGGTCAATGTGTTGTTCTTTGGAAGTAGTGCGAGACCTCGTTCGAACCTATATACATTGGGTTTGAATTTATGTAAAAATTCAGTTTTTAGCAAGATATAGCAATGATGTTTTATAAAAAAGGTTTTTCAAACCCTGATGCTCAATAGTAATTGAGACCTTTTACACTCCCATTTTATTAAGTGTTCGGCTTGATTGATTTTATTTTACGAATGCGAGGCATCCGTACTAAAATAATGTACAAAATAATGTCGACTTCCTCGTGGGTATGGAAACCATCTGAGGAAATTTAGACACCGCAGAATAATTTACAAGCTGCTTACAGCTGAAAATGTCCATCACGGGAACCGAATCTAGATGTAATGGGATGAATCTGTGATCACATGATTCCTAAAGCATGAATCATCGCAATTTATATGAAAGCGATGGCGGTATATATATAAAAGTCAGAAAATATATATATATCTGTATATGATCACCAACCACGTAAGCACCTCCATTGGAGATCAAATGTAAATAAAGTTGTAAAAGCTATCAACCATGACGGAGGAAACTCTGTGGGACGTAAACGTAAATAAAGTCAGAAAATACGGCCAACCGCCACAAGAAGACTCAAAGCGGAAAAATGTAAATAAAGTTGTATAAAGCGATCAAGCTATACGTAAGTAAACTCCGAAGCGAGATTTAAACATAAAAAAAAAGTCAAAAGCGATTAACCACCACTTAAGTAAACTCACGGTGGGGATTTAAAATATATATATATATATATATATATAAGCAATAAACGCATATTTAATGTAAAATCTGTGCTCATCAACGAGTTAGACCATTCGCTCATATATATAAGTATATATATATATATATATATATATATATATATATATATATATATATATAAAAGCAAATAAACGCACTTAGGATGTAAAATTTGGGCTCATCGAGCGAGTTCGACATTATAATTAATATATATATATATATATATATATATATATATATATATATATACAAAAGGAGTAAATGCACTAGGATGTAAAATCCGGGCTCATCGAATAGAGTCCAAACCACAATTATATATATATATATATATATATATATATATATATATATATATATATATATATATACAAAAGCTGAGTAAACGCTCGGGCATCAAGTTCAGGCTCATCGAACAAAGTCAGACTACACAATTAATATATATATAAATATATATATATATATATATATATATATATATATATATATATATATATATATATTAAAGCAAATAAATGCTCTAGGCATCAAGTCAGAGCTCATCGAACAAAGTTCGACACGCAGCTTAATTAATATATATAAATATATATATATATATATATATATATATATATATATATATATATTAAAGCAAATAAGCGCTAGTAATCAAGTTCAGGCTCAATCGAGGCATAACTCGATAATGTTAGTCAATATATATGTTAACATATATAATATATATATATATATAAACAGACTAAAATGAAACCACGGACCGAAGTTCGGGCAAAAGCAAGCAACACGACTCTCAACGTGTAGAAAGGTGTGTGCAAAGATGAAAGAAAGACTCTAAAAGTGTGTGAGAAGGCTTACAAACCGATCGCTAAAGAAGACTTCTATATCTTTAGAGTGGGTAAACACTGACTTTTGTAGGTACAAAAGGGCTATATATGAGTTCACAGGTGTTTAAAAGGGGAAAGTACACTACATGGGGTGAGTGCAGAGCAAATTGGGCAGGGCTTCCTCGCCCTTTTCTCTTGTAAAATGGGCAGCCCAAGCCCTCTATTTATAGGCAATTTAGCCGCAGGTGTACCAGAGGCAACCCGGGTAGGCCCGGGTTTTTCGGGTTGGATCGTCTCGAAGTACGTGCACTCGGGCACTGTAATGTCCACTCGAACTTTCAGAAGTGCAATCCAGGCATCCATTTGAGGTATACATGACCTATTTTGGACCGCCGTTGTCGAGAGTTGTACGATGGCATGGGATTAGAGTTTGTACGAAGTCATTGAAGATGGGACGATGCCCTCCGGTCTTCAAGCTTCAACTTTTATCCGTTACCCCGCACAATAGTCACTCAGGATTGGTTAGTCTTGTGGAACATCGTTGCGTAGAGACGTGACGTGGAATCGTGTTGATGAGATGACGATGTTGCCCCTCACCGGTGTTATCACCGGATTGGTGACGAGATCATGACGTTGCTCGGGACTTTCTTTGAGATTGGACTACCGCAATTGTTGAAGGTCCTCATTGTCACCTTTGAGGTGTGCCTATCTTCTCGATGTTAATGTCGGGTTGGTACAGTGTATCTCGCTGTGAGCGCCGAGATTGAAGCTAGTTGCATTTGAAATAAGCATTTCTGGGGTTATCGCTGAAACTACATTTCTTGGGGTTATCACCAAGGTTGGTGGCTATTCACATGGTTGGGACTGAGACTGGATACCTCGGGTTTGTCTCCGAGATTAATCGTTCTTCTTGATTGTGTGTGTTAGTGTATTGTATCTCGCAGGACTCGGGGTTATCTCAGGAGGTTGGAATTATTACTCCAGTTGCGATCCGGGGGTTGATCTTTGAACTTCCGGTGGTATCCGGTATGGATTTGGATTATCTTCGGGGTTCCTCTTAAAAGGCGAATCATCCTCCCGCAATGTTAGTAGTGACATGTAGTCTGAAAATTTCGAGTGTCTCACAGATGCCCTCTTTATCATACTCATGCATTGCAATGCATTGGGTAGGATAAAGAATCCTAGACAATTGAAACGCAACAAGACAAACATAGTACTATGGATAGCAACATGATGCAAATGTATGATGCGTGTGTACGGGGTTGTAGCCCAAAATTTGGGGATGATTCTTTGGCTCCTGTTGCTTCCTTTGGGATTGGTAATCTTTGGCGGATTTGATGTGTAATTGAATCATAGGATGTTTAGTGTTGGAGTTATCACCAAATTCTTGTGTCTTTGAAGATGACTTGATCCTGAAGATGTACCTCTTATGTGTAAGAGAACTGTGGGGATAAAGCTTGATCTGTTTGAGGATGTGTATAACATATTCCATCATCTATCCTCTTTGATAACATTGACTTTTTTCGGTTAGTATCACCGAACATGTTAAGATTCTCATTGATTCTTCGCCAATGACCAAATGCCGTTAGGGATGCACGATCTTCGTTGGCGTGTACTTCAACGTATACATGTGAATCAATTGGCTGAAAAATTCATGGGATATCTTTGTCGAGGTGCTTGACCTTCTCCGACGTGTGAATCAATGGAGCACAGATTTGTGACCCCATGGGAGATCCATTTGGGGAATATGAGCAATCGAGTATGAAATCCTCAAATAGCTCTAGAGCTCTGATAGGTTTAATCGCTATCGGCTGAGATAACATCAAGGCTTCTTGACCTAAGTTGATATGTGTGTCAATGGCTTGAATAAACGTTGTAATCCCTCTTTGGGACATCGTTTTGTACTTCCGTCGAGGACTCACGTTAACCCGTCGAGGACTCATTTAGTGGTAACGACCCGAGAAGTCAGCGTGATCGCACTGCATAAAGGTATTGCCGGATGTGATTTGTGAAAACCTAGATCATTGGCAGGGTATACCTTGTGTTCAGGTGACTACCAATGAGTGATGTACAGATTCAAAGTCTAATCTGAGAAGACCAGGATTGTATGCTATTTTGCTCAATCGCGTGGCGTCATTATTCTCGATTTGACCTTTCTAGTCCGCAAGAACTCCTTTCCAACTCGAACTGGACCGAGATGGAGGGGTGGGACCCACATAGGGGTGCCACAGGTGCACCTGTTGCAGCCACAGGTGGGCCTGTGGCCAATCGCGGATGATAAATCCCAACAGGTTGGTCTCACAAGTCACTTTCAACTTATTGCGTGAAGGAAAATCCGTGAGCCACTTTTAGATCTGCTGAATTTGGGCTACTTTCTGCAAATTCTGTTACCGTACAAGTTTTTTACACTATCCTACTAACATATGCATGTATTTTTTCCAGTTTTTATCTGTTGGATTGTGAGTTATCACACAAAATGCATCTAAACACATAGTAGTGATTATGTATGCACAAATGACTTGATAAAAAATATTCAACATAGTAAATGTTAGTATTAAACCATGCTGAACATAATGATGTGAAAAAATTTGACTTTTGAGACAGTCAAATTGGCACCTTTTTCTGCTATTTTTGGTCCTATTTGAGGTCCAATGAGCACAAGTTAGCAAGGCAAAGTACTCCTAGTATTGAGGTTGGCCTTATGCATGATGATTTTAATTTTTAATGCATATATTATGTATATGACTTTGGGGCGGGTGTGCTACTGAATGGCCACCTAGACATGTCTATGTGCATGTGGATAGTCCTATTTTCAAAGGGGACTATGGAAATTTTTTTCCAAATGTAGGCATTGGGTAGTCATGCATTTTAAGTCTATTATATGTTAAAGTAAATGCATGCATGCATATAGTCATAAATGCATTTTAGGAAGCTCCAGATAAGGAAATACCACACCCTTTCTGAGGTGATTTGGAGACTTGTTGTCCAGATATTATGGATTCGGATTAGCCGAGCAGTTCCTATAGGACCACTTATGGCGTACGACGGAGGGCTTCTAAAGTGCCTCATCCATGTTCTATCAGACAACCTTGTCGGTTGGTGGAGGCCGTGATTCGTCCTGTCCGGGTACATAGGCCAGACATTGAGGACGAGGAGGCGGATATTCCGATTGAGGATCCCGCTCTTGCTGCACATGTCCCTCATAGGGAGCTTCCGAGTATTCAGGTGACAAACCCAGAGTTGCTGGGTGATTTGAGCAGAATATGGTACATAGACTACTTATACATGCTCTTATAACACAAAAACTATTAATAGGTAGCTTGCAGTGGATGGTCAAACCAAGCCAAAAGTTTATAAAATGAGTTTTTTCGGTTTACCTATAAAACTTAAATCGTGACTTCTGACATGATTTGATCGAGCTAGATCTAACGCTTTTATTGTTGTTATGTTGGTTTGATGTAATAGGTATGTACTCTTACATGTTGGCTACGATATGAAATTTTTAGATCATTAAACAAATACACGGATTGCAAGTTGTGGAGGCCCAAATATGAGCAGTCGAACTGTTCTTCATTTTTGGGTAACCCAGAAAATGAAGAACATCTCTGACAGCTTGTTCAAGGCTCCATATTTCACTTATTTTATGCTTGTTGGCCATGTTTATGGTTGGATCATGTAGTGTTATATTAGTACTACAACACCCAACCTCGTGGGAACTGGTTTAGCATTCACTCCATGTACCAGGCGCTTCATCCTGACTATAGAGCAGTAGTGCATGAGTGGGGATTCGGGGCATTCTTCTCCATCCTTCCCCGTCGTTGTCCCTAGGGTTACCTCAGTGCATTGTCTGAGCGATGGTTTCATCGAGACTCGATCCTCCATCTCTTTGGATTGCGAGGTGATTATGACGCCTATGGATTGGCGATTTATCACATGTATGGAGTTTGGAGGGGAGCCAGTGCCTTGCATGGCGAATATTACCCCTACTGCCGTCAGATCCTTATTAGGAGTTCCGGCGGAGGCACTCAAAGGCAGGACTGTCCGTTCAGGTCCTTTGAGCGTAGATGTTATGAGTGGGCTTTTGAGTGAGCCCATGCCTTATGATGTCAGAATCAGGGATCGCGTTCTGCGGCGATTATTCCTGATGATCATTCGAGGTATTGCCATGTGAGATAACTCTTCTATGGTATCCTTTGCTTTGATCAGCGCCATAAGTGATGTGGACCATATTGGAGAGTATCATTGGGGCTCTTACACCTTTGCCTATTTCCTCCAGGGCATGCGCATGCGCTCACAGGGTTTGACCGAGGCTTGGCTAGGATTTTTCCCATTTCTGCTGGTGAGTATTTCTCTTGTCTTTTCCCATTCATAGGTTAAGAGTGTTTACTGATAGCAGATGTTTTGCCATTGTGTTGGTAGTTTTGGGCCTATGAGAGGCTCCCATGTTTGCGTCCTGTGAGTGTGTTAGGTTTAGATACCTATCCACAAGGACGACGATGGCACCAATCTATTTTTCTGGAGGTCCCTATAGTTGAGGGCTTCACTCATTGCCGTATGCAGCTGGAGTTGCTGACAGCTGACGCCATTACATGGATTCCCTATTCAGGGGAACATTTGACCATCGGCTTTGAGGATGGACACCTGACTGGAGTCGTGTATTTGATTTCCACCAGGAGAGTTCCTCTCTTCACAGATGGAGGCTAGGAGCTCTATTTAGGAGAGCGTGCTATTAGGAACACCACAGGGGAGATCCGTATATCGATATTGCCTCCTGCTAGGCGTCATTGGCTCATATCACAGTCACCCATCACTGATATCCCATTGTTGGGGGCTGACGATTTTGCATTATCAGAGGGTCCATGTACTCAGGAGACGTTCTAGCGGTGGTAGTCTCATCGCACTATTAGAGCCTAGTCCCGCGCCACACAGTTTATGTGGGATATGGTTCCAGGATCCTTGATGATGACGGATTGGGCAGCTTGTGTTCGAGCTCCGACTCATATGACCCAGATTGATAGTTTGACCCGACAGTTGGACCAGGAACATATATTTATCTGGCATTTGGGCAGAGATCCAGCAGAGGCGAAGTCATTTGTTCATTCCAGCTCAGGCGCTGGCCCCTCAGACGACCCATTCGGTTTTCTTGGCCATGCAGATCCTCCTCTTTATAGGCCTGACATCCCTGTTGATAGAGTTCCAGTGACTCAGGAGGAGTTACATCAGGTGGACAGGATTGATGACGTGGACATCGAGACCCTTGTCTTCTTCTGATGTGTATTCTCATTATATCTTTTAATAGGCCTCTGTTAATAGTAGGGCGGCTGTGCCCCATTTCCCTGTATTTGTAGCTGTACAGAGTTGATGTATTAGATGATGATATACTTAGGAATGTATGCACCGTTTTTTCATTCCCTATGTCATATTGCCATCCATTATCTGTTATGCATGTATCATGTTATGCATATGTATGTATGTCCAGAGATATTCAGTATTGACCCCTGGATGGTCTTGTGACACGGCCCGTATAGATGTCTTCTTCGATAGTTAGCCGTATAGATCATACCCCACCATCAATGGTGGTATTGGGTATGCGATCGTGGTATGATAGCATGTCACCACCGAATGAGGTGTATCAGTAGATCGATTCGCAAAGATACCATGACTTTATTGATGTTTGAGTTCATGAGGTTTGTAAAGACGGATCTTTAGAGCATTGGCACTACGGATAGGCAAGTATTCCAATTCGGTACCCATGAGTTGACTCCTACTCTAGAGGAGTATGCACGTTTGACGATGCTGTTTTTAGACAGATCTTGCGTGCATCTAGCTTTGGGAGACATGAGTAGACGATTCATGACTCTCACAGGATTGCAGCGTAGAGTAGTGCAGGATGAGCTGACATCTAGCCACGTGATATCCTAGCATTTTTCGTACGACAGATTTGTCTTGGAGGATAACTACTCACAACATTCTGGCGATTTCACCGCACCGGAGGACCACTGGCGTTTTGCCAGAGTTGATGTACTATTGATGTGCGTATTGTTGTATGTCTATATGCCACGATATATGGACGAGATAGACATTGGTATCATTATGGCTGTGAGAGCTCTTAGAGAGGGTCGTACCATTGTACCTATGATTGTAGCAGAGACCCTGCAGTCGGCATCCTATTGTTGCACGTATCCTACAAGAGTGTTCATTGGGAGTTCGGTCATGCTGTACGTGTGGTTTATGTCACACTTAAGACCGGTTGGTACCCTTAGACGGCATGGGTATTGGTTCACCCATGATGTAGCCATATCATACTCCTTTCGGTTGGTTAGTGTATATATGCTCTATCTGGTTCACATTTTTGGCGAGATATCGAGACCCGATCGACATATTTACGCGTGCTCGGGCTTTGCTCATCATACAGCTTTATTACTCACGCTCCGGGCATGGACTATCTCCCTCTAGCTGGTTTAAAAGGCGTGACTACTTATCACCCACTGGCCGTGATGTCGTGATTCGACCCTGTTCGAGATTTTCATCCTTCGATGGGGCGATAAGTCGGCATTCAGCTTCTCGATATCTCTCAGCAGAGGATCGATCCCGTGTGTATGCTTGTTGGGATCCATGTGAGATAGCTTCTTTTTCTGTCAGTCATCCAGGTTTTTCTGCAGAGTATTTCGCGTGGATGGAGACAGAGATTTTGTCGGCTTCTGACGATCTCTCAGATGAGATAGTAGAGTCGACGATGTAGAGCCCATGAAGGACATCGATACCTACATCGAGGAGGAGTCCGCTGCTGGGTTTCCAGCATTTCTTCCGGATTCTCATAGTACCAGTACTATTGTGATTCAGCACTCGGCACAGTACTTAGAGTAGAGTCTTCATCTAATAACCTTTGAGAGAGATCAGGCTCGATCTATGATGTTGACTACCCTTGATGGGAGGGACGCAACTCTATTAGAGAGAGATGAGGAATTAGATCGCAGAGATGCCGCTATTATTGAGCGGGATGAGGCCATATCAACCAGAGATGCAGTTATAGTTGAGCGGGATAGTGCTATATCTCTTGCGGGATGTAATGTATCCGCAGATAAGATGTAGAGTGAGGTCCCTTACCACTGGCATGATCGCGAAGATGAGCGCATATATTGATGATCATATGGTCACCATGTAGATGGCTGCAGATCTGTTGGGCTGTGTGGATATTCTCTGAGGAGACCACCACAACCATCTCTCCTTTTTAGAGGGACGCCATGTTGGGCTTGTTAGTTCGCATATACCCTGACATGTAGATGGGCTTGTATTTTCCTGCACAGACTAGCTTAGCCATTTTGTCATGTACAGTTTACATTGTATAGATTAAACAACATTATATATTACAGGGAAATATATTTTTGAATCACTTCCCTTTTAGATATGCCTTGCTATTTGCTTGATATTTTGCCTGCTGCTTCAGGGCTTGTGGTCTTGATGTATTATGAATTCCTCTTGGGTGGATGGACATTAAGTTGTCTCTGGATAGTTCAGAATGGATCATCGATCTGTATGTATCCCTACCATCTTTGGTGTCTTGGGACTAGTTTCTGGATGGAAATGTGGAGAGCAGTGTGGCTTTCCTCTCTGAGATTGACCGCACCACAGATGGTCACCAGTACTTCTATTTAGGAGAAGCCTAGTTAATTCCATCTCTTATGGATTGGTGTTGCTCTTTAAGGTATGATGACTTAGATGGTCGTGAATCTCCTATTTGGGAGGAGTTCAGGTAATTCCATCCCTTTGGTCTGAAGCCGAATGAAATGTAGGGGATCGAAGGATGATTCCAGTACCAACTAACAAGGGTTTGTGTTTTGGTAAGGGCGAGACCGCACCATGAATGGTTGTCTACGTACTCCTATTGAAGAGGAGATCAGGTCTGCGTAGTTTGAACCTGGTGTACGAGGTTCAACGCTGTATATGGCTAAAATGGTGTAGGAATGTTTTTTGTTGTTTTTGTGAGGAGAAGATGGTAGAAATGTTTTTGTTGTTTTTGCTTTATTGCGACCGGGCCATGTGACATGGTTGCCTATGTATTCCTATTGAAGAGGAGATCGTCGGCGTGGTTCAAACCCTCGAGGTAGAAATGAAAAGCGTAATCCCATATGCGAAGCAGTCAAATGCGGGAAGAAGAAAGTTTAATCCTCGGTTGAGGATAAAGCTGCGAGTATAGAAGTATGATCCCATGTATGGGTATGGCAAATCGCAAGCGCAAGAGGTTCATCCGGCGGTGGGATGACCTAAGTTGTAGGAGGCAGCTAAGGAGAAAGCCAGTGCGGCTTTGAAAAAGTGTGTTTCCACGAGGGGCAAAGTGTCGGAAAGTTGTAGGTGGTAAAGGGTTAAAGAATCGAAATATTTGGTGATCGATGGTCTAGACACCGGGGTGTTTGCGAATTACTTCAGACATAAAACTGGTTTCACGGCGTCGAGTTGATGAGTTGTGGAAATTCATCATAATCCATATCTTGCCAATCTGAGGCGCCTCTGTCAATACTTCCTTAACAATAAGCGGGCCTTCCTAGTTAGGAGCGAATTTTCCTTTCTTTAATCTTGGTTGTCAAGAATCTTCTTCAAAACCAAGTCATATTGTTTAGACCGTGGCCAAGAACTTTTTTTTATGTAGGATCTGGCGATCCTTTCTTCGATATAATGACCATGGAAGATAGTTGCGGTTCGCCTTTTGTCTAATAGAGACAATTTGTGATACATGTCTTGTACCCATTGGTCTTCATCCAACCGGTGGCGCCTATCAACACTCTGAGGGATTCCATTTCAACTTCATGGGAACACTTGCTTCCATCCCATAGGTTAAAGCGTGGGGTTGCCCCAGGTGGAAATCGCATTGAGGTTATGTAGGCTAGCAGTCGAGAGGCAATTGGTGGGCCAATCTTTGTGGTTGGCGGACATCTTTGCATAATCTTCTTGATGTTTTTGTTAGCGCCAATGACCACCATTCATCTTGGATGATAGATGATGAGTTGAGATGTTTGATGTGGAATTTATTGCATAATTCCTCCATCATTT